>BSBK01003793.1:180000-780000 GCA_027943335.1 Chamaecyparis obtusa | reverse complement strand
CTTCTTGTTTTTGTGCTATTTGTATGGGAGTATCAAGGCCATACTCACCCATGGGAGGGAAGAGTAGCCTTGGGGAAGAAGGGTTTGGGACAGCCATGGGTGTAGAGTCTCTCCTCAAGGAGGAGAAGGATAAACATGGAGTATGGGCTCCTTGATGACATTTGTGCTTATAGGGGTCATAAGGGAATTCTTGTGTTGGCTTGAAGCCATGGGGGTCATAAGGGATTTTAAGTTGAAAAGAGTTAGTTTGTAAATGTTATTCTTTTGATGCCTTGAGAAGGCTGGAAATTTTTTTGTTAATGGCTTTCTCCCCATTGGTACATGGTCCACCTTCTTCCCATGAATAGAGTCATTGTGAGACCCTTTTTGCAATTCTTTGTTGGGAGTATTATGTGATTGTTGTCTTATTGTAGTTTTTTGGTTATGCATGTATGTGCACCCATCTATGTTTTGGTTCCCCTAGCTCGAGGGTGGCCTCTTAGAGGCCTTGGTTGGGAGGTGAGCATCCTATGGTTCATCCAAAAAACTTATTTGTAGGTGTAGAAACCAGTGATGCCTTCATCAAATGAAGTTGTTCCTTTGAGTGATAAGAGGAATTATGAGAGCTTGGAATGCATTTAAAAAAAGATTGCATCATGTTTTTCTATGTGTAATGTAATAGCTATCACTTGTGGAAGGGAGTCCTAAAAAGATCTTTATTTTGAGTACCTTGTAGTAATGTTATTGTGAGTAAATATGTAAAGGATTTCCCTTTGATAGATTATCCTATTCAATAAATGTTTACTTTCCATTTTAGTTCACTAAATGTCATATGAACTGTGAATGTTTTTAGCCTTTAATAGTGTGAATGTTGGAATCTCTCTCTTTCTAAGAAATTAAATTTATTACCATATCTTCCATTATAAATAATGAGTAGAAACTTATAATCATTAAAGTATGTTCATTAGAAAAGAATCTCATATTAGTAGAAAGATTAAGTTTGAAAGATTTGAAAAGTTAGTGTTGATGTTTTCCTAAATATCTATTATGAATAGAGATTGCAGCAAGGTTGTTAGGAATAAATATGTATTTGAAATTTGCCAAAAGAAATTAGTCAATGTAGTTTTCAATGCTTTAAAAAAATAAAATCATCATGATACATGTAATATTATTTTAGCCATGCTACAATGTTTCATATATATATATATACATATATATATATATATATATATACATATATATATATATATATATATATACATATATATATATATATATATATATATATATATATATATATATACATATATATATATATATATATATATATATATATATATATATATACATATATATATATATATATATATATATATATATATATATATATATATATATATATCGGTAACTCAAGAGTGGTCAAGATTATGAATGTTGTAGGAGAAATCATGGCGGGGCTTAACGAACCCGCCAACAACCCTCGCACAAAAAAATCATCACAAGTCTAGGGTAACCCAGTTAAGTCTACCCTACCTTGATTATTAAAATGAATATTCCAATAAATAAAATTTCTTAATGAAATCTTAATAAAATACTAATCCCTCGATTGTGGTCTAGACCGGCTTTGAAATAATTAAAATAAAATGATATTATTTAAAGCTAAAGACATGAAGAATAAAATAAAATAAATATTTTTCATTAAGTCTAATTTACAAATTATTATCCTAACGATAGTACCCCAAGGGGTAACTTAATCAAAATTAATTTAATCCTTGTTTATTTTCATCAACTTATTACCACTTTAAGGGTTATCAACTATAAAAAGGAATTAAACAACGTTATTACTTGTGTAATAATTTCTAGTTATTTCTTATCATAAAAGTTTATCTCAAAATTACTGACCTATCATCTATATGTCTGTTCTTAAATTGTATCTTAGTAAAATTATTTTTCTTAAATATTTAAGGAACTATTTGCATACTAAATAAAAGATCGAAATAAAAATTGAGTGTTAAACTTTCCAAATAAATTTTAATAGCATTATCACCAACATTAAAATTTATTAATTGAATCTCTCCAATACTCTATTAAATTAAAGTTGGCTAAGAAACAAATTACATAACCCTGATTTTATTAAGTACATCCACTCGACCTTTGATTAAGAGGATCAAAATATAGTTTAATGGAAAAGATAAGTCATTGAAAAGGAAATAACTTAAAATATCTAAAGAAGAATTGGGGGGAAAGAATACAATTTTAAAATGAGGATTGAGTATCCATGCCCTAACCCTAATTTGAAATTAGGGTTAGGGTGATTATATCACTTTCCAAAAAAGACCCCCAGCCACTTTTTTCATTGTTCAAACTTCCCCTCCCCCAAACCCTATATGGAGAGGCCTACAATGGAGATGCATACACGTGTGAAGTATCCTCATATTCATATATACTTAATGTATATATGCCTATGAATATATATCATACATTTTTTTTTAACAATGGTCAACCGTCTATGGAGGTTTCCCAACATGCTTCCACATTAAGGATGCTGGTAAAACTATTTTTTTTGTGTTTGCATTGTTTATGTATTGTTTTCTTGTGCACAAGCTTTTTTTTTTTTTTTTTAAATATTATTAAAAAAAATTGTTGAAAGGGGCCATGGCCCTGCCACAAGCCACAGTCCATGGGGGTTTGACCCACGACTGTGACTTCATAGTCACAGGTTGTAAGCCTGTGGCTATGAACCCACAGTCACGTGGCACAACCCACAGTTGTGACTTCACAGTCATGGGTTGTAAGCCCGCGTCTGTGAAGCATTAACAAAATAGAAATATTTATTTGTTATAAAAATAAAATGAGGTTTTTTTTTTGAATAAATATAAACGTACCATTTTGAAATGAGAGGACTGCTAAAAAAATATATAAACTCTTTTTTAAAAAAAATAACAATAGTATATATAGTTTTTTAAAAAGAGTTTATATTTTTTTTTAGCAGTCCCCTCGTTTCAAAATGGTACATTTATATTTATTCAAAAAAAAAACCTCATTTTATTTTTATAACAAATAAATATTTCTATTTTGTCAAGGGATTCAATGATTGGATTTCAGGAAATATTCGCATGACCACTCTAAGTAACCTTCATGATGTTGTAGTGATGGCATTGATTATAGAGGAGATTCAGGGTAGGTCATAAGACACTCATGATAGGTCTCAAAACCATAACTCCACAGCTCAGTCTCATGGTTATCAGAAGGGCCATTGGAAAGGTAACAATAGGTAGTCTTCAGGGTATTTTAATAAGAACCCATAATAGCAGTCTCAATAGAACTAGAGGCAGAAACCACCACAAGGTCAACAAGGCTCTAAGCCCAAATAGTGGTAGGCACAAGGATTGAGGAAGGATCAAAGTCCATAGAATTTGGATGCACCTCCAGCACAGAATCAATAGTCCTCGCGGGGGGGTTTCGGTGGATCTAGTAGGATCAATGGACAATAGTACTCTAGGCGATAGGGAGTTTAGACTCACATGTGTTCCTTGTTATGCATGTGGTGCCATTGGGAACTTAGCTCGAGATTGTCCTCAGGGTCAGATGGCAGGTAGTCAACGTATGGCAGCATTAGAGCCTACAATTGGAGACTTTGGGAAGTCTTGTAGAGTATTTGCAGTGGTTGATAACTATTAGGCTAAACATCAAACCACAATTATATAGGCTGCAGGTATGATCAGAGGTAGTAATGTTACCATTTTTTTTTATTCGGGAGCTACTAATTATTTTATATCTCCATTGGTAGTGGAGCGTTGCAGGCTAGTGGCATCTAGGTAGGAAGTTAGTTGGGAAGTTGAGTTAGCATCAGGGTCTAGAGTGTCAGTCAACTCCTTAGTGAGGGATTGTCAGGTGTAGATTGGTGATTTGACCACTACTGTAGATCTTCATATCACACCTCTTGGATCTTATGGCATAGTACTTGGCATGGATTGGCTATATGCCTATAGAGCCAAGTTACATTTCTGTTAGAAGAGGATTGAGTGTCTAGATGAGCATGGCACACCCATTGAGATTTATGGGGTTTAGAGAGGTATATCTCTTCGTATGGTCTCTACCATGTAGCTTAAGTGGAGCATGTAGAAGGGGTTCCAGTTATTTTCCATTACCAATAGTGATAGAGAGGATGAGGAGAAAGGGAACCATCTCTTAATGATTATCCTATACTTCAGGAGTTTGCATATGTGTTTCCTACTGAGCTTCCAGATATGCCTCCTCGTAGAGCGGTAGATTTCCACATTGATCTCATGCCAGGGGTTTCTCCAGTTTCAAGGGAACCTTATAGGATGACCACTAATGAGCTTAATGAGATCAAGATTCAGTTAGAGGAACTTTTGGAGAAGGGCCACATTCATCCTAGTGTTTCTATTACTGAAATTTTTGCACACATGTAAAATTTTGGTATAAATGCCAATCATTTCACACAATAATTTCTTTTGTATTAATCATCTTCAGTTTATACATTTTATATACAATTTTTCAACAATTGATGAAATGAAAAAGAAAAATGTTGAATTACATATGCACCTCCCACACAATAAGGTTGTGAGAGTAACCTTAGTCTCTACTTCTAATACTACCTATTCTATGCAAATGTAAAGAGCACAGGAAAAGAAAATAGGATAGGTATGAAAGAGGTTCATAAGTAACCAGTTATTTCCTATTGAGAATAACTGGTCATGTCATCATCTTGATTGTGTCATCCCATCAACTGCCTCAAGTCATGCTCTAATTTATCAGTTGTGTCCTGCAAGGAAAAGAAAGATGACTTAGATCCCAAGGATATAAGCAATACCAGTAACTCATTCTCATGCATACATGTCCTTTTCTAATGTTGCATTGTACATTTGCATAGAATAAAAGGAATATATCAGCAGGAGATCAGAAAAATATATGCTAAATCTGATTTTTGTATGCAAATGATCTAAAAAGTATCACTTAGAATATACAAGCAAGAAAGGATGGTAGACTTGGAACACTTTTGGTTACAAAAACAAGTTTCTAGTTACACCAAATCCTCCATCTGTACGCAATGTTTTTATTAAGGAATCATCATCTAGTGTGTATGTTGGAGAAGGAGAATATTATCGAGGATTGGAGGGAAGCAGAAAATTCACTTGGTATAAAGAAATTAAAAATGGAACCATGTTTGAGATTTAAGGAGCAAACACTAAATGCTATGAAACTACAAATGATGACTATACATACCATTTATTATTTGGCTATACTATTACCCACTCAAATAGTGTCATGGGTGAACTTTGTCTCTTAGAACCTAGCAATATCATCCTTCTAGAGACACTAAAAGTACATAAGATCTTTCTTACATGATGATTTCTTGCCAGGGACTGCTACTCCTCTAGAAGATATCTTCAAATCCATTCTCTAAGGCATGGATGCCTCTGGACAGTCTGCCTTGTCTACTTTGTGCTAAATGCATGAAAGACACATGTATACTAGAAGAAAGAATGCTTGCAGATTCACGCAGATTGTATGCACCAAGACGGTTGTACCATATTGTGGAAAGAGAACTTTGCAGATGTGGAATGTTTCCAGCAATTGTGAAAAATGTTGTTCTAGTAGAGGGAAGATTTGAGCATATTATTCTTTCATGCAATGCAACAAGAGACCATGGAATTATTTGGATCGAGAGGGAATCACAAAAAGCATTAGATTTAATGATAGAGAGGAATATTGATAGTTGTTTAAATAGAAACTTGTAGAGACTCATGGATAGCATTTTTTTTAAAAAGCTTTCACAACAGCATGAACCAGCTTCAAAATTCTTATGCAGATTTCTAGAAAATGCAAGGTATACCAAGGAGTGAAGGCATCCTCACTACCAAATAAAGATATGAAAATCTCCATGATAGAAAATGAGGCAAATATAGTAATATTAGAAAATACATATGAAGAAAGAGCAGTAAACCGTTATATGTATTCAGAGGTCACAACCAGAGATAAGTGTCAAAACGAAAGCCAAAACAACAAGAAAAAGTCATGAATTTCATCTTCATTCAAAGCACAGTCTTGCACTTACCTTTGAAATTCCATAGAGGCTAATGGAGGAAGAGCTTCATGAAATTTCTAGCAAGCAAAAAACTTCCATAGTTTGGCGGCGGCTTGAGTTCAAACCCTACCATTTCTCACCAATACACAAAATCAAATGATATGAAAATCTTTAGGGTTGCTTGTGTTTTGTTAACCCCTCAAACATATTGTATAATGCTTAGAATCTGCGCAGGTTGTTTTTAGAACTTTTGAAGAAAGCAAATCAGGGACTTAATATTAGAATGTAATGTTAAGTAACTTATTTATTTTTTCTATCATTTATGTTTTCTACACTAAAAATACATTAGTAATTATCAACTTATTTATTTTACTACTAGTTGATAATTATATGTGTATTTTTGAGATACTTATTGTAATTTAATATTTATGGATTGTTGTATCCTATAAATTAGTCCATAAATAGTAAAGTCTTTTTTAAAGAAAACATTAATGATGTAAAATGGAGAGGTGAGAGTATTTTAATAACTTGAAGACTTCTTCTTTGGAGTTGGATGAGTTGTCCAAGCATTCAGAGAGAATGTAGGGCTTGTTAGAGCAAATTTAGGGGTGTTGGAGATCTTTTTGGAAGTTTGGAAGACTCTTGGGTCAGATTTTGACTTTATCATGATGGTTGAGAGGTCTTTATGGCCTTTTAGAGCCTTTTGAGGGCATTTTTGGTGAGTCATCAGGGTGCTTTATGACTTAGTGGAGTTTTTTCAGAGGTGGGACTTTATTTCATGGGTTATTAGGTCCTCTTTTCTAGGCTATTTTCTAGCATTCGACCCAAGGGTTGGGTATTGTACTTAGTGAGTTTTTGACTCACTTTTCATTTAGTTATGATTATGCAGAGGAGGGTTGTTGTGACATTTTCTATCCTTAGTAGTTTTATGCAAAAATTTGTAACTCTTGTTGGAAGATCAAATACAAGTAACAACAATTGATTTATGCTATCTAAGTTTCTTTTGGAGCCTTCTTTTCTTTCTGCATTTATGTGTCTATTTTTAGGTGATTTGATAAAGTTAACTAGTGAATTTCTATCATTCCATGTTGTTTTGTCTCACCTAAACACCTATTTGCAGAAGAGTATGTTTTCTTATAGGTTGTAGTTCATGTCTTAGGGTGTGAGACTGATAAGTGAGATGTTTGTTTCTCTCCTTAGTTTAGTTCACTTTTCAGACTTTATTACAAAGTACTTATGCAAGCCTATACAGAAAAGGAGTATTTTGTATTCATTCAAATAGTACAATAATCCTTCTCATTTATCTTTAATTTCACTTTCATATCATCATTGGTGTATCACTTGGTTCTCCAGTTTAAATTTTAAAGTCTTAGGTTCATTTCAGTAATCTCTTTCTCTTTTTCTGTAAAGTTTAAGTTTTCAAGTTTTAAGTGAAGCATCTAATAGGAACCGGCCTAGAAATTGGAGGTTTCATTTCAAGTTATGCATTTCCCACATGCAGAAATGAATCCCATGTTATACCAGAATTATTAAACTCATTCAATTCAATACCAGGTGCAAATTTTGGTACTTAACAGTTTCACCATGGGGCACACCCATCATCTTCATTAAGAAGGATAGATCCTTGCGGTTATGTATGGATTATCGACAGTTGAATAAGCTTACCATCAAGAATTGGTATCCACTTCCAAGGATTGATGATTTATTTGATCAGCTTCAGGGTGCTAAAGTTTTCTCCAAGCTTGATCTTAAGTCAGGATACCACAAGTTATGGATTGTTGATCGATACATGTTTAAAACTACATTCCCTACTAGATATGGGCATTATGAGTTCACAGTTGTACCTTTCAGTCTCACAAATGCTCCAATAGTTTTTATGAGCCTTATGAATGGGGTATTTCACACTTTCCTTGATAAGTTTATGGTCCTATTCCTTGATTATATTTTGATATATTCTCGAGATGAGGAGGAGCACAAAGAGCACTTGAGATAGATTTTGTAGTGTCTTAGAGACAACCAATTGTATGGAAATTTGTCTAAATGTGCTTCTTATAGATCTGAGATTCATTATCTTGGACATGTGATTTTAGGAGATGGGATCTCAGTTGACCCATCTAAGATTAGAGCCATCATGGATTGATCTACACCTACTTCTTTCACTGAGGTCAGGAGTTTCATGAGTTTGGCAGGATACGACAGGCATTTTGTAGAAGGTTTTTCTAGAGTGGCGCATCCCATCACTTCTCTTCAGCAAAAGGGAAAGAATTTTTAGTGGACTGAGAAGTGCAAGAGGGACTTTCAGGAACTCAAGAAGGCACTTACTAGCACACCTATTCTTGTAGTGGTTGATCCTTCAGTGGATTTCATTGTATGTATAGAAGCTTCCTTGGATGGTTTGGGCCAGTTCTTATGTAGAATGGGTGCACTATTGCATATGAGTCTAGGAAACTTAAGACTCACGAGCTTAATTACCCTACACATGACCTTGAGTTAGCTATAGTGGTTCATGCCTTGGTGAGATGGAAGAATTTCCTTTTGGGTCATCGGTTTGAGATCCATTCTAATCATCAGATTTTACAGTATATTTTCACTCTGCCAAGCTTGAATGCACGTCAGCGGAGATGGATGGAATTTCTTTGTGATTATGATTTTGATGTCCACTACATCAAGGGTAAGGATAACTTGGTTGCTGATGTTTTGAGTAGGAGGCATCATGGAGTCTACTCTATGACTGTAGGTACAAATTTGAGAGATTGGATATTACATCATTTGCATGAGGATTTTTGGTATTTAGAGCTCAGTCAGATTATTCGGTCTCAATGTACCCTCAAGGGTAAATATTTAGGATATTCCCTAGATTTTGATGGGCTTTTATGCCATAGAGGACACATCTTTGTACCTTCCTCTAGAGATTTGTGAATGTTTATCATGTTAGAGGCTCATACGACACCTTATGTAGTGCATCCTAGAGTCAAGAACATGCATATAGATTTGAGATAGTTATACCATTGGCCAAGGATGAGATAGAATATAGCTGAGATAAAGGCATGATGTCTTGAGTGTCAGAGGGTTAAGGTAGAACATCATCACTCTGGTAGTTTTCTCCAACCTCATGAGATACCAGAGTGGAAGTGGGATGTTATTTCTATGGATTTCATCATTGGCATTCCTATTTCATCTCAATGCCATGATGCTATCTGTACACACTAAGATGTGCACTTCTCTAAGCCTTTGCTTCCAAGGAAATCCATGAATGGGAAACCTTGAAAATTGACCTAGAGCTCCCTAGGCATGGAGTGCAAGGGTCTTAAGAATGCTCTCAGCTAGAGCTAGTAAGCCTATGACCTTGTTGGTAAACCATGCAATGGGAGATTCAATGGAGACATGGGCAAGAATGCCAATATCCTCAAGAATCAAGAATGAGAATCAAAATGCAACTATGCTAGAAATGAGAATGCAAGATAAGCTATGAAAAGAAAGATGCAAGTGTTACAATCCAAGCTAATTAATCTATGTGAGCTAATCTAGAGCATAAAAATGAAGCTAATCTATGAAAGCATAAATATGAAACTATGATGCAAGGAATGGAAGATGAATGCAAGAATGCCTTCAAAGAGCTCCAAAGTCTCCAAGCAATCCTGCAGGATAAGGTTAGTATTCAAAAGATGATCCTAAAATGAGAAGAGAGCTCTCCTTTTATAAGAAATGAGAAAGAATGGACCATGGAGATTAAGAGGCAAAAGATTTAATCAATGATGGAGCTTGAAAGAGGAGCAATCCATGTGCACAAATATCCTCCAATGAGAAAATAAGAGTTGAATTTTGTGTCCATATGAGACAAAAAGTGTCTTTTCTCCTTTTTATAAAATAGGAATAATGCTTTATTTGTGCAACTTAGGATAAGAAGAAAAGTGGGGACTTTTTATTTAATAAAAGGGGAGGAAATATTCCTTTTAATTAAATAAAGACTTAGGATAAAATGGTTAATCCATAGAATAAAATCAAATAAATGATAGAACTAGGATTTGATCAAGAATAAGCAATTGATGATTTTAGCAAATAATGCTAGAAAGGGGCTAATAGTCTAGATGACCATTTTTAGATGATTACATTTTCCCCTCTTTGACTAATGTGTGATCAAACTGGGAACACATTACGTCAAAGAATAGATCAGCCAAGAAGGCAATAGATAGAGATCTGACTCCAAAGAATGGAGTGCAGAGAGAGAGAGCAAATCCTACATGGTCAGCCTGGTAGCGATAGTACTGAACACTTAGGAAAGAGATGGATAGTATCAAAACTTGAGATGAGAACTAACATGTCAAGCGCAAAGATAGATTGATCAGAGAAAATGGAGTGGTCAAGCATATGCTCTAGAGAATACCCAATAGGGTATGATGTGTCTACCCCCTCAGGATCGAAAGCAAAATTAGGTAGAGGGAAGGCAAAAGCAAGAGCAACATGATCAAATCACTAGAAATCATAATCAAAGATGAAAGATGATAGGATAACCATCAAGCAGTAAAGATATGCCCCAATCAAGACCTTAGAGAGAGATGAATTAAATGAATGAAAGACTAGAAGGGTGAGAGAGATGGAGATGAAGAAATGAAGATGCCACAGTGAAGATCAAAGGATCAAGCCTCAAATGGTTAGCCAACTGCATAGAAGAGGGTGAAATGCAATTTTGACTATCAAGGTGAACTCAAATTTCAATTTTGATCCCAAAATGAAGAGAAAATGATGTGATATGAAAGAGAAGAAGTGAAAGACGTGATCAAGAAGAAGTGAAAGGTGAGCGTAGTTTGACTAACAAGTTTGTGAAAGATGAAAGGAGAGCTCTCTCCATATGCAAGATGAAAAAATAACTATCATAAACTTAAGAATGCAAGCTACTATGAAAAGTGGTTTACTTGCAAGGTCACAAAGCTATTAGACTCTAATATTCATCATCAAGCATTATTGGTAGCATCGCGAGATCATACAATACACACTAGTATAACTATGTGGATCTGAATATGATCTATATCAGATAGGAATGTGGAAATCCCACCTAGGCACCAAAGACATATAAGTCAAGATGACTAGTGCAGTGAGATTCCCTAAGTTTGATATAGAAAGATTATGCTCACATCGAGACACAAGAAAGTCAAGATGACTATAAGCATGCACTTGTGGAAAAAACAATCAAGGATAATACCTTGTAAATCCTAGAGTCAAGTGGAACAAGCATAAATGCTCATGACAACCAAGATCAACAAAATATACCCACAGGAAGAAAGCAAATAAAACATGTCCTCATGCCCCAGTCTTCTAGTTTGGCATCATCAAAAACTATTAGGGATAGAACACTCATCAAAGAAATCATCATAGATAGCACACAAAGAAATAAAGCAAATTTCAGCAAGTCAAGTGTTTAACTGTGTGTGTGTAGGTCATAGAGTCAAACTTTGAGTATCGCATTTGCTAGTGAGAAATATTACATCATTCGAGACTGTGGATAGGATATCTAATAAGTGTGGAGAAATGCTCGATGCTAGGAAAGTGTTGAAAAACACAATTGGGGTGGTGTTGAAAAACACCATTGGAACCAAGAGGCCCAAGAAACCCAAATGCACAAAGAGACCCAAGATAAGCTAGAACAACGTATGCCCCCTAGACTAAGACAAGAGTCAATTCTAGGCTAGGAGAGGCAAAGTAGAAAGTGGAGCGGAGGAGCACCACACAAGACTGATAGACATAGGTGCAAGGGTCTCAAGCAGCGCCTATTTCTAGGTTTTCACCACTTGATAGATTTTTTCAGGACTTTTTTTAATTTTTTTGTATTTTTGCTACCAAGGCGCCTGTTTCCAGGTTTTCACCAAGGCACTTTTTCTATTTTTTTGAATTTTTGAATTTTTTGAATTTTTTTTTTTTTGGTGAGACATCAAAGTGCCTATTGCTAGGTTTTCACTAGGATGCTCATTTTTCCAGTACTTTTTATGCTTTTTAGGATTTTTTCAGCATCATATATGATTTTTTTTTGAGATTTTTTCAGGATCATAAAGAATATGTACAAAGAGCTCAAGAATCTTAGGCATAGAACTTTTTCAAATGTAGAACATTGATAGGCTTAGTAATATCTTCTCCCTCATGTGTAGATAACTAATAGGATCCGGACCCAAATGTTGTTGTGATAATATAAGGCCCTAACCAATTTGGCTCAAACTTGCCTTTCTGCTCCCTATTTTGTTGATTTTTGGGATTTTCTCTAAGAACTCGTTCACCTACTTGGAACTCTCTAAGATGAACTTTCTTATTGTAAGCAGTAGAGATTCTCTTTTGATAAGTGCACATGTGATCAAAAGTGGCCTTGTGGAGTTCTTCCAAAGTAGTGAGCTCATGCACTCTCATGGCCCTTTGGTCTTCATCGGTAATCAAACCATGAAGAGAGACTCTTAGTGAAGGTATTTCAACCTCTAATGGTAAGACAAACTCAGAACCATAGACCAAGGAAAAAGGTGTTGCACCTATAGGAGTGCGGATAGATGATCTATAAGCCCATAATGTAGGATTGATCTGCAGATGCCAATCCTTGCCTGATTTGTGCAATATTCTATGGAGAATTTTTAGCAATGTTTTGTTTGAGGCCTCAGCTTGGCCATTCCCTTAAGGGTAGTAAACAAAAGACCAATGTTGTTTGATTTTGAACTTTTTGCACAAGTGCTTCAGGTCTTTGTTCTTAAATTGGCCACCATTATCCGTGACTATGGAGGAAGGAATACCATAGTGGCAAATGATGTGATTCAAAATAAACAGGGCAACATGTTTGCTGGTAGCTACAAACAAAGGGATAGCTTCAACCCATTTGGGGAAATATTCAGTAGTTGTAATGATGAACTTATGCCCACTCAAAGAACTAGGACAAATATTGCCTACCAAGTCAAAGGCCCATTGCTAAAATGGCTAGTAAGTAACAGAGGGAATGAGCTCACATCCAGGAGCATGAATGAGATTCCCATGTAGTTGACATTTTTTGCAAGACTTGGCATATCAAATAGCATCAGCTTGCATAGTAGGCCAATAGTAGCTAGCCCTAAGCAATTTTTGAGTGAGTGCAAGACCGTTAGAGTGTGATCCACATATGTCATTGTGAACTTCAGCTAATGCCTTTTCTGACTCCTCTATTTCTAGACACCTAAGGAGAGTTCCATCTAGACCTTTCCTATACAAGTCACCAAAGATGAGGGTAAAGTGAGAGGCATTATGGATGATTTGACGCTTCTCATTGCCCGTTAGATTCTTAGGGATAATTTGATCTTGGGGATAGGAAAAGATGGTGGTGTAATGGGAGGAATCATAACTAACCACAGTGTAAATGACATGGTCATCAGGGGAATTGTAGGCAGCATAGTGTAATTCTTCCACTGGGAACTCAAAGCATGATTCATGCTCTTCTAGTTGCAAAATGGATGCCAAAGTAGCCATGGCATCAGCAACCTTGTTCTCAGCTTTAGGAATTTTTTGGAACATGATAGATGTGAAATAGTTCCTAAGTGAGTCAATCATCTTCTTGTAAGGGATCAACTTGTCATCTTTTGTCTGGTAATCATCATTTACCTAGTTTATGACAAGCTGGGAATCTCCAAAAATATGCAACTCAGGAATCCTCCATTCAAGAGAAAGCTTAACTCCATTTAGAAGGGCTTCATATTCAGCTATGTTATTAGTGCATGGAAAGAGAATTTTATAGGATTTGGGAATGGTGTATCTGTGAGGGGTAACAAATAGGATTCCAGCACCAACACCATTCTGTGTATGAGAACCATCAAAAAACATTTTCCATGTATGCCCTATGATATTCATGATTGAGGCATCTGGGAAATCTATCTGAAGAGGAGCATTATCCATCATGGGAAACTCAGCCAATTGATCCATGATTGCTTGTCCTTTAATAGCTTTTCTCTCAATGTACTGAATGTTAAATTCTGAAAGAATCAACATCCACTTGGTGAGGCATCCAATAAGCGTAGCTTTACTTAAGAGATATTTTAAAGGATCAATTTTGGTAGCCAGTTGTGTAGTATGTGCAAGCATGTAATGTCTGAGTTTTTCATATGCAAACACCACTACTAAAGAAACCTTTTCAATGCTGGTGTAATTGAGATCATAAGCAACCAGAGTGTGACTAATATAGTAAATAGCCCATTCTTTTCCCATATCATCATGTTGTGTAAGGAGAGCCCCTAAAGAATTTTCTGTAGTAGAAATGTACAATATTAAGGGTTTCCCTTGGATAGGTGGCATAAGAATAGGAGGTTGTTTTAGGTAATCCTTGAGCTGGTCCAGGTTCTTTTGACACTCCTCATTCCATATACAAGTAGCTCCCTTATGCAAATTCTAATTGAATGGTTGAGCTCTGTCAGCTAGCTAAGAAATGAACCATCTGATAGATTGGAGATGGCCTTGAAGACTCCTTAATTGTTTGATGTTGCGAGGAGGTGGCATCTCCATGATAGCTTGCACCTTTTCTAGGTCCACTTCTATTCCCTTTGCTAATATTATGTATCATAGCAGTTTCCCAAAAGTGACACCAAAAGCACATTTTTTAGGATTTAATCTGAGTTGGAATCATTCCATACAGTCTAATATCAAACTCAAATCAGATAGATGTGTGCTCCTTAGTTGAGATTTAGCAAGTGTGTCATCAACATAGTCCTCCCTATTTTTGTGCATCATATGATGAAAGATGGTAGTCATGGCTCTTTGATAGGTTGCACCAGCATTTTTAAGTCCGAACAGCATGACATTCCAACAAAAGGTACCCCATGCACATGTGAAGGCTATCTTCTCTTGGTCCTCAAGGGAAATCTTAATATGGTTATATCCAAAGAAGCCATCCATAAGGGAATACATTTCATAGCCCACCATCATGTCCACTATCATGTCGATGTTTGGAAGTGGAAAATCATCCTTAGGGCATGCGTTATTCAAGTCTCAAAAATCAATGCGTACATGAATGGACTTGTCATGTTTGGAAATAGGGACAATGTTAGAAATCCACTCAGCATAATCAATAGCTCAGAAGAAATTGGCTTTTAGGAGCTTCTCAAGTTTAGCCTTAACTAGTAGTGCGACATGGGGATGCATCTTTCTCAGTTTTTGTTTGACAGGTTTGACCTCTAGAGCAATAGAGAGATGGTGCATAATGAGCTCAGTATCTAAACTTGGCATGTCTGAGTATGTCCATGCAAAATTGATCTTTTTCTCTTGAAAGAATGTAGAAAATTATTCTTTTTCTTCTGCTGAGAGAGACTGAGCCACATGTATGATTTTAGGAGATTCTTATGTCCCTAAGTTGATGGGCTATGTAGATTCTATTAGAACTAAAGACCTTTCTTGAAAATTGCTCAACAGACTACCAAGTACCTCATCCTCGAGTGCCTCAGAGAGGTTTTCACCCTTAGATACATCTTTATTTTTACTATTTTGAGGTTCGACTACCACCGCAATGTGGTTTTCACCATTCGACCATTGCTTTTTTCTTTTGATTTTATGACTGAGGTACTTGATATATGATTCAGTCATGTTTGTTGATGGTTCATTGGTGGAAGAAGTAACAGGTTCAATGGCATTGACGTAGCAGGCGATCTCATGGTCATTTTGAAAGGAAGGAAATATAGGTCTTTGATCATGGGCAGACCAATCTATGAGATCTGAGTGTATGAGGGAGAGTGATACGACAGGTTCAAGGTTATTGATGCGGGGGATATCATCTCTGGTGACAAGAGAAGTCGAGCCTATAGGGTAGGCTCCAAAAGTATCAAGATCTAAATTTGTCATGGAAGGACCAGTGTGGTCCATTAAAGCAATATGTGGATTGAATTCATTAGACCCTACATGAGACTCATCAGCTACATCGGGTTGGTTACTATAGGTATGAATCACATCAACATCCATTTCTACTATAGAAGATCCATCTGAGAGAGTGTCCCATTCATACTCATTTGAATCAGTCATGGAACTTCTACTGGGATGTTTGCACCAAGAAGGCTTAGGACACCTAGAAGTAGAGGTACTCATGTCATTATGTGTGAGATCTCCTTGTTCCATCAATCGTGCAATATTTCTACATTGTCTATCAAAGCTCAACGACTCATTAGGCACAAAATTTTGAGATGTGGAAGCTTCAACTGTATCATTAGTAGGCATTCATTCTCCTCCCCAAAGAAGTGAATTAGAAGGAAGATAATCTTCCATTTGAGCCATATTGCATAATGGTGATTCCTTGACGTCTGTATCTGAGTCACTAAGTAGAGGATTATTTCTAGAACATTCAGGAATGTCATTGTCAATACCATATCCTAGACCTATGGTATCTTTAGAAGACCGGCCATCCGTATGACTCAAAGGTTCAACTAGAGCGTGCCCATTATTATTTAAAGGTCCTTGACCTTGATAGCCCATTTTCTGCAAAAATTTATAGCCTTTACTATAGCACTTAGGAGAAATGGGAGTAGCAACTTTCATAGTGTCTTCTTCCTCTCTATAAATCCACTCCCTAACAACTTGTTCTTCTTTTTTAGCCTCTAAGGGTACATACGATTGAACAAAGGTACAAAAAACTATCATGGCAGAAGCAGAAGGCTTCATCTTGTCTAAGGGTCTACCATAGGACTTAGGAGAAGCGGGCATAGCAACAATAGAGTCCAATGTATATTCCCCCATACCAATACTCATCATCTTTAATTTTTTCTCAGCAGCAAAAAGGGATGCATTATGATCATGAGAAGGTTTGTTGTGAGGGACAAATGTTTCAGCAGTAGTTAGAGTATTGATAGCGATAGCATTGTCCCCAAGAATCACAATCTCAACTCCATTGTGTGGAAACTTGACACACTGATGGTAAGTGGAAGGGATAGCTTGCATGTCATGGATCCAAGGATGACCTAGGAGAATGTTATATGCGAGTGGGATGTCCAATACTTGGAACACAACATATTTCATGACAGGGCCCACTTGAATAGGCAACACAACAAGACCTTTGGAAGATCTTTCCACTTCATCATATGCTTGTATAGTAATCTTTCATCTAGGGTCTATGGCCAATTCAGACAATCCCAACTATTGAACAACATGGAAGGAAACAATATTTAACCTTTCACCATTGTCTATCAGGACTCAGCGGACTCAGGTATGGTAGACTAGAACTTCAATGTGTAAAGCTCGATTATGAGGGTGACTAAGAGATGTGTCATCTTCTGTAGAAAAGGACAGGTAGTGGGGAGATGAGATGTGGTTGACCATGGCCTAGAACTGATCTGGATCAATATCACTGGGAACATTTGTTGTACGAAGGGCTTTTTCAAGGATCTCTTTGTGCAAAGCGGATAGCTCAAGCAACTCAAAAATGGATATTTGATCGGGTGTCCATTGTAATTGGTGCACAAGGTCATAGCTAGACAAAATTGAAGGAACTACTTGTTTGGAAGAAGAAGCTTGCTTGGGATCATGCATGGTTTTAAGGACAATTTTGGCTTGCCCCCTAGTAATAGCATTTAGTGTCTCACTCCGGGAAGATGAATTATCTAGTGTTTGCAAGACCAACTTTGGCATACCATAATTGGCATTGTTATCATCTTGAGACCTCATCATAATAACACTCTCAATGGGCTCTATCATATTGATCATAGGTAAATCAGGAGTATATGTATAGTTGATCTTTGCATCATGATTCTTCTTTCTCATATTCAAGTAGAGGAGTCTTGAAAGCTTTGTGATCAGAATTTTTAACTAAGCCATCTGTGAGAACCATACCTCCATCAATAAGATCTTGAATGACATCTTTAAGCTTAAAACAATTGTCTATCTTATGTCCCTTATTCCTATGATAATGGCAGAAATGATCTTCTCTCCGCCAATCTTCTTTCTTTTTTTTTTAGATGCAATAAGAATGATAAAAACTTGATATGAATCTATGATATGTAAAAACTGATATGCTATGATATGCTAAATGATCTAACAATAATATGCAATATGAAGCTAAAATGAATGTAAAAACAAGATTGATCTCACAACAATGTTGATTCGCAAGAAGCTTTGATTCTTCCAATTTCAATTCTCTAGCGTGATTATGCAATTCTTGTAGATTTGAGAGATGAATTATGAAGAGCTGAGCCTTGTTTTTATAGAAATCCAAGGCTTTGGAGGTGCATGGAAAAAACCATAAATCACTCAAATAAATTCAACTTGATTTTTGAGTTATTTTTAAATAAAGATAATTTAATTCACAAAAATATGCAAATCATGCAAAAATAGCTTTTTAACTCAAATTAGAAATTTAGATCAACTTTAAAACTCAAAAATGATGTTGAGTTCCAAAAAGTCAATAACTTGCATTGATTTTCTGATTTGGAGTTTAACTGCTCTTTGATTGTGCACATGGATAATTATGAATTAATAAATAAATAAAGTGATTTATTCTCAACTTAACTGATTTTGGAAATAACAATTGATTTATGGGTTAATCAATCATTTAATCAAACTTTTATTCAAAAATAATATCATCAAATATGACAACTTACTTTAATTAATTAAATAAAAATTTAATCAATTAATGATAGGAATTTTGATTTATTGTCAAATTTAAATAATAATAATTAGGAATAAATATAATTCAATTTAATTAAATAATTAAGTGGCAGAATTAAACTTAATTAATTAAATATTGAGGCTATTCAATTAATTAAACTTTAGGATAAATAAGATTTATCGCCAAATAATCATTAAATCAAAGATAATTATGATGATTAGGAATATTCCCCAATGCAGAATTTAAGATAATCAATTAGATTCGATGATGTGCAGATGTGCCTTAGGTTAGGACTTCTATGTTGATTTCATTCGATTTGAGGATGTAGGAGGTTAATGAACATATAGCCCATTTTTGGGGTATTACATTTTGCCCCTCTTTGAATTACTGTGCGAAGCGTAGTGGTTCAAAGATAGTCTGTGTATGATAAAGATATGAAACTAATTTGAAAGATATGATGATTGAAAGATTTGAAGATATTAGGTCTTGAATGACCAAAAATAATGTTCACTATAGCAGCGATGAACCGATGATTGCGAAAGAGTGTCAAAATGCCTGATTCCAAACCTTAGGATTGCAAAGAAGTGAGTGATCGATTCTAGACTCGATTATCTTAGTAGAACCATGATGTAGGTATCACATCTAACCCCTTCAGTTATCGAAGAAACAAGGAAATAACACTGATGAACCAATGGTTGCAAAAAGCTGATACAGATTACAAGATTAGGAGGATACCAAATTGATATGGATTGACGAATCTGATATGCCCCAAGTGATGATAGATTTGCCCCGAGCGATGAGGACTTTTGATGATTCAGCAACTAGACATGGTTGTTGTCTTGATTACTGAGAAAAGATTGATAGAATTTTTATAGACTTGAATGATGTGCAATACCATGCCCCCTTCGGGATTAAAATCAAAATCTGACAATAAAAGTCAACATTAAATGGTTTAGAAGCATGTTAATTGATTTGAAAAGTGGTTATACACGTCCAGGAATGCATTTTGCATTGTTTGGAGGTCCTGGAGACCAAGTAGACTAGGTTTGACCATGAGTTGACCATAGTTAAAAGTTTGAAATTTTGATAGTTTGATGTTAGATAATTAGTTAAGTTGAATACTAGATTTTTGTGATGATTGAAGGTTGATTATGCAAGTAGCTAATAATATGAATGATTTTAGATTTTGATTTTGATCCTGAAAAAAGATTCTACTTGCTATTTCATTAGAGGAACCTTCATGTGGGATTCAACTCTTGTTAGATTGGAAGAGGTGATTGAAGAATCTTTTAAGTGTTCAAGCAATTTGTGAGATCATGCAAAGTGCAAAAATGCAAAGAAACATGCAAGATGATAATGCAACCCTAGGACCTAGGACCTACTCACTGATCATGTGTCGATTTGTTATCATCATTGAACTTTTAGGTAATCAGATAAATCAATATAATGCCCACTAGCCATGAAACCATAGACATATGAATATTGATTTGTAACGCTCAAAAACCAATACAACACCCATTGGTCAAACAACCATGGACATATGAATATTGGTTTTATTTTCGGAATGTCAGATTAGTTACAAGCACCAAGGCACAAGCACCGAGATGACCTGAGTATCATGTCCATTTTGATATAGCAACTTGTATAAGCATCAAAACATAAATGTCATGATGACCTAAATACACCTTGCATTCAAACATATCAAACAGTCAAAAGACCATTCTAAATCCAGTGTGAATTACCCATAGTGACCCTTTATCGTTCACATCCTTAGGTAAGATCGTGTTTCACAGGAGGAGAAAGAACTCACTCAAAAAGATAATAGTTAGATCAAAACTTCCTTGAATCTTCCGGGTATCAATGGTCGAGGTACGCATAGCCATCCAATTTGAGATAGAGGCTCTTACAGTCGGACACCATTTCAATCCAGAATTTCCAAAGTTGTTAGATTTTCACATACAAGCAAAAAACAAAGAAAAGATTATGCCCCCAGTCATCACTCTCTAAATCCTGTAAAGGACATCATCAAAGAGCTCAAAAGGACATAATATGCAAAAATCTCAATGCGAATCAGTAAGCATACAAGGAGATAAAAGCATGTAAAAAAGCATAGATTGTTTTCAGTTTGATGTTTGATTGCATTGTTTGTAGATGCAAAATCCTTTCTGGAGACAAGACAGATTGACTGACTCGAATGAAGCTTCAAAGGACTCTGACTGGATATGATACATTTAAGATATACTGGAGGCCATAGAAAATGACATTGATTGCTCCCAAGTGTTAAGCATTGATAGGATACAGACACTTGAGTTGAGTGGTGTACAGATCGACTTATTAAAAACTAGAAATGCAGAAACAAACCGAGAGATATGTATAAACTAAAGAAAAACTCAAAGTTGGGAAAGACCAAGATTGCGCTGATAGATGGAGCATTTTGAAACAAGTGGCGCCCATTTGCCAAGTTTTCACCATCTTGGTAGAGATTCTATTTTGGCTACCAAGGTGCCTGTTTCCAGGTTTTCACCAAGACTCTTTTTCTTTTTCTCATTTTTTTTTTTTCATTTTTTAAAATTTTTTTATACTTTTGATATTTTATTTTATTTTTGAATTTTTGAATTTTATTTTTTTTTGTGAATCATCAAGGCACCTATTGCTAGGTTTTCACCAAGATGTTCATTTTTTCAAGACTTTTTCAGATTTTTAAAAAAAATTTCAAGATATTTTACCATACACTGAATGCCTTAGGCGTAGAATTTCTTCAGATGGAGAATGTTGATTGGTTCTCAGAGCTGTTCTCCTTCAGTCATTGAGAGTTGATAGGCACCAAAGCCAAAAGTAGCAGTGATAACAAATGGACCCAACTAGTTGGGTTCAAACTTCCCCTTGCGTTCTCGATGTGATTGATTTTTAGGATTCTCTCTCAAGACTAGATCACCAACCTGAAATTCTTTGTATTTGACTTTCTTATTGTAGCCTCTAGATATTCTCTTCTGATATACTCTAAGATGATCATATGCTACTTTTCTGCACTCATCTAGTAGTTCAAGTTCTTGAAACCTAGACACTCTGTAGTCACCATCAGTTACTAGACCATGCATTCTGATTCTTAGTGATGGGATTTCAACTTCAATAGATAGTACCACTTCAGACCCATAAACTAAAGAAAAAGGTGTAGCCCCAGTAGGCATTCTGATACTTGTTCTGATACTGGTTCTAATACTTGTTCTGACACTTGTTCTGATACTTGTTCTGATACTGGTTTTGATACTGGTTCTGATACTAGTTCTGATACTGGTTCTGATACTTGTTATACTTGATAGCATCTTTTTCCATTGCAAACTCCCAAGCAAGATCATATCGTGTAGTCCCAATGTCTAGCAAGGTAGAGAACAAGAGGGATTGGCAAGCTGGTGGAAGAGATGGAAGACAAGAGAATGAAGGAGAATGAAGGGAAGAAATCCTCAAGGGAAAACTCTTCAAGAATACCCAAGTTAGGGAAAAATTGTCATGTAAAGCACATTTGGACAAGCAATGAAAGGTTAGCATAGGATAAGTCACAAAAATGTAATGCCAAAGAAGGAAAGGATGTAGTCCAAAGGAGTAGACATGTCAAGAGGTTTCAAAGCATTGTGTTCTACTCTTTTTTTCTTTTTTTATTAGATCAAGACTAAAGATAAAATGATAGAAAAAGACTAGAATGAATGGAGGAAAATAAATATGAAGGCTAAACAAGAAGGGAATGAAAATAAAATCATCATAAGATAGCTCACAAAATAGCCAAATGTTCGTGTATAGATCAACATTGTCAAGATCAAAGAGAGAAGATGAAATGGATGAAATATGAAGAAGAACTACACATGATGTCTGATTGTCAAGTTTTCATCATGGTACTTATCTAAGGCACCACAAGGGAGTGGTTTTCACCATAGGACAAATTTATTTCTCTTTACTTTTTCTACCAAGGTGCCTGTTTCCAGGTTTCCACCAAGACACATTTTCAATTTTATTTTATTTTTTATTTCTTTTTAAATTTTCAGAAGTAGGTAAGCTTTTTAGATAGTGCTCCTTGAAAGGATAAACCATGATATACCAAGGAATCAAAATGATAGGCTCAAAGATGCTGATAGGGAAAGGGAGATGGAAGAGCAAAATGGAGGATAAAATTTTATGTAAAGCGAGTGAGGTTGGAAGATAGGAGGAATAGGAAAATGAGGAAAAATGATAGAAGGTAGAAGGATAATGCATGGAAGGATTGTGAAAGGGTAGATGGAAAGGAAGGCAAGCTCAACATCAACACATACCTTGAAGGGTGGGAAGAGGATGGAGGAAATGTGAATGAAGGAATACGTGAAGGAATATGGTGAATGGATAGTAGAGGTTGTGGTTTAGGCACATGGAATGGAAGAATATTTTTGGAAGAAGATGAAGTGGAAGTCTTTGGAAGCTTGAATGTCAACTTCACTTTTTTCTCAACACCAGACTCTTTCAAGAGAGATTTTGGAATCCATATAGCCATAGGTTTTTTATTTCCTTTTGATGATCTAGAGAGAATATCTTCAATGATGGATTTTGGAACCCATACTTGTCTTGTAATTTTTTTCTTAGATATCTCTTTTGACTTTATGCTTCCATGTCTATGAGAGGAGACATGGTGATTTTCTTTTTTTGATGGATTCTTGTATCACTTCTTTTTCTTGTATTGAACATTCAAGTTACTTCCAAAGGACTTGGGACTTGTGGAAGAATGAGGATATGACTGGTTTAAATGCATGGGTGGATGAAAAGGATTCAAGGGTATGCATCTATGTCGATCTTGAGGAAAGATAGGAGATGGGACCCAAGATGGATGGAAAATTAAGAGAGTTAGGAGGGGAAAGTGAAGGGACATAAGGACCCAAGATGGAAGGTAGACGTGAACCCCATTGTAGTGGTGGAAGAGGTCCAAGGATGAAAGTAGCAGACGCAAAAGGATAATCAATAAGTTCATCAACATCTATATGACAACCAATGACATCAACATTTTTAGAGTGAGCATTAGAATTTTCAATAGAATCGTGGACATCTTGAATATGAGCACCTTCTTTGATAGGATTGTTCAAAGCTTGAAAAGACTTAGGAAGAGTAGAAAGTGGAAGTAAACATGGAGTGGTAGAATAAGAAGATGGAAGACTTTGATCTTGACAAGGATCTTTGGATAGCATAAGTGCATAATTTTTCTCTTGATTTTCAATAGGCTTAACATTGGAAGGAACAACACCATTTTTACCAACCTTAATGGAAGTATCATCTTTGGAAAGTGAAAGTGTAGTAAGGTTATTTTTATTGTCAATAAGCTCAATAGTGTAAGTAGTAGCTTGATCTTGCTTAGGAGAAGACTTAAGACATGGTGGAATGCATGAAAAAGGGTGTGTAGGATCAAAAGAACCCTGAGGCGGATAAGAGACATCGTGAAAAGGAGTGGACCACATGGAGGGTTATTGATCTTGATCTTTCTTTAAGTTCTTTTCTTTATCATTTCTGGAGTCCTCTTCACATGGAGCCACTTCTAAGGACAAGGAAGCATATTGGGATTGTATGGAAGACTGTTGCAGAGATGGTCAAGGACCAGCTGAAGTAGACATTGTAGCGTATGAAGGCTTAGGCTCTTTAGGTTTAGCATTATTGAAAGTAATAGCAGCCAAGTGAAGGTTAGCTTGAATTTCTTGAAGAGGTAGCCCTAGAGGATAACTATAGGGAACTGTATAAAAAGTATCAGGGCTTGTGTCGGATGAAAGTTCTATGAAAGACTCAAAAACTTTAGGAAATGTATGGGTATTGGAGGAAGTAGGGGATGGAAGGGAACCATCACAAGACAAAGGTCCAACATTAACATGATCTTTCTTGAGAAGATAATATTTATTTTCAGCAGGAGAGTCCTTAGGAGAAGGATTCTTATAATATTGATGCTTCAAGCTAGCATGATGCATTTTATAGTCCACAGCAGTAGTAGATGGATCATAATCAAGGTATTGTTCACAAAAATTATCAAAGTATTTTTCAAAATTAGAATCATATGGATCACCATCATGATCTATCCAATGTGACATCCCATTTTCAGTAAGTAGGAACACATGATGAGGACTCTTAGGAATAGAGGTGTCATAGGTATCATTACATTGTCTATCATCATAGTCATCATAGTCTTCAAAGATGGGCATGTCACTCTCTGTGGAAGAGGTATCATAAGGGTTATCACATTGCTCAAATTCTTTCCAGAGGCATGGTGACATGTACAAGTCTTTATCAAATGGAAAAGGGCATAGAGCTTCCATGGAGAACTCTTTAGGTTCCTTCTCTTTCTTAAGATTGTTAAGTTCAACTTGCATAGCATGCATCTATTTCATCATAGTGGTGATTAGAATTTCTTCCTCATGTGTACTGATTCTTTGAGACATGTGTACTGATTCTCAATGACCACTACTCTGTTCTTGACATAGTGATTTGTATGACAGATTCTGGAACTAGGCTGAAAAAGCTGGGTATTTGGCAATTCTAACAACTTTCTGACACTTTCAAAAATTTCCCAAATGAAACTCTGCAGACTCGTATGACAGTGGGTATGCCATGAAATGATAGTTGCAAAACTCGTACGACAATTGGTAGGTAATGAAACGACAGTTGAAAATATCATACGACAGTTGCAAGTAGGATTTTGACTTTTGAATTTTCTGGCATAAAAACTTGTACAACACTAGGTAGTTCACTATACAAGAGTTGGGCAATACTAAAATGACATTTGACAAAAACTCGTATGACTTTCTGACCTTCTGATATGACTTTTGACTCCAGAAAATAATTTCACTTCAAATTTTGCAAATTTAGGGTTTTCAGTTTCAGCTTGTTTGCAAATTTCAATGTTCAGATTTGAGAATTGTAATAGATTTGTTCATTTTCAGTAACCAGATAGATAAACAAGCACGCAAAACATCAAGCTAGTGATTTCAAGCATGTCTGAAAACAATGAACAAGGGAAAAAGAAACCTTGCGCATGAACAATCAAGTGATTTTATTCATTCTAATCCTCCGAAGTGCTAATTGTGTATGTTCCAAAATGTTTTGCAATAACGCACATATACCCTAGAAAATGAAAATTTGGTCTCGCTAGGGTTTTTAGTAATGGTTTGACTCTATAACTTTTATGATCCAAAGGGGTGAACTCTAATCCTGATGCACCAGGGTTTTGACACAGTCCGAGAACTTAATCTTCAGAAGCTGCTAGGGAGATCTGACAACCCAATAATGAACCACACCTGTGAAGATTTCTTCCATAAGGACATTTATATAGCGGTTGTCACTACCACAGCAAAAATGGTTATTACTGCTTGAGGTTCCATCAATGCAGTTTTTCCTGTGAAGGGAATGTCTTCTATGGTTAACCCTCTCTAAAGATGACTCATAGTATTGTACCACAAGGGGACTTGGCTCCAGATCTAAGGTTTTTGACACCTTTTCACTTTTAACCCAAACAAAGCAAGTAGATTAATCCGACACACTAAGACAAAGTTTTTCTTCACCAAGGTCTGTGATGTCAACTCCACATGATCTATCAACCTCTCCAGAGAGAGAATGTATCAATCAATAAGAGACGGCGTACTAACCAATTTTGATTCACCAAAGCTCGTGATGTCAACCCCATGTGATCTACCAACCTCTCCGGAGAGAGAATGTATCGATCAATAAGAGAAGACGCACTAACCAAGTTGAATGTGAAACGCACTAAGTATCCTCCCTACCTACAAGGATTCTATCATCAAGAAGGATTTCGTTGGGAAGCCAATCTCTCAAGAATCATGAATAGTGTTCATAGGGCCTAATTACTATGTGAGCACAGATGTATGTTTCCAAAAAGCAAATCTACCAAAAGTACCCAAAATGCAGAAAGAGGAACACTTAACGCTTAAAGTGAATCTGAGATGAGTCCACAAGGTGGAACACTTAACACCTCACACAAGCTAAAAATGAGTCCCCAACTTAGAAAACAAGTGAGTTCCTAAAAGCATAAATGGGTTGCCAAGTGGAACACTTAACGCTTATGTCCTGTTGACCCCTCCCCTTTAATGTGGCACTGACCTTGCAACCACATGGTGGAATGAGGGGTCAGTAGATTAGCAAGTCCAATAACCCAAGATAGTACTCAAGATCAGTCCTAAGTATCTAAGACTACTTAATGAATCTTTAAGGGGTCACAACCTAGTATCAATTATGCAAGTGTGTACAAATAGACAAAAGCATGAAAAGATGGACACAAGCCAGACACATAAGAGATTTATTTTAAGTCCAAATAGAAATTTTATTAGATGAAGGAGAATACCTAGGATCCTCACAATGTGCTTAGTATATTTTACCTAATTTTTAGCAATTCTTGTTGAGCTTTTCCCATACAAGCAAGTGACGAACTCTCCAACAAGCAAACAAGCAAACAAGATATGCAACATATATTCAACTTATGAAAACCATAGGGTTAGCTCTAAAAATAAATTATTACCAACAATAATAACTAAAAATTAACCCAAATGACAACTCATATTATTCATTGAACCATGTAAAAAAAATAAGTGCATACCCATCACAAAACTCTTTTTTTTTTGTTGCATTTGACCTAGTCAACAAGATCTGATTTTTTTTATTTTTTTTGGGCCACAGAAATAGAAATTCAAAATAGAGACCCCTACTAAAAAATAGAGAGCTTTCCAAAAATGTAAAAATTTTAGAAAAATCTCTTCATTTGTGCCCTAGAGACCTGTTTTATCAAAACAGACCAGTTTTTTGTAAATTGACTATTTGAGCTATTATATTGCATCCAAATTTAAAATACAAAGAATAGATCCCCTGTAGAATTTAAAGAGATTTCTAAAAATATGAAAATTTCCAAAAAATATGCTGATTTGCGTCAAATATTGATTTTTTCTAGAATTTCAAGAAAAAATTATTAAAAATTCAAAACATCTTTGAAAATTCTAAATTTTTTACTGTAGCTTCCTTGATATGTTTCCAACCTATCAAAAAAAATTTAGAGAAAAAATCCAAGCCTTTTGGGGGATAAAATTAAATCTTTGAAACTTTAGGGTGTTAGCTCCCCAAAAAAATCAAAACTAGCATGTAAAGGTGGGTTGCCCCACGGTGGGCGCCAGAAATGTGTGTGTGAATTTTGTACCTAATCTGTAGACACAACACTTTAGTAAAACATTAGAGGTTAGCTATAATCAAAATCATGCAAAATTGAAATCTAATCTAACCAAGCGATTTACTGCCTTCTAGTAGGTGCGAGATTGATGTTCTCAGATTGCAATCGAGATCAGTGACCTAGACAACACCTAAATGAAAGATTTGAATGCAAAACTGATATGAAATATGAATGCAATTAATCTATTTTTTAATTTATTTTTAGATGCAATAAGAATGATAAAAACTTGATATGAATCTATGATATGTAAAAACTGATATGCTATGATATGCTAAATGATCTAACAATAATATGCAATATGAAGCTAAAATGAATGTAAAAATAAGGTTTGATCTCACAACAATGTTGATTTGCAAGAAGCTTTGATTCTTCCAATTTCAATTCTCTAGCATGATTATGCAATTCTTGTGGATTTGAGAGATGAATTATGAAGAGCTGAGCCTTGTTTTTATAGAAATCCAAGGCTTTGGAGGTGCATGGAAAAAACCATAAATCACTCAAATAAACTCAACTTGATTTTTGAGTTATTTTTAAATAAAGATAATTTAATTCACAAAAATATGCAAATCATGCAAAAATAGCTTTTTAACTCAAATTAGAAGTTTAGATCAACTTTAAAACTCAAAAATGATGTTGAGTTCCAAAAAGTCAATAACTTGCATTGATTTTCTGATTTGGAGTTTAACTGCTCTTTGATTGTGCACATGGATAATTATGAATTAATAAATAAATAAAGTGATTTATTCTCAACTTAACTGATTTTGGAAATAACAATTGATTTATGGGTTAATCAATCATTTAATCAAACTTTTATTCAAAAATAATATCATCAAATATGACAACTTGCTTTAATTAATTAAATAAGAATTTAATCAATTAATGATAGGAATTTTGATTTATTTTCAAATTTAAATGATAATAATTAGGAATAAATATAATTCAATTCAATTAAATAATTAAGTGGCAGAATTAAACTTAATTAATTAAATATTGAGGCTATTCAATTAATTAAACTTTAGGATAAATAGGATTTATCACCAAATAATCATTAAATCAAAGATAATTATGATAATTAGGAATATTCCCTGATGCAGAATTTAAGATAATCAATTAGATTCGATGATGTGCAGATGTGCCTTAGGTTAGGACTTCTATGTCGATTTCATTCGATTTGAGGATGTAAGAGGTTAATGAACATATAGCCCATTTTTGGGGTATTACAGCAACTAGAGTCTTAAGAATCACATCGTATGGTTCAGCCAACTTAGTGTAGACTCATCATTGAAATGTCTTTTTTGGCTTGTCTGTATGTTGAGGCTTAGGAGCATTGTGAGCGTTGGCAGCCTCTTTTTGTTTTGCTGCATAGATAGCATTAGAAAGGTTGAAAGCAAGCTCTTTAGCTTTTGGGACATCCACAACCCCATCATTAACAACATACTTGTTTCTATTCCAAGGTTTGTTCTTGTCTTTTCCATTGCCTTGAGTATCTTTATTAATAAAAATATTCCCCTTTCTTATGGCCACATCTTCAATCTGATATGCACTTTCAACCATGTCATTGAAAGAGGAGAACAGTTGTTTCCTTAGATCATAATATAGTTCTGGCACAAGAGTGTTGATGAAAATGTCAATCTTTTCTCTCTCAGGTAGCTGACGAGGATATCGAGAATACAATGACCTCCAATGTTGTAAGTAAGTGGAAAATGGCTCACTTTGATTTTGCTTTAGAGCACTGAGATCTATCATGGTGATAGGTTGTTGGATGTTGTATGAATAATGTTGGGTGAAGCACTGAGCCAACTCATCAAAAGTTTTAAGAGGTGGTGTCAACTTCGCAAACCATTCTAGAGCTTGTCCTCTTAAACTTCTAGGGAACAATTGTAGAAGAAATGTGTCTTTGTGAAGGAACTCCATGCTAAGAGCATAAAAGTGATGCACATGGTCATGGGGGTCACCGTTTCCATCATATTTGTCGTATTTGGGAACTTCAATATTCCTAGGAAATGGGACCATGTATAGACTCCTATCAAAAGGAAGAGCACAAATAGATTCTATGAAAGAAACCTTTGGAGGTTCTTTTTCTATTGCAAGTTGAGCAAGGCATTGATTCGTTCATTACAATTCATCTCTAAGGATTTCCAATTTAGTTGGTACTCTTTCTTGTACGATTTGGCATACATCATAGCTAGGAGGGAGCTTGTATCCCCTAGAAGTCATGTATTGAAAGTATTGATCTCCATTTCGCTCTAAAATTTTAAGCATCGTATGTTGGGAGACTTCATATTGTTCAAATCTTATAAGTTCTTCACTAGAAACCTCATCATTGGCTTCTTCCTCATGCTGAGAGGGAGGAGGTCTAGGAGGTGAAGAAGGAGTAGCAAAATTCCATCTTGGAGGAGATCTTGGTGGCGTGTTGTTGCCATAGTTGCCAATGGTACCAAAAGGAGGGGGTCTATATTCGTAGCCACTAATCTCAGGTTGTTCTTGAGACATCCCCTTCATAGCCATGCACCTAGTAGCATCCATTTTGTCTAAACACGCTTGGTTGTCCTTATGCTCAAAATGTTCTTGCAAATGGCGAGACTTTTCTTGTTCAGTCAGAGTGAGTGAGACACTATCTATGCTTTTGGAGGTCTTGAATGCAGAAAAGAGGAAGCATCCTTTATACCATGGGGTGACTTTAGAATCCTTGGATTGGTTAGGACTAGAACTTTCATTGCTAATTGGCACTCATGAGCATCTGGTTGGAGAAGGTAACTGTGTATAATTGAATGAAAGGTGACTCTCCTGCTCAAATTAAGATCGAGTTGTAACCGGCATGAAAAGAATGTTGGTTGACTAATAGAATGAGATAAAGTTTTTTAGATATTGAGATAAGAAAAGCTAAAGAAGATCACTTGTCAAAATAGAACAATAGAGATGGCTGGTCAAAAGTGCTCAAGAACTTACAACAATCAATTGACTCAAGCCAAGATATGAGCAAGAAGCTCGATTAGCAAGTAGCTAGAGAGGTAACCGTAATGTGACAAGTGATCTAAAGTAGCATTTGAGAAACTCAAATTGAATAGTTTTAACTCATTTTCTTAGTCTAGAACAAACTTAAACATGCAGATAACAGGCTAGGGTCGAGTAAGAATAGGAAAAGACACTCCACGATAGGTTAAAAATCAATTTTAATAGCCCCAAATTGCAACAGGAGCAGGACAGCAAAATAACTCAAGATTCTTGGTTGAAGGTATGCGATGATGTTTCAGTATCATATGACTCTTGACTAGTGAACGTGAAAAACTCAGTTTTAAAGGCAATTGGTCAATGTTTTAGTTTGGCAAGTTTGATTTCATAGTTCAAAATATAGTAATAGCAGATAATAGACAGGTTTGCAAACAATAGGTGATCAAACATGTCATAGAACACTTGTGCAAGAGAAAAAGCAACCTTGCCAAGACAAGCAATTGTGATATCGAAATGAAAAATTCTATGAGGACTACCGTGATGTTTTTATGTTTGAGAACATTTGTACGGGTAGATCACAATGAGAACACTTCAAGCACTTACTATCCTAGAAGGACAAAGGCTCAATACTTAGCAACTTGGTCCACTCTTGATGTCCCATCACCTCACACAAAGTGGTTACCCACAATAGATGTTGGCTTTGTCATGGAAGTGCTAATGGCACAACCAAAGGAACACAGATGGTGAGTAATCTTGGGGTGATCTGAGTTATTCCACTTGGATCAATCCTTGCACCAAGAAGTTAAGAGGAAAAATAGGGTGGCTTCTATCTATGGTTCTTAGTAAGGGCTTCTGTTCATAGCACCCCTCTTGCTTGCCAAAGGGACTCCTTACCTTGCGGCAAGTAAAGAACTTCGCAACCTCAAGAGTACCTTAAGCATTCTTGTTTGACATTTTCATCATGGTCGCAATCCCACAAGCTACTCACATCAAGCAAAGAAAAGTGCTATTTCTACCAAGGTTTTGTGTCCTTGATAGCCTTGAGTTTATAGTGGGTTGGAATAGCCGGTGAAAAGCTTGTCCCCACTTGGGTCGTTCCTCTTGATTGCTCAAGAGCAGGCCCGCTAAAGGATTCTAATCTACACAAAGAATGGATCAACTTGTGAGGTTCAAGGTTTTTGTTTGACCACAAGGGTGAAGAGCATACTCCCCTATCTCAAAGTTTCTCTCAAACACACCAAGAAAAGGTTCAATTACCCTCTTGCTTTCAAAATCTAAAAGTGAGTCAAGATTTCTGGTTCACCACAAGGGTGAAGAGCATACTCTCCTACCACCAAAAGATTCCTACAAAAACATCTTAAGTACCTAATAAATGAAACAACTAGTATATGTCGCACTTAAAAGGAAAGTAATAAACAAGAACTTGTTTGTTTTTAGGCATTGGGCAGCCCTACAAAACATAATTAGTAGCCCTTTTGCCTTTGGAGCTTTGGCATGCGATCTTTTAGCAATTTTTTTGCAAGCAATGGAGGTACCTACAAGCACAACTTGTTAGCCCCACAAAGAGTTAGCACATAAAAACCAATAATAATATACAAATAAGCCTTTGTTTTACAATAGCAAATCAGAAATCTAAAAAGTAACATAGTCAGTAAGTTAGAATATAGAATTTAATAATATGATAGCAAAATTAAATAGAAAATACTAGGCGGCATTTAACAGCTAATATGCGTCATTTAAAAGCTGGCAGGCGTGATCAAAATACTCATAGGTGTAATCAGATTGTTCATAGGCATGATCAAAATGTGCACAAGCATGATCAGATTGTTCATAGGCATGACCAAAATGTGCATAGGCATGAATAGAATGTGCACAGGCATGAACAAAATGTGCACAGGCGTGAACAGAATGTGCACAAGCATGAATAGAATGTGCATAGGTGTTGTCAGATTTTTCATAAGTGGCGTCAGAATGCTCGTAAGAGGCATTTCTCCTATTTGCACAAAATTGACAAAAAAATGATGCTAAAAATATATAAAACTTGATAAAAATGAAGAGAATGAGGCTCAAGGCCCCACGGTGGGCGCCAAAAATATACACACTAAGATGTGCACTTCTCTAAGCCTTTGCTTCCAAGGGAATCCATGAATGGGAAACCTTGAAAATTGACCTAGAGCTCCCTAGGCATGGAGTGCAAGGGTCTTAAGAATGCTCTCAGCTAGAGCTAGTAAGCCTATGACCTTGCTAGTAAACCATGCAATGGGAGATTCAATGGAGACAAGGGAAAGAATGTCAATATCCTAGAGAATCAAGCATGAGAATGAAAATGCAACTATGCTAGAAATGAGAATGCAAGCTAAGCTGTGAAAAGAAAGATGCAAGTGTTACAATCCAAGCTAATTAATCTATGTGAGCTAATCTAGAGCATAAAAATGAAGCTAACCTATGAAAGCATCAATATGAAACTATGATGCAAGGAATGGAAGATGGATGCAAGAATTCCTTCAAAGAGCTCCAAAGTCTCCAAGAAATCCTACAGCATAAGGTTAGTATTCAAAAGGTGATCCTAAAATGAGAAGAGAGCTCTTCTTTTATAAGAAATGAGAAAGAATGGACCATGGAGATTAAGAGGCAAAAGATTTAATCAATGATGGAGCTTGAAAGAGGAGCAATCCATGTGCACAAATATCCTCCAATGAGAAAATAAGAGTTGACTTTTGTGTCCATATGAGACAAAAAGTGTCTTTTCTCCTTTTTATAAAATAGGAATAATGCTTTATTTGTGCAACTTAGGATAAGAGGAAAAGTGGGGACTTTTTATTTAATAAAAGGGGAGGAAATATTCCTTTTAATTAAATAAAGACTTAGGATAAAATGGTTAATCCATAGAATAAAATCAAATAAATGATAGAACTAGGATTTGATCAAGAATAAGAATTAATGATTTTAGCAAATAATGCTAGAAAGGGGCTAATAGTCTAGATGACCATTTTTAGATGATTACACTATCATGGTGATAGTTGACAAGTTGACCAAGGTGGCCCACTTCTCACCTATTCAAACCACTTTTACAGCCCTAGCAGTAACATAGGTTTTCTTGATATTTTCAAACTTCATGGCATACCTCGTAAGATTATTTCTGATTGAGATTCTATCTTTACATCATCCTTCTGGAGAGGATTATAGTCAGCTTTGGGCACTAAGCTCAATTTTAGCATCGCTTATCACCCAGAGACAGATGGTTAGAAAGAGAGGGTAAATCAGGTGTTGGAGGATATGCTCTACATGTATGTCATGGATCTTTAGACTAGGTGGGAGGAGTACCTTAATTTGGTTGAGTTTTCCTACAATAATGGGCATCACACTTCTCTAGGTATGCCTCACTATCACGCATTAAATGGTAGACCATGCAGGACACCTTTAAGTTGGGACCACATTGAGGATAGAGTTTCTTTAGGTCCTAAGTTAGTGTGAGAGTTTGAGTAGCAGGTGACCCTAATTAGACAACGTCTTAAGGAAGTGTAGGATAGATAAAAGAAGTATGCAGATGTGAAGAGAGAGGATCATAGTTATATGGCTGGGGATAGAGTCTTTCTGAGAGTGTGACCACATAAGAGTCCAATCCATTTTGGAAAGGGCTCTAAGCTTGCAACTAGATTTGTTGGCCCTTTTGAGATTCTTGAGTGGATAGGTCATGTCACCTATCATCTAGCTTTTCCACCTATCCTATGATGCATCCACGATTTTTTCATGTATTAGTATTGAGGAAGTATATATTTGATAAGTCTCATATCATAGATTGGGATTCCTTGCAGGTGGAGTCAGACAACTAAATTGCTTTGGAGCCCATTTGCATTTTGACGTGCCAGATGCTAGCTCTTCAAGGCTGAGAGCTGGACCAGGTTAGGGTCCAGTGGGATTTCTATGATGAGGTTATGACATCATGGGAGGACGTAGTGGAGATGAGGGCACAATACCACCATCTTTTTGATGAACTCCAAGAAGAATTTCATGCCTAGGGAGGGAGGATGTGAGGCCTCACCCCGAGCCCATCATATTTTTTCATTTTGTACATTTGAGACAAACTTAGTTGTTACTATATGTTGATGCATTTTGGTTTATAGACACTCTATGTTATGGATTTTAATCTTCATAGTGGCTAGATGTACATTATGTTGCATTTATTCCTTTGACATCATTATGGTTTTTCATGTGTGATTAATTTTTCTTTATGAATGTTAGGATGTCATGATGGGATTTGATTATGCGATTATATAGGAAATGAATTATAGATGCAATTATGATGTTATGAGCTTTATTAAGTGTTAAAATTGTTTTATTACATCATGAGTTATATATGTTCCCACAAATGAATCATTAAGCTATGTGAATTGTAATTTGTTTATGGATGCTGCAAATGAATTGTTATGATCATGCATATTATGGATTTATATTCCTTGGAATACTGATGTTGGACTTTAGTGTGCAGGGAATTAGACCATGGTTGATATCGAGGAACCAAAGCATAGACCTATGTTAATTCAGTTATAGCCAAGGTTGTGTCTAAGGAGAGACAAAACCTCATTGTATCATGTTTTATTTGTAAACGTAATGAGCATGTATGTGTTGAATTAATATGTTTAAATGTTATTGTAAATTGTTATGTGAGTGCTCAAGTGGATTGCCACATGGCTTGTGATGTGTTATTTATGTTGTGTCACTTGACACTTGTATGTGTACTTGTGGCCATGACATGTCCACTTGAGGATTGGATGCCCATCAACCTAGGATAGTACCCTTTAAGATCCCCATGATAATCCCTTGGTTATGGAGCTTGAGGTAGGGTCTTATCATAGATTTTAAAAATTAAACTTGTCATGAGTTTTTAGGGGGTTAAAAAGGTGTCTAGGGTTGTTTTTATGTCATTTTTAGTTAGCCCACTTGGTATACCTATGGGTAAGGATTTTTAATTATAGGACAACCCATAGTTGACCAAAAGACCCATTTAAAAGCTGGATTTCCTAGATGGTTGAAAATCAACTTTTAAAACCAAATTCTGGTAAGAACACCATCCACTAGAATGATAGTCATATGCCTACCTTTTTGGCCAACCTTTGCAAAAGGCCATATTTAGAAAGTTTGTAAGGGGCTTAGGAATGACTAACCAATGAGAAGAAGACCTTATCCCTAGGGGTTTGTGGAGATATGTGTGGAGGTCATTTTAGAGGGGACTCTTCATTTTGGAGAGTTTGAACACCCACTCTCTAACTTGGAGACTAGACTAGTTTGGAGGAGATTGGATAGGAGGGAAAAGATTGGAAAAAAGGAGATTCATCTTCAACTCTTTCCATTTTCTTGGACTTAGGTTGGTGGCTCTATTTTGCAATCCTTGTTGAGAATTGTAGTTTGAGGAAATTGCGTAACAATGGTTGTGCAAGATTTTCCTTGTTTTTATGTTATGTAATTCATGAAATTCTTTGTTTTCATGTAAATGTATAATGTGAAGTCTTGTGAAAAATCTTCCTTATGAAAATATTGTGCTTTAGTTTTGTGTAGTATGTTATTTCCTTCTTATTTTTGTATTGTTTGCATGGGAGTCTCAAGGCCATACTCACCCATGGGAGGGAAGAGTAGGCTTAAGGAAGAAGGGTTTGGGAGAACCATGGATGTAGAGTCTCTCCTCAAGGAGGAGAAGGATAAACATGGAGTATAGGCTCCATGATGCCATTTGTGCTTATCGGGGTCATAAGGAAATTCTTGTGTTGGCTTGCAGCCAGGGGGGTCATAAGGGATTTGAAGTTGAAAAGAGTTAGTGTGTAAATGTTGTTCTTTTGATGTCTTGAGTAGGCTGGAATTTGTTTTGTTAATGGCTTTCTCCCCATTGGTACATTGTCCACCTTCTTCCCATGTCTATGTTTTGTTTCCCCTAGCTCAGGGGTGGCCTCTTAGAGGCCTTGGTTGGGAGGTGAGCATCCCATGGTTCATCCAAACTTTTTATTTGCAAGTGTAGAAACTAGTGATGCCTTCATCAAATGAAGGTTTCCTTTGAGGAAGAAGAGGAATTATGAGAGTTTGGAATGCATTTAAAAAAAAAGATTGTATCATGTTTTTCTATGTGTAACATGTAATAGCTATCACTAGCTTGTAGAAGGGAGTCCTAATAGGATCTTTATTTTGAGTAACTTGTAGTAATGTTATTGTGAGAAAATATGTAAAGGATTTCCCTTTGATAGATTATCCTATTCAATAAATGTTTACTTTCCATTTAAGTTTAGTAAATGTAATATGAAGCATGAATGTTTTTAGCCTTTAATAGTGTGAATGTTGGAATCTCTCTCTTTCTAAGAAATTAAATTTATTACCATATCTTCCATTATAACTAATGAGTAGAAACTTATAATCATTAAAGTATGTTCATTAGAAAAGAATCTCATATTAGTAGAAAGATTAAGTTTGAAAGATTTAAAAAGTTAGTGTTGATGTTTTCCTAAATATCTATTATGAATAGAGATTGCAGCACGGTTGTTAGGAATAAATAACTATTTGAAATTTTCCAAAAGAAATATGTCAATGTAGTTTTCAATGCTTCAAAAAAATATTCCTCATAATACATGTAATAGTATTTTAGCCATGCTATAATGTTTCAAAAAAATATATATATACTTTTCTGATACTTCATTATATCTATTGAAATTTTGATTCTTCGATAATTCTGGAAAATAAATACATATATATATAAGTGCACATATAAATACATATATACATTTATATATAAATGTACATATGTATTTATATAATGGTTATATGTCTTCATGTAATTATTTTTCTAATAACCGAGTTACTTATGCGACTCGAGTGATCTAAGTTGGGGGACTTGACAACTTGGCATACTGAGATGACTTCATTGATAAGTTTGCATACTCGTCAGCATTACTATTGTGCATATTGGATCGATGCGATCCAAGTTTGAGGTTATGAATTTCAGAATCTACTATTGCTATTTTTTTTTTTAAAAGAGTTCATAATTTTTTTAGTAGTCCCCTTGTTTCAAAATGGTACGTTTATATTTATTCATAAAAAACCTCATTTTATTTTTATAACAAATAAATATTTCTATTAAAAAAAATTAATACATAAAAAAATAAATAAAAATAAGGTTGGGGGTTGGCACTATCGTACCCCCTCCCTTTCTCCCTCCACAATCATGGATGTGCGATGTGATTGTGGCTTCATAGTCACGGGCAACAACCCACGGCTATGAAGTCACAACCGTGGACTGTGCCACACGCCTATGGCTTCATAGTCGCGGGCTTACAGCTTGCAACTATGAAGTCACAGTTGTGGATTGTGCCACGTGATTGTGGCTTCATAGCTGCGGGCTTACAACCTGCGACTATGAAGTCACAATGGTGGGTCAAACAGCCACGGACTGTGGCTCGCTGTAGGGCCATGGCCCCTTTCAAAAAAAAAATTTAATAATATTTTTTAAAAAAATTTAAAAAGCATGTGTAAAAGAAAACAATACATAAAAATGCAAACACAAATAAATTAGTTTTACCAACATCCTTATTGTGGAAGCATGCTGAGAAACCTCCATAGTTGGTCAACCATTGTTAAACAAAAATGTATGATATATATTCATAGGCATATATACATTAAGTATATATGAATATGAGTATACTTCACACATGTGTATCCATCTCCATTGTAGGCCTCTCCATACCCGTACAAGCAAGAAATCACAAGAAAATGGTAGCACCCATCTAGGGTTTGGAGGAGGGGAAGTTTGAAAAATGAAAAAAGTGGTTGGGGATATTTTTTGGAAACTAATATAATCATCCTAACCCTAATTTTGAATTAGGGTTAGGGAATTGATAGTCAACCCTCATTTTGAAATTCTATTCTCCCCCCCCCCCAATTCCTCTTTAGATATTTTAAGTTATTTCTTTTTCTATCACTTATCTTTTCCATTAAACTATATTTTGATCCTTTTAATCAAAGATTGAGTGGATGTACTTAATAAAATTAGAGTTGTGTAATTTGTTTCTTGGCCAAATTTAATTTAATAGAGTATTGGGGAGATTTAATTTAATAAATTTTAATGTTAGTGATAATGCTATTAAAATTTATTTGGAAAATTTAACACTCAATTTTTATTTCGATCTTTTATTTAATATGAAAATAGTTCCTTAAATATTTGAGAAAAATAATTTTACCGAGGTGCAATTTAGGAACAGACGTATAGATGATAGGTTAGTAATTTTGAGATAAACTTTTATGATAAGAAATAACTAGAAATTATTACACAAGTAATAATGTTGTTTAATTCTTTTTTACAGTCGATAACCCTAAAAGTGGTAATAAGTTGATAAAAATAAACAAGGATTAAATTAATTTTGATTAAGTTACCCCTTGGGGTACTATTGTTAGGCTAATAATTTGTAAATTAGACTTAATGAAAAATATTTATTTTATTTTATTCTTCATGTCCTTAGCTTTAAATAATATCATTTTATTTTAATTATTTCAAAGCTGGTCTAGACCACAATCAAGGGATTAGTATTTTATTAAGATTTCATTAAGCAATTTTATTTATTGGAATATTTGTTAATATGATTTAGAACAACAAAGAGGGGGGGTGAATCAGTTGTTCTCAGGTCCTGATGTATAAAATAACTTCAAAAAATTTTCCTTAAATCAAATCAAGCAACCAAAACAAACTCGGTCATCATTGATTCAATAATAGAAACATATAACACTGCAGTCCACTACCCAGCTGTAACTAACTTGTAAAACACAAAAATGTTCAAACCAAAACATTCACACAAGTATTGACACCAGGATTTATAGTGGAAACCCAATATGGGAAAAACCACTTTGTAACATGCTACTATTATTTTCACTCTTCTGAAGTGAGCTCAGTTAAAAGCCAACCCTGTCAAAGCTTACAATACACACTGTCAGGTGTGACCCAGTTAAAGGATTTTAATCACCCTGTTAAAAGTGAGCCTGGTCAAAGGACTTACATACACTCCATTCGAATGCAACCTTGTTCAAAGGATTTAACATATGACTGTTAGGTCAACCTCTGTTAAAAGGATTTTGATTGTTGCAATGGTTAGAAAGTAGCATTAATATTGATCTGAAAAACATACAACTCACTTTGCAAATATCAGATTCAATTCCATACAGAAATGCTGGTTTACTGACTTTGAAACTTTGCCATCTCCACTTCTGATCTGCTCAAAACATTCCTTCAAGCAATCACCACACTTTTCCTTCAGCCTTTTTGCTTATATAGTCAATAAAACTTACTGTTCTTCCAGCATCTCCTTCACCCATACCCTGTTTCGTACCTACTGTTTAGGTTCCCTACATACTTTTCTCTTTTAGGTTAACTTATCTTTTGCTGCTTAATCTCTTTCATAGATCTTAGGGTTAGGTCAAATTCATTGAATCTACCCACTTCATGTTCTTTGTCTCCTCTTCTAGAATCATCTCAAATCTCATAAAGATTTACAATATAACATTTTACAAAGCATTAAATGCTTCCATACAATCAATAAATAAAGTCAACATGTTATAAATAATCCAAGAATTCAACAATGTCAGCTACAAATCTGAATTCTCTTCAAATATAAAAATGTTGATGCTCGGTCAATACTATGATCATCCACTCGATCTTCATGTAAAATGCTCGGTCACTACTAAAACTATTTCCTCGGCATATATTGACTTCCTCGGCAATTAACTGATACTCGGTCGACACTATCATAACTTGACTTAAACATGATTTCTTCATTTTTGCTCAGTTAAGCCTACTAGTTTAGTCCTCAATCTTACTAAGATAAATAATACATTGTCTCATCATTGTGCAACATAATCAAGTACACTTTGCAGTATCAAGATAACTCAACCTTTCCCTGGGTGCTATTGTTACCATCCTTTCTTTCCCTTCTCATAATAGATATAGTACTTTCCTAAGTAGCAACAGTCTTACCAGTTGAGGTTTGACATCAATGACAATACACCAATTGTTTCAATTGCAGTTTCCAACAATCTCCCTCTTTGGCATTGATGGCAACACCATATGATATCACCTGAATAACACATGGATTACCAACCAAACCAAAAAAAACTTATTTCTCCATCAGAGAAAATTTATAATATCCTTAGGTTCATTCTGATTCAGAATCTGTAAATCTCACTTCTGTGACCGTCAGAAGTATCTGGATCTTCCTCTATCTTGATCTTTCATTTTTGTTCATCATCCCTACTCTTTAGTTCATGTGTTATAATATCATTTTAGTTCAATCTCCCTCTTTGAAAAAAATGCCAAAGCAACAACTAAAACTTACATCCAACAAATGTAGATATATCTGTTTAGCATAGTGTTTCTCCCTCTGTCATCTTGCTTATGACTGATTTGTTATCTTTGTTTCTTCTTCACAGCTCTAGGACAGTCCTAAAGTGTGACAATCTTTTGCATCAATGTGTCAAATGTTCTGTTGTAGCATATTTGATGCAGAGCTCCCAACTTGACTAGGCAGCCTCAGTTAGGGGAAGGACCCGTAATTGACTTATCAAGTACTCATGAGCTTCTTTAGGTAAAGCTTTAGTGAATATGTCTGCCAATTGTTCTTTTGTATTTACATATTCCATTCGGACTTCCTTGTCTTGTACCAATTCCCTCAAATAGTGATACTTGATTGCTATATGCTTGGTCTTAGTGTGCATCACTAGATTCTTAGAAATATTGATGGCACTTGTGTTGTCACAGAAAATAACAACAGGTTCGGTGATTTCTTCTTTCATGCCTACCAACAACTATTTTATCCATATTAAATTTGAATAGTTTACTATAGCAGCAACATACTCAGCTTCACCAGTAGATTGGGAAATGCAATTTTGTTTCTTTCTTGTCTAGGAGACTAAGCTCTGTCCAAGAAAGAAAGCTCCACCACTAGCGCTCTTTCTATCATCTACATTTCCTTCCCAATCAGCATCAGTATATACTCTAAGTTCAAATTTGTCATTCTTCTTGTAATATAACCCATAGTCAGCAGTTCCTTTCAAGTATCTCATGATTCTTTTCACTGCCATCATGTGTGTTTCCTTAGGATTGGTAGAGAATCTTGCCACAATCCCAACAGCTAGTGCAATATTAGGTCTATTATGTACAACATACTTCAATTTTCCAATCATGGATTTGTACAAAGTCTGGTTAACTTCTGCAACATCATCATTCTTAGATAACTTTAGTCCAATAACCATAGGAGTTCCTACTGGTCTAGCATCTTCCATTCCAAAAGTTTTCAGTATTTCATTAACATACTTAGACTGTGTAATGAAAATTCCTTTCTTCATCTGATATACTTGTAAACCAACAAAGAATTTGTTCTCACCAAACATACTCATTTCAAATTCAGTTTGCATTTCTTTTGAAAAACTTTTACACAATGCATCTTGTCCACCAAAAATAATGTCATCAACAAAAATTTTGGCCAACAAAATACCTCTACCTTCTTCATCTTTCATATACAAATTGCTTGTGTCATTTGTCCTGGAAAATCCAATCTGCATCAGATAGTTATGCAACCTCTCATACCATGCTCTGGGAGCTTGTTTCAATCCATATAAAGCTTTGTTTAGTTTGCATACCATGTGTCTTCTGTTTGGATCAATAAAACCTTCTGGTTGTTCTATGTAAACTTCTTCTTCCAGTACACCATTTAAAAATGTAGACTTGACATCCATTTGATATACCTTGAAATCTTTATAAGCAGCATATGCAAGCAAAGTTCTTACTCCTTCCAATCTAGCTATAGAGGAAAATGTCTCCCCATAATCAATTCCTTCTTCTTGTGCATAGCCTTTGCATACTAGCCTAGCTTTGTTCCTATTGATTTCACCTTTTTCATTCAACTTGTTTCGAAACACCCACTTTGTTCCTATAACATTCTTATCTGTAGGTCTCAGCACCAAAGTCCAAGTTTCATTCTTCTCAATCTAGACAATCTCTTCATTCATTGCTTGTCTTCATTTTCTAATGCCTCTTTAGTTGTCTTAGGTTCAAACACACATAGTAAGCATGTTGGATCTTTTGTCTTGCTTCTGGTCTGAATTCTAGTGTCTCTATCTCCAATTATCTGTTCAGGCTTGTGATGTCTTCTTACATATTTTTCCAAAATAGGTTCAGCATTTTTCTCTTCTATTTCATCAGGTTCCCCAACAAGATTTTTAGATTCAACCTCTGAATGGTCAGCAACCTCTTCCTGATACTCGGCAGCATTGTCTTGTAGCACGACATGTTCTTGTTCTCTCTCGGCACTATTTTCCTGATGCTCGGCATCATCTGTCTGTCACTTAGCATTGCTTGCCTGAGAATTGGCATTAGGTGTAGGTCTGTTACCTGCCTCTTATATTTCCTTAATGTACACAAAAGATCTGTAATCTCCTAGTTCTCTTTTGCTATCAGCCTCATTTCTTTCTGCATACTCATCAATTTTTACATTCACACTTTCCACAATTTTGTTAGTGTTAGAGTTCAAACACCTATAAGCTTTACTTTTTGTGGAGTAGCCTAGGAATATACCTTCATCACTCTTGGCATCAAACTTTCCATTCCTATTGTCTTTCAATATGTAACACTTGCTTCCAAAGATTCTAAAGTATTTAACACTTGGTGCATGCCCATACCATAATTCATAGGGTGTCAGATTTGTACCTTTCTTGATCTATACCCAGTTAAGAGTGTAAATATCTATACTTATAGCTTCTTTCCAGTATTTCTATGCCACATTCTTTTCAATCAATAATGTCCTAGCATAGTCCAAAATAGATCTGTTCCTTCTTTCTGCTATACCATTTTATGGAGGTGTCCTTGGTGCAAACATCTATCTTTTGATTCCTCTATCATTGCAAAATAGATTGAATTCATTTGATGTAAATTCTCCGCCACAGTCAAATCTAAGACATTTCAAGTTCCTACCTGTCTCCTTCTCAACTTTTGCCAAATACCACTTAAATTTTTGAAAAGCATCAAATTTTTCTTTTAGAAACATTACATGCATCATCCTGGTATGATCATCAACAAACAAGATAAAGCATCTAGCTCCATAGTAACTTTGTACACCCATAGGTCTACAAAGGTCAGTATGAACCAAATCTAAAATGTGTTCAGAAGTAAAGGTTTTTCTCTTGAAACTTGACTTAGTCATTTTTCCTAACTGGCATTCTTTGCACATCACATTCTCAGGTTTCTTCAATCTAGGTAGGCCTCTTACTTTCTTCTTCTTACTTATCTCTACCAGATTGTCAAAGTTAACATGACATAGCCTCTTATCCCATAACAAAATGTCATCAAGTTGTGCAAACATACATATTTCTTCAGATAGGTCAAGATAGAACAAATTACCTCTAGTCTGCTCACCACTTCCAATCAATTCACCAGTAGCATCAAATATCTTAGCTTTCTTGTGATGAAATTCCACTCGGTAGCTAGTTCTATTGAGCTGAGAAACACTTAGCAAATTATAATTCAATCCTTCAACCCAATAAGCATTTTCACAAGAGATCTTATCAGTCATTTTAATCAATCCTTTTCCTCTAATGGGACATGGTGCATCATTACCAAATGTTACACTTTTACCTTTATAATGATGTAGGGTCTCAAACTTACATTTGTCACCAGTCATGTGATGTGAAAAACCACTATCAATAATCCATTTATCATTCTTGTTCACATAGGAAATCAATGCAGTTTTCTCATCCCAATCAGACTCATCTTTCATTGCAACATAGACTACCTCAATTTCAAAATCATTACCATTAGCGTCAGTCTCTTCTTTAGCAATGTAACAAGATTTCTTACCTTTTCCTTTGTAGTCTTTGTACCTTCGGTAGCCTTTGTCATCTCTTCTGTCTTTGTGTCTATTGTTTCTTTCTTCATCTTTATCCTTCCTGTCAGGACATCTAGTAGCAATATGACTGACTTTATTACATGCAAAACATATAATAGGGAGTTTACCTTTATATTTTCATTTTCCTCTTCTCAATCTTCTAGCCATAAGAGCTTCTAGATCTTCAAGATATTCATCAGAAGTGTCACTATCATCTTCACTTTCACTTTCACTTTCACTGATGTATCTTTCTTTTTCTTTCTTCGGCTTATTCAGAACTAACTATGACTTGAAAGAAGATTCAACATTTCCAATACTACCAATAGTGAAATTATCATAGTTAAATAGTTCAAAAGCAGTCAATTTTCCAATCAAACCTTCCAAGGTAAGCACATTAGTATAGTTACATCTAGATTCCTAAATAGCTGAGATCTTAATAGCATATATAGGACGCAGGGTTATTAGCACTTTTCCAATTATGGTCTCATCATCAATAGTTCCATTTTCTCCTCTAATAGCATTCACAACTTCTTTTATTCTACCACAATATTGTGCAATGTTTTCATCTTCATTCATTCTCATTTCATCAAACTTACCTCTAAGACTCTCAGCTTTAGCTTTCGATACATATAGATCACCACCATAGATCTTTGCAAGAGTGTCCCACATATCTTTAGCAGTTGTGCAATCCTTAATATCCTCAAATTCCGGATAGCTTAGGGTAGATGCAATTTCCAGCATTGCCTGATTATGTTCTTTCTTAGCTCTCATTTCCTCAATAGTCAAAGGTGCAATAGGTGTGACATAATCATGCTCAATGTAGTATTTTGTAGAATCACCAATACCGGCCAGATGCAACTTCATCAAGCTTTTCCATGTAGGGAAGTTATCTTTGTTCAGCTTTGGTACCTCCTTCTTATACATCTTGATCATTTGCTTCAAGTCCTTTTAAACTTGTTTTCTGTAGACACCAATAAGCAACACAGCTCTGATACCAATTTTTAATATGATTTAGAACAACAAAGAGGGGGGGTGAATCAGTTGTTCTCGGGTCCTGATGTATAAAATAACTTCAAAAACTTTTCCTTAAATCAGATCAAGCAACCAAAACAAACTCGGTCATCACTGATTCAATAATAGAAACATATAACACTGCAGTCCACTACCCAGCTATAACTAACTTGTAAAACACAGAAATGTTCAAACCAAAACATTCACACAAGTATTGACACCAGGATTTATAGTGGAAACCCAATATGGGAAAAACCACTTTGTAACATGCTACTATTATTTTCACTCTTCTGAAGTGAGCTCGGTTAAAAGCCAACCCTATCAAAGGTTACAATACACACTGTCAGGTGTGACCCAATTAAAGAATTTCAATCACCCTGTTAAAAGTGAGCCTGGTCAAAGGACTTACATACACTCCATTAGAATGCAACCTTGTTCAAAGGATTTAACATATGATTGTTAGGTCAACCTCTGTTAAAAGGATTTTGACCATTAAAATGGTTAGAAAGTAGCAGTAATATTGATCTGAAAAACATACAACTCACTTTGCAAATATCAGATCCAATTCCATACAGAAATGCTAGTTTACTGACTTTGAAACTTTGCCATCTTCACTTCTGATCTGCTTGGAACTTTCCTTCAAGCATTCACCACACTTTCCCTTCAGCCTTTTCACTTATATAGTCAATAAAACTTATTGTTCTTCCAGCATCTCTTGCACCCATACCCTATTTCGTACCTACTGTTTAGGTTCCCTAAATATTTTTCTCTTTTAGGTTAACTTATCTTTTGTTGCTTAATCTCTTTCGTAGATCTTAGGGTTAGGTCAGATTCATTGAATCTATCTACTTCATGTTCTTTGTCTCCTCTTCTAGAATCATCTCAAATCTCATAAAGATTTACAATATAACATTTTACAAAGCATTAAATGCTTCCATACAATCAATAAATAAAGTCAACATGTTTTACATAATCCAAGAATTCAACAATGTCGGCTCCAAATCTGAATTCTCTTCAAATATAAAAATGTTGATGCTCGGTCAATACTGTGATCATCCACTCGGTCTTCATGTAAAACGCTCGGTCACTACTAAAATTGTTTCCTCGGCATATATTGTCTTCCTTGACAATTAACTGATACTCGATCGACACTATCATAACTCGGCTTAAACATGATTTCTTCATTTTTTCTCGGTTAAGCCTACCAATTTAGTCCTCAATCTTACTAAGATAAACAATACATTGTCTCATCATTGTGCAACATAATCAAGTACAGTTTGCAATATCAAGATAACTCAACCTTTCCCTAGGTGCTATTGTTACCATCCTTTCTTTCCCTTCTCACAATAGATATAGTACTTTCCTAAGTAGCAACAATCTTACCAGTTAAGGTTTGACATCAATAACAATACAACAATTGTTTCAATTGTGGTTTCTAACAATATTCATTTTAATATTCAAGCTAGGGTAGACTTAGTTGGGTTACCCTAGACTTGTGACCATTGTTTTTGTGCGAGGGTTGTTGGCGGGTTCATTAACCCCTGCCATGATTTCCCCTCAAACATTCATAATCTTGACCACTCTTGAGTTACTGAGCTAACCGCCTATCACCCTTTTAAACTTCTTACTTTAATTTATATATAAAACTAAACTTTAATCTATTATCTTTTAATTAACTTTAAAAAAATTTATTAGTGTGTTTTTGCTTGTAGAAATATGGGCATGACATCTTTGACATAGATACAACTTTAGCTACTATAATAAATTGATTCTTATAAAAAAATTGTACAAATTATTAATTTTCAAATACTATTTTATAATTCATCTCCTACAATTCATCAAAGAATAATATATTATATTTTTATTTTTATCCCTTTCTTAGTATATACTCTTCATACCTAATTTTTTTTAAGCCTTTATATTTTTCATCATCAAGTTTTATTTCAGATTTGAAGCTTTCATCTATTAAAGAAATCTTTAGCAAATTTTTAAAACCAAGAAATATTTCTAGTTTGAAGACTTCATACATTATGGAAAAAAGCCTAATTTTGTGACACATGGTTAAAACATCCTGAATCTAAATAGAAAAAATTCTAAGCTTTAGAAAAGTCCACTCTCCTCATGGATAGATTAAATATTTATGTTTTTATTAGTTTTGTTTAATCTAAAACTATTTACAAAGTATTATAGTTGTAACAATAATAACACTAGATATTTCTCTTCTCAAAAGTAATTTGATTTATTGCTCTTTCTTGTTTACCAATACTTTGAACATAGTTTCTTTTAGAACTACTCTTGACATCTTCATCTTTTTTGTATTTTTTAATTTTTGGAAAAAAATATCTCATCACTTTATAGAAATTATAATTCCTCGTTCTATATTTTTTCTCAACACAAACGATATCCAACAAGTGATCAAATGCCCCCCCCCCCCCCCCCCTCCCCCCTCTGTTCACCCAACCCAAGATGTGTTAAACTTAATTTTGATGGCTCCTATATTAGGAACCTGAGTCAGGTGCATAGTGTATGGTAGAAAAATGACCACACTTCTATGAATCCTTACATGCAAGGAAACTCAAGAATGAGCCCTCACAAATCGATCCATAGCTCTCTATGCATGGAGTTGCAAGATTATGAATTTTCTCTCAGCTAGAGCTATTGAGCTTGTGACCTTGCTAGTCAACCACACAATGAGAGATTCAAGTGAAGACAAGGGCAAGAATGCCAATATCTCCAAAGAATCAAATGGAAATGCAATGCAATGCAAGCTAAGAATGAGAATGCAAATATGCAAAGTATTCTATGAAAAGGAAAGAACAAGTGTTACCAATCCTTCCTATTTAGACTATGTGAGATTAATCTATTGCATAAAAGGAAATCTACACTAAGAATGCCATTATCATGCAACTATGAAAGAAAATATCAACTAGATGGAATGCAACAAAGATCTTCAAAGCTTGGATGCAAAAGTATCTTCAAAGAAAGCTCCAAATGACCTAGAAAACCTGCAGCATAACATTAGCATGAAAGAGATGGATATGCAAATGAAGGAGAGAGCTCTCCTTTTATAAGAAATGCAAAGGAATGGATCATGGAGATTAAGAGGCAAAAGTCTCAATCAGCGGTGGAGCTTGAAAGAGGAGCAATCCATGTGCACAAGTATCTTCCAATAGGAAAATAGGAGTTGACTTTATGTCCATATGAGACAAAAAGTGCTTTTCTCCTTTTTATAAAATAGGAATAATGTTTTATTTGTGCAACTTAGGATAAGAGGAAAGTGGGGGCTTTTTATTTAATAAAAAGGGAGGAAATATTTTTTTTAAGTAAATAAAAGCTTAGGATAAAATGGTTAATCCAAGGATAAAAATCCAATATATGATCGAAACTAAGATTTGATCAAGGAATTGATAATGTTGAAAATATTGATTATTGATAAAAATGATTCAGGGTTGATAAATCAAATAAATGGGGCCCAAAGTCTAGGCAACCATTTTTGGGTGCATACACATAGAGGTTGTCTTATTGGAGGTAAAGGTGGAAAAACACTATTTTCCTATGCTATAAATTTGGGGTCCCAAATAGCACATATAGAAGAAGTTGTGGTTGCTCATGATGGTATTGAGTTGGATGGATGGTTATAAAAATATCATAACTTGGGGGATACCCTTAAAATCATCATGACGTTGACTGGATTTGCTAAGCTTGAACATGGTACAATGGATTTTATTCTCAAAAGAAAAGGTTTTGCAAGCATATTGTATACTATCAAATTCCAACACACCTTATATGAGCATAATATCCATGTTGGTAGGTTGGAAACCATTGGTTGTTTCACTGACCGTTTACAAACCTAATTCAAATTTCAAGTCTTTCCATATGAGGAACATAAGTCCATCAATCAAGATATTTCCATTCATGGGAAAGGACGTCCAATGTCACTACACATTTATCATTAATTCTTATTTGTTAAGATGAAATTATTACCATGTGGTAAGGCATTTAATTGGGATTACTTCTCCATTTTTTCTCACTCTCTTATTTGGGAACTTCCTTTTATCTGTTACTTTTTATGCCTATGTGAATTCTTGCAAGGAATCCATGAGGGGAGACCTTATATAATCAAAGCCTAATAATTGTGATGAATTTGAGTACGACACCACTCTTTGGCATATTCTTCAAGTGGTCCATATTGACAATTATGTTGAGAGGATGAAAGGCTATGATATAGAATTATCAAAAAGGTTTGCTAAGTCTTGGGACCAAGGAAAAGTGACCATTGGTAGCATCTCTTTTGTGGTCACGCATGAGTTAATTTCTATTGTTTCTAGGTCACTAGCAGAAGAGACTTAACTTCTAAGAAACTGCAATGCCCATTATAAATATGACTTCAAGAAATTTCTCAGCCCTGGTGAAACAATCTCATACCTTCCAAATGAAATCATCTTTGACGAGGTTTTTCTTCAATGAAAGGACATGGATCTAATGATAATAAAATTTATCACACTCAATGGTAAGTTCAAGCACTTCAATTCCAACCTCTTTCCTATGCTCAATCACTTTAGGCATGGCATTAATCTTAGTTTCCCATTTTGGATTTTATCTCCAATATTCCAATCTATTTTTAAATGAAAAACACTTAGGGGGGCCTTTATGCTAAGGCATTATCATACACATGCATAATTTTCATTTGGCTCTTAAATTAGTGGTTGGCCTTAAAAATTCCCCTATTATTGTTGAGATTAGAAACTAATAGGATAGTAAAAGCACTCTCCTTTCTACTATGGTTAGTCTCCCTATTAGCACAACTAGGGTTAACCCTCAAAAGAAGGCTAAGTTGAAAGCTTTGGACAAAGAGAAGAATATTTTTGAAACTATAATTATCTCTATAGGTTCTAACTCTTCTTGGTCAACTGAGTCGAAGTGGACCATTGAAAAATACCAATTAGTCCCAACACTGATGAATGATGCCCTATTATTAACACGGTCCCTCAGAGATACATAAAAATATAATATTGATCCTTGACATTGGACCACAAACATAATGGAACAATAAACAATGATTTCCAAATAATAGTGAATTTGGTATTATGCCACAGTCTGATCAATGGGAACAAAATCATGAAGAACATGTAATACAAGGAGGAGAAATTCACCATAGCCCATGGCCTCATCAACATCAATATTGCTTTGACCAAGACTTGAATTGCCTTTCAAAATAGTGAGTGATAAAGAAAACATCTTAATGCTATGAGCATCAATGATAATAATGAAGAAAATCATGATCCCCTAAAGATCAACATGGGCTCAAAGCAATGAGCACCATGTATAGACACAACAATGTGGATTACCATGCCATGGCATCAAAACAACAATAAATATTGATGCAATTATACAACAATGATCCCAAAGGAGAAATAGAAATAGTCATAGGTCTGTGGCCCTCACAATGGAAGGAAGGAGAAATGTAAAAATAATGCAAGGACGAAGAAATAGTCACAGGCTCGTGGTCCTCAAAACAAGCATACCCTCAAGTTAAACAATAGAAAATGGAAGGCAGAGTGCAAAGAAATAATCAAATAGCATGAGTAACAATAATACCAACCTCAACAAGTCAAACTCCCATATGAAGTTTGGCAAAGCAACAAGTTACCAAATCGGGCTCTTGATCACAGAGGCTGAATACCATTCCAAAATGTAACTTTCCCTAAGAAACTACAGCTAGGGCTCGATTCTTTTAGCATATTGTATCCTTTCTTGTATTATTCCACCTCTTCATGCACGCAGTTAGGGCTCGATGCTTATAGCAGTGTCATGCCCAAAATTTAAGGGCAAAAACACACCAATTTTTTTTAAAAAAAACTTTTTTCTATAATTATTTTACTAGTCCTACATCTCACTTACTTAAAACCAAACATACCTAATACACAAATTTATTCCAATACCTACCATCTTATACAACTCAATAAAATAAATTGCATTATTATTTATATAACAAGATTTGTAATTAATATAATACTAATATTCTAGCCCATCCATAAACAACCAATTTCAATTACTCTGAAAATATATTCTCTACTCTTATAAAATTATTTCTCTACCATAAATTTTAATTAACAATATGAAAATATATTCTGACAAGCACATCTACCAATATAATTAACAATATGAACATTTACACCATCATATTTACATACAAATTTTACAAAAGGCTCAATAATTATTCACTATATATCAATTAGCACAACATAGTATAATCAAATTATTTATGACACATTTAATGTATACTCTCTCCATTGGTTTCATTTTAGTCGCTAAATTTTGGCATAGACTATCCATAGTTCCATTACTTTATCTAAATTAGTCTTCTTTTCCTATTCAAAAGTAAGGTCCTTAAGTGTTGATCAATTTTATTGTCCAAGTAAACTATTACATTTTTACTCACAAGGTAAATTTCTTTGTTATTTATTGTGCTCGATAAAGTATCTCTTATCTATGTTGAAAGGAGAATATGAGATAATTCATGCATCATAGGTTTCCAAAATATAAGGTTCTTAATGGTTCTATACCATCTAGAGATAAGTATATCTTACAAGTAGTTTTAGTTTCTTGCACTATTGAATACAACATTTCCAACATGATTAATAACATTTTAAATTGTAAACAAGATAAGGGTATGCAACTGTGGTTCTAATGTTGTGCATTTGCAAATCCTTTGATTTATTCATTGTTTAAGCATTAGGAAAATCTCACCATAGCTAACTATTCTTTCGTGCGTACTTAATAAATAACCAAAGAATTCTTATTTTCAACGTCCTTTTATAAGTATTACAACCTTATATGTAGGATTGAGAGGACAACTTTACTCCACGAATGAAGTTGGTGACCTCTTTAATTTAGTCCACTTTTCCCAAGCTCTTTTTTTTAAATAATAATAATAAGGATTAGATTTCATTAATTCTAAACACCATCTCTTCATATCCTCTTAAGTTATTTATCTAGGTACAAATCATTATTCTAATTTATACGAACATCTTAAGCAATAGTACATGTCTAGATATCAATATACATTGAATCTTTAAATTGAGTTTTTTAAAATTTTCTTACATACCTTATCTAACTTCTATTGAGAAAATTGTGACCTCCAAGTGATTATTGGACCCAAAAGATCCCTTAGTGTTGCCAACCTGGCTTTGATACCAAAATGTCATGCCCAAAATTTAAGGGCAAAAACACACCAATTTTTTGTTCTTTGCTAATAGAAATTTTTTGGCATGTTCAATATTTTAAAGAAAATGTTTCACTGCAAATTCGTGATTAGGCCATAGTTTATGGTCACAGATTTAAACTCCTAAATTAATATCCTCATGGGGTTCACCATTGTAAAGAACGTGACATTTTATGGGGAAAACTGTAAGGAGGGAGTTTTATCAAATTAGCACGTACAAAATTTTAGTCATGAATATTAATTCAAAATAATGAATATCGTTCTTACAGGTAATTGGCACTACTAATGTAGTTGTTAATGTACTTTGTTTTCCTGTTGAATTCCTCTGTTTCTACCAAGTGAATGAAACTCCTATAGGATCCCCCTATTTTACTAAGCCTGGATGTAGTTAATCTTATCCCAAAACACCAGCTTCTTTCCCATACTATTTCCGATATCAGTGGCTGTCCATGGCATTAAACTACAATGCTAGGCTAATTTTGTGAAGTAAGTATACAGTGGATTTTGATCATGGGTCAAAACTGTATGCCAGTTGGTTCTACTTCTTTCTTCTTAACCCAAACATGCAAAAGTTTCTGATATGCATTGTGTATGTTTGTAGATGGTGTCTATAATTTGCAACAGCCACCTTCTGCGTGTTCTTCCTACCACCCATGTTTACCCCCTCCCTACCTAGAGTTGTAGTTATCAGATTAGGTAGATGTTAGGTACCTTGAAACTAGAATTCCTATTGCTCCCCATCCATATGAATGAACCAGTCGATCGAACTGACACTGACAATTTAAAAGCAAAGCCATATGCCACCTCCCTGCTACTACCCTACAAAAAGCAGGGACTCGAGCTGCATGCAGCCCTTGTTTTTAGAGCTGCGAGAGTCATAAATAAGAGAAATATGGACAATAAGAAATTAGTTTTAAGCCACTAAATTAAAAAGGCATGTATTATAGTATTTTTTTTTATTGCTGCTCACCTCCAATTTTTAACTTATTTTATCTTGTTTGGGCATCCAAAAACGGGCTTACATAAATGCATGCACATAGAAAGATATAATTTCATCTATTTAAAAAAATGTCATTCCAATAAAGGTTATAAAATTTATTTCAATGATTATTCTCTCACGCATAATATTCAGGATTCTTAATTTATTTGTTAGTTCCTGCCATAGGCTATAGAACTATAGGCATTGACCTGTTGTTAACTAGCAATTAAACTAGTAAATTCCAGCCAATCAAATTTCATTATTTCTTTTTATCATGTCAAATTCTAATATTTGATAAAGTAAAATGCACAATATTTAACTATTTCAATTTATAAAATTATTTATCTTTCGTTTCATTGGTTTAAACAAATTGAGCGATAAGAAATTTATGTCACAAACATTAGCTACCATGTCAAATTATTTATTTTCATCCTAAGATTTAGATATTCTAAAATTTATTATAATAGTTTTGTTGGCAATCCATCTTTGAGTTAATTTATTTATTATAATAATTTAATTTTATCAAAATTTAAATACAAATTTTTTACTTAGAAAAAGTTAATTGTTACATTTTACCTATTATATTTTATAAATTTTTGTACTATAATTTTTTGTTTTATGTAATTTACAATATTTATGATAAACATACATTTTTTACATAAACTATTATTTTTATATTATAGTAATTATATATTTATACTATATTTTTATTTTATATATATTAATAAAAAATATACATATTTATGACATAAAAAATTAATATAATATTTAAAATATAAAATTTATGCACTTTGTCTAAATGGAAATTTATTATTCACATTGTAATGCATTTAATTTTTTAATATATTTTTATCTTTGTAAACTTTAAAAAAATTAAATAGAATAAAATAATAATTATTATTATCAAATTATTTGTAACATATGAATATTATTTATACTTATTAATTTATTATTATTTTATATAAAATTATTTATTATTAATTGTGAATTATGTATAGTAAAATAATATTAATTATATATATTAAATTAAAAATCATATTATATATTAAATTAAATATCATATTATATATTAAATTAAATATCATATTTATAAAAACTTATACAAATATGACAATGTCAATTCTATTATGCATAGTTGATTTACAATGTAAAAATAACAATGAATAAATTATTAAAATAATTTAATTTAAGACAAATAATTTTATTTGTGATAAATACTAACATGTATCTTTATTAATACTTGCCGATAGGCTAGCAAGTACTATTGCATCACTTTTTGCATTTCTTCCATTAAGTAGTGAGTCGTAGGCTGTAGAACTATAGACATTGACCTGTTGTTAACTAGCAATTAAACTAGTAAATTCCAACTAATCAAGTTTCATTATTTCTTTTTATCATGTCAAATTCTAATATTTGATAAAGTAAAATGCACAATATTTAACTATTTCAATTTATAAAATTATTTATCTTTCATTTCATTGGTTTAAACAAATTGAGCAATAAGAAATTTATGTCACAAACATTAGCTACCATGTCAAATTATTTATTTTCGTCCTAAGATTTAGATATTCTAAAATTTATTATAATAGTTTTGTTGGCAATCCATCTTTGAGTTAATTTATTTATTATAATAATTTAACTTTATCAAAATTTAAATACAAATTTTTTACTTAGAAAAAGTTAATTGTTACATTTTACCTATTATATTTTATAAATTTTTGTACTATAATTTTTTGTTTTATGTAATTTACAATATTTATGATAAAAGTTTTATAATATATATTACATTACATACATTTTTTACATAAACTATTATTTTTATATTATAGTAATTATATATTTATACTATATTTTTATTTTATATATATTAATAAAAAATATACATATTTATGACATAAAAAATTAATATAATATTTAAAATATAAAATTTATGCACTTGTACTATAATTTTTTGTTTTATGTATTTTACAATATTTATGATAAAAGTTTTATAATATATATTACATTACATACATTTTTTACATAAACTATTATTTTTATATTATAGTAATTATATATTTATACTATATTTTTATTTTATATATATTAATAAAAAATATACATATTTATGACATAAAAAATTAATATAAAATTTATGCACTTTGTCTAAATGAAAATTTATTATTCACATTGTAATGCATTTAATTTTTTAATATATTTTTATCTTTATAAACTTTAAATTTTTATCTTTGTAAACTTTAAAAAAATTAAATAGAATAAAATAATTATTATTATTATCAAGTTATTTGTAACATATGAATATTATTTATACTTATTAATTTATTATTATTTTATATAAAATTATTTATTATTAACTGTGAATTATGTATAGTAAAATAATATTAATTATATATATTAAATTAAAAATCATATTATATATTAAATTAAATATTATATTTATAAAAACTTATACAAATATGACAATGTCAATTCTATTATGCATAGTTGATTTACAATGTAAAAATAACAATGAATAAAATATTAAAATAATTTAATTGAAGACAAATAATTTTATTTGTGATAAATACTAACATGTATCTTTATTAATACTTGCACCAATTATAATTTAGTATTTTTTTATTTTGTTAAAAATAACACATATTCTATAATCTAATGTTAATTTTTTATTACACAATAATTTCTATCAAAGCTACTGAATCACTGAAGAAAATGCTATCATAATAAGGATTAATTATATCGTTATTCTTGCTTCCTTCTACGACATATTTTACTCCGGCCTATACTATGAAGTAATCAGTCAGCCTTCACCATTTTTAAAATTATTGAATCTATTTTTACCTTTTCTTCGTATATAATAGATTGTTTCATTATTTACTTCAAACATCTGTATATGCACAAGTTTTAACTCCATTTTACTTGTCTGCTAGTTAATAATCATGTAAGTAGCTAATTTATATGTTTGACTACTCATTTTAATATCAAACTTCTGTGAATATCTCATTTTGAGAAATATGTATCCACATTCAGATTCAAAGTTTGCAAGTATCTACACATTAGACAATTTATTTTACCCCTATAAAACTGATGGTTACTCAGATTTAAATGAGAGATTTTAACCCTGTTTGCAAATTTATTAAATTGGAAGTTCATTTTAGCTGAAATACACAAGTTTTTAACTTTAATATTTGTATACAAAACCAAAACAATAGTAATGTAACACTTTCTTCCTTTCTCCTATTCCTCTTTATTTACCATCTTTAATGCCATATAAAATCTTGTAATAGACATACAATTTGACCATGGAGGCTCACCTCCCAACCTAGGCCTTTACAAGGCCACCCCCGAGCTAGGAGAACAAGACATCAAACGGGTTACACACAAGCCATAAACATATATAAAAATTTGATTTAACAAATAACAAGAACTCCCAACCCAAGGCTTTCACACACAAGGCCACTAAATGACCCAAATAATGGGGAGAAGGTGGACCAAGTACTTAGGAGGAGAATGCCATAAACAAAATTTGCAAACCCAAGGCTTTCACACACAAGGCCACTAAATGACCCAAATAATGGGGAGAAGGTGGACCAAGTACTTAGGAGGAGAATGCCATAAACAAAATTTGCAAATGCCTTTGCAAGGCTTACACAACCACTCCTTTCCTCTACAATGCAAAACCATCCATCCTTATGGCCGCTATGGCTCCATGCCAAAAATCTCCTTATAAGCCCCAAATAAACCAAACAATGGCAACATGGACCCCATAATCCATACCTCATCCCTCTTCTCCATGAGGAGAGACTATACACTCCTAAGTTGTTTTAAATCCCTTCACCCCAAGGCTACTCTTCCCTCCCAAGGGTGAGTTTGGCCTTGAACTTCCATTAACAACACATTTGAAAATCATAAAACAAACATGGAGAACAACAACACACATACCACAATTTCTTCCAACTTCAAGCATACAACAAGAGATGATTGCAACCAACCTGGAACCTAAGCTATGGAAATGGAATTTTGATGAAGAGATTCCTTTAAGTCCTTAGTCCTTAGCCCCATTTGCCTTACTCAAGACTCAAACTCTAAGTGTCTCCAAAATTGAAGAGTGGGTGAACAACCCAAAATGTTCTCCAAAACCCCTCTAAAAGGCCTCTCCACCCACTTCCCAACCAACTCTCATTAAAGAGGAATGGTTCAAAAAGTCCTCTTTCCTTTCTTGTCTCCCCTCATAAATGAGATGGAGACCAAAAGTAGAGAAGGGGGATGGCCTTGACTTCTTCCCACAACCCCAAAATTTGTCACTTCCCAAAAGTGACATTTAAGAAGGGTCATAAATGAAGTGTGGGCAAATATTTGACCAAAATCTAACCCCCAACCCAAGGTATATCAAGTGGGCTTGCTAAAAAAAAGGCCTAACTCATCCCTAGGGTCTCATTTAACCCGTAAAAAACTCACCTAAAGTTTGCATATGGGTTCAACATGATTTGACCATACCTATGGCTTTCTAACCAAGTGGTTCACATGGGGATCCTACATGGGACTACCCTAGATTAGGTTGCAACACCTTTATCCTCAAATAGACATGTCATTGCCACATATTCACATTACAAGTGTCAAGTGACACCACAAAAATGCACAATACAAAAAAATACACATGGCATGTCCATTTAGGTATTTCCATAATTACAAAAATACCAATTACAATTTGAAAAAGGCATACAAGCATTCACTTTTACGAATAAAAACACATAACATACTGTTAGGAATAGTCCCAAGAGATAACTGAGAGGGGGAGGGTGAATCAGTTATTTACAAGATACAATTCTTTATCCAATTAAGTATACTTAAACATAAAGTATAAACACAATGAAAGAACACAAGAACACAACACCAATCTTTTGGTTACGGGGAAACCCAAATAGGTAAAAACACAGATGGGAATTGACACCCACTAATATTCTGCAGTAGAGTATTATGATCCTTGTTAGAAGATCCTTAACCCTGTTAGGAGTTGCTTTACAATATATTTAGTATATTAGACCTGGTCAAGGGTCAGACCCTATTAGGAGTCTCTTACAATTGTCCCTGTTAGGGGAGAGGATGCACTATCCAAGAGCTCATTGCTCAAATGGGCGAAAGCTACAACCTTCTGAATAACAGATACACACTGTATCTGGATCTTGGTGAACTGCGCTTTGACCTACTGTCTGGATCAGTTCCAATGTATAGCACAAGTACTTTACTTGGTCACATAGACCTTCTTCTGATGGATCAATACTTCACACACTCTGCTCTGCTCTGCTTTTTCAACTATGAACCACACTCCAGCAATCACAAATGACTACCTATAAATATCTTTCCTCCAAATGATATAATCAAGTCGGCCTATTAGAACCACCTTGAAATCATATTATAGAAACCATAACAAACTCCAACGAACATTTTGTTGGCTCTACTATGCACGCAACACAATCTGGGACCTATCTAATAAGATAATTGTAGATGCACGCTACACACTGTTGGCTCTACCAAAACAACCAGATCTTTCTCCTCAAGCTGAATTAACTCATGCACTCTTAATCGAACATCAATAACTCTCCTCTAAGCTTAAATCCAAGGGTGCATACCCATAGGATAGGTGCAACTATATAACCAATAAAATCTCTGTCGGCTAATCTGAATAAACACAAGAAATTGTTGCTAGCGAATAGCGACTGCATAACTTCACTTCTACTCATCAACAGACTATGCATCCATAACTGAAACATCACTAACATGTCTTCAACATATATTCAAGCGTGCAAGGCTCCATGATAACTATACGGACAACCATACATAGAACCCTGCCTGTAACTCTGTCAGGAACACTGCTATATAACTATCTGTACTAACAGTTAACATATGTGCCCATGATATCATGCTGATATCATGACCATGCTACATATATAGAAAGCTTACTTCATAAGACTTCCACACATGCTACTTTACATATGTTGTCATCAATGAAAAACATACAGTCAGTACTAGCCTGCTGGCAAATCTCCAACAATCTCCCCCTTTGGCATTGATGGCAACATGTGGAATGAAAAACCACCACCAATCCAAATGAATATTTCTTTTATAACATTCTCCATTTCCTCTTCAAAACTCCCCCAAAAATAAATCCTTCATCTTCTACAATATTATCTAATATTCTCCATTTCCTCAACTGAACTGTTGTCATATCTGAATATTGCTCCCCCTTAGTATATTACTCCTCTTTTGCTTTTATTTTTCATGACTCTATATATTACTCCCCCTTTGACATCAATGGCAAAGGGTGTCATTCATTTTAAGCACTGGTACTACTTTTGAGTTAGATTAGTCAACCTTCCACCAGTCTCGGAGGTCTAATGCCTTTCCTTCTTTCTTCTAAATAGAATCAGCGAAGGGAATGACTCCCAACTTCTCCATGGGATACTCAAAAATATCTTTAGGTAAGGGCTTTTTGAATATATCTGCCAACTGATCTTTAGTACTCACATAGTCCAACTTGACTTCTTTCTCTGCCACTTTCTCTCTTAGGAAGTGATACTTGATCTCAATGTGCTTTGTCTTTGCATGCATCACAAGGTTCTTTGACATATTGATAGTGCTAGTGTTATCATAGTGAACAACAATAGGATTTATCAATCTGAATTTCAAAATCTTTTATCATCTGCTTGATCCAAACAATTGTAGAACAATTCAAGGCTGCTACAACATACTCCGCTTCTGCTATTAACTAAGAAATACAATTTTGTTTCTTGCTTGTCCAAGTGAAAAGTCTATCACCAAGAAACACTGCTCCTCCTGAAGTACTTTTTCTGTCATCAACACATCTTGCCCAATCTGCATCAATGTACACATGAAGCTCAACATTTTCTAAATTAGGATACCATAGACCATAATCTATAGTGTCTTGCAAGTATTTGAATATTCTTTTTACTGCCATGAGGTGACTTTGTTTAGGTTCTACTGCAAATCTTCCAACTATGCCAACTGCATTTGAAATATCAGGTCTAGTCTGAGTAAGATATATAAGTTTACAAATCATAGACTTATACAATGTTATATCTACTGCTAGTGAGTCATCTTCTTTTATAAGCTTGCATCCAGCGATCATAGGGGTTCCTACTAGCTTGCAATCATCCATCTTGAATTTTTTCAGTATCTCTTTCACATATTTTGACTGATTAATGAAAATTTCTTTCTCTGTTTGTTGCACATTTAGTCCCAAAAAGTATTTAATAGGACCAATCATACTCATCTTAAATTCATTCTGCATTTCTTTGGCAAATTCTGCACTTAGTTTTTCATTACCTTCGAAGATAATGTCATCAACAAATATAGCTACAAGAAGTAAACCTTCAGATGTCTCTCTAATGAAAAGACTACAATCTACTACTCCTTTCTTGAAACCAATCTTTGTTAAGTATCCATCTAGTCTCTCATACCATGCTCTAGGGGCTTGCTTAAGTCCATAGAGGACCTTCTTCAATCTGCATACCATATTAGGTTTGTCTAATAAGGTGAATCCTTTCGAATGCTCAATGTATACTTCTTTCAATTCTCCATTTAGAAATGCTGACTTGACATCCATCTGATAAACTTTAAAAAATTTTACTATAACATAAGCTAAAAACAACTTAATAGCTTCTAATCTACTCACAGGTGCAAATGTGTCTGAATAATCAATACCTTCTCTTTGCGCATATCCTTTACATACTAATCTTGCTTTGTTTCTTACTAATGTACCATCTTCATTCATCTTGTTTCTGAATATCCACTTTGTTCCAATCACATTCTTATCACTAGGTCTTGGGACCAGTTCCCAAGTCTCATTCTTAACAATTTGATCAAGTTCTTCTTTCATAGAATCATGTCAATCTGAATCATTACATGCATCTTCAACACTTAAGGGTTCAATCTGAGATAGTAAACATGCCACTTCATTTCTAGCTGAGTTCTTTGCTTGGGACCTTGTTAAGACTTTTGTGCTCTAATCTCCAATGATGTCTGTCTTGGAATGATGTCTTGATGTAAACTTTGGAACTTTAGGTGATGCTGACTTATCAGCCTTAGGAGTTTCTTCTTCACTTGTCTCAGGGTCATTGAATAACACATCAATACTGTCAAACATTTCTTCAATAACTGTCTCACTAGTAGAGGGTCTAGGTTCTTCTTCAATCATGGGTGAGTAATCATGATATCTTTCTTGAATCATAAAATTTTCATCAATCTTAACATGAGCACTTTCTATGATCTTTTTCAATCTTAAATTGAAACATCTATAAGCTTTACTTTTAGTAGAGTAATCAAGAAAAATGCCTTCATCACTTCTTGCATCAAACTTGCCTACTACTTCATCCCTCTTGATGTAGCACTTGCTTCCAAAGATTCTGAAGTATTTTACTATGGGAATATTACCAAACCATAACTCATATGGTGTTTTGTCAGCACCTAGCCTCAATTGAATTCTATTGATGGTATAGACTGTTGTATTGACCGCATCTCTCTAATAGGTGTGTGCAACTTTTCCTTCTATCATAATGGTGCATGTTGTATCAAGGATGATCATGTTCCTTCTCTTTGGAAGTCCATTCTGTTGAGGGGTTCTAGGTGCACTTAACTATCTCTTTATGCCATGTTCTTCGCAGTACTCATAGAATTTGTCAGAGGTGAATTCTCCTCTATCTGATCTCAAACATTTTATCTTTAGTCTAGATTCATTCTCAACCTTAGCTTTGAATATTTTGAACTTCTCAAATGCTTCTGACTTGTCTTTCAAGAACGCAACCCACATCATTCTAGTATAATCATCAACAAACAAAATGAAATACCTTTCACCATAGTATGATCTTGTTTGAGTTTGACCACATAGGTCTGCATGAATCAGATCCAACTTGTTCTCTGTTGAATTTTTCTTGCTCCTGAATGAATTTCTCACATGCTTTCCCATCACACATTCCCTGCATATAGTATCAATTGGCTTTGTTATGCTAGGTAGATCTCTTACTGCCTTTACATTTCTTATCTTTACTATGTTATCAAAATTGATATGACATAGTTTTTTATGCCACAACCAACTGTCATCAACTTTAGCAACAAAACAACTTGCTTCTAAATTGAGTTGAAAAACATTACCTCTTGTCTTTGAGCCTGATGCAATCATAAGACCATCTTTGTTGTTAATGATGAATTTGTCATCTTTGAACTCCAACTGATAACCTTTTCCAAGTAACTGTCCAACATTGAGAAGGTTATGTTTCAAACCATCAATATAAAGAACATCATTAGTACTATTCTTTCCATCCAAAGTGATGGCTCCTCTACCAACTATTGGTTTAGGAGTGTTGTCTCCAAATTTGACCATACCTCCATTGTATTTGTCCAAATGAACAAACCTACCTTTATCACCTATCATGTGATGTGAACAACCATTGTCTATAATCCAGTCTGTCCTTATGTCAGCTTGTGAAACCAATGCAATCTCTTGATTCTCTTTCTTATCTTCATGACATGTCTTATTATTCATTTTGTCTATAATAGCAATGAATCCTATTTCTTTTTCACCAAATTCTTCATATGATACTCCATCTCTAGCATAGTAGCATTCCTTAGAATACTTAGGCTTGTAATCCTTTTTGAACTTTCTAGAGCTCTAGTAGGACACTTAGATGCAAAGTGACCGATCTTATTACATGAAAAGCACTTAAATGGTAATTGACCTTCATATTTTCCTTTTTCTTTCTTTTTGCTTTTAGCAATCATAGCAATGAAATCCTCTAGAGTTTTCTCTTTATCATCATCATCAAAATTACCAAAAGTGTTTGTAGATTTCTTACCATGAACTGTTTCTTTGAAGGTTGTTTCACTCTTTGGTTCTGTCTTCAATCTTGAGATCTCAAAAGTTCAGAGTTTGCTGATCAAAGTCTCTCTCTTGAAATTTTATGTAATTTTCATTGTCTCATCAAGGATGTTGATCTTGCTTTCATATTCTGGAGTAAGAGTAGTCATCAACTTGTCCATAATGTCCTCCTCTAAAATCTCTCCACCATTGTTTCTGATTCTAGCAACTGCTTCATTTATCCTCTGATTATAAGCTTTGATATTTTCTTCAAGCAACATCTCTAATGCATTGTATCTTTTCTTCCAAGTCTTTCTGCGCACATCCTTTTCTTGTTTGTCTCCTTCAAATATGTCCTCTAGGTGCTTCCATATTTTGTGGGTTGTATCCACTTTTTTTATTTCTAAAAACTCACCATCAGATAGGGTGCTGATAAGGACTTCTTTAGCAATAGCATTCTGATGAAACAATTCATTTTGTCTATCAGTAGCATCTTCTTGTGCAAGGTCTTCTAAGGTAGGTATCTTGGCTGCTTTGATAGTCACATCAAAAACTTCAAAACCATTGCACTGCAAATGGGTCACCATCTTGTTCTTCCAATCAAAATAATTTTCTCCATCAAACTTAGGACTTTCTTTCCTGAAGTATGCCTTCTGATCAACCTCAAGCTGTTAAACTTTCTCTTCAAGGCACTTGGCTCTGATACCAATTGTTAGGAATAGTCCCAAGAGATAACTGAGAGGGGAGGGGGGTGAATCAATTATCTACAAGATATAATTATTTATCCAATTAAGTATACTTAAACATAAAGCATAAACACAATGAAAGAACATAAGAACACAACACCAATCTTTTGGTTACGGGGAAACCCAAATAGGTAAAAACCTCAATGGGAATTGACACCCACTAATATTATCCACTAGAATATTATGATCCTTGTTAGAAGATCCTTAACCCTATTAGGAGTTGCTTTACAATATATTTAGTATAGTAGACCTGGTCAAGGGTCAAACCCTGTTAGGAGTCTTTTACAATTATCCCTATTAGGGGAGAGGACGCACTATCCGAGAGCTCATTGCTCAAATGGGCGAAGGCTACAACCTTCTGAATAACAAATACACACTGTATCTGGATCTTGGTGAAGTACGCTTTGACCTGTTGTCTATATCAGTTCCAATGTATAGCACAAGTACTTTACTTGGTCACATAGACCTTCTTCTGATGGCTCAACACTTCGCACACTCTGCTCTGCTCTACTTTTTCAACTATGAACCACACTCCAGCAATCACAAATGACTGCCTCTAAATATCTTTCCTCCAAATGATATAATCAAGTCAGCCTATTAGAACCACCTTGAAATCATATTAGAGAAACCATAACAAACTCCAACAAACATTCTGTCGGCTCTACTATGCGCACAACACAATCTGGGACTTGTCTAATAAGATAATTGTAGACGCACGCTACACACTGTCGGCTCTACCAAAACAACTAGATCTTTCTCCTCAAGCTGAATTAACTCATGCACTCTTAACCAAACATCAATAACTCTCCTCTAATCTTACATCCAAGGGCGCATACCCATAGGATAGGTGCAAATACATAACCAATAAAATCTCTGTCGGCTCTTCTGAATAAACATAGGAAACTACTACTAGAAAATAGCGACTACATAACTTCACTTCTACTCACCAACAGACTATGCATCCATAACTAAAACATCACTAACACATCTTCAACATATATCCAAGCGCGCAAGGCTCCATGATAATTTTACAAACAACCATACATAGAACACTGCATGTAACTCTATCAGAAACACTGCTAACACAAACTACTATATAACTGTTTGTACTAACAGTTAACCTCTGGGCCCATGATATCATGCTGATATCATGTCCATGCTACATATATAGAAATATTACTACATAAGACTTCTACGCATGCTACTTTCCATATGTTGTCATCAATGACAAACATACAGTGAGTACTAGCTTGCTGGCAAATCTCCAACACATACGAGGTTTTGTCTTTCTATATAGACAAACCTTGGCTTCATTGTTGCACATAGGTCTACCTCTCATTCTCTGAATAATTTCCATGGCCATTATCCTACGTATCTTAATTCGAGTATCGGTAATCCAAGAAATCATATGCATAAAAAAAATATAAAAATAAATATTATTCAAGCATTTATTGATTACTTAACATCTTCACATAACCAATTCATAATTCAACAAACTATAATAATTTAACAACTTCCCACACATTTCTCACATGAAATTATATGTACATATAAATAATATTTAAGTACCTAACATTTAATTTACAATAAGATCGCATCCCATCAAAATTTGAATTCCATTGCCATTTTCCTAATTAATTCTCATAAAGCATATACTTAATTGCATCATAATAATATTCATTTAAATCAATTAACCATAATGCAAGAATAAATGTATCATAAAGTCATCATCATGAGTACGGAAAGCATCATTAGATAACGTGGACCACAATCCAATGTGATCAAATCCCTATCATATAGAGTATAAATTCATAATGCATCAAAATAGAGTACCAAATACTAGGTTTTTCATGAAATTAAATGACAAGTTGTGATGGGCTCGGGGTAGGTCCTCACACCCTCCCCCTCTAGGCATGAACTTCCTCCTGGAAGTCACTCAATTTTAGGGTCATAATTCCCATTTTGATATCTTATTTAAACCATTGAATCAATTCCAATATCTAATCTCATGCAATGTAGAAATCAAATGATAATACATGTTAAGGATATGTTTTTCCTTGTCTTAAGCACTTCAAAAATATAGAATTAAAACCTTATACAATGGAACCATTTATCCAAGTTTCACAATCTAGCTTATTTTTGCATCATTATCATAATCTACATTTAGCAACATGATCATGCAAGGTAATATCATCCAAAGTATCAATATGAGAACTAAGGTCGCACCGCTTGTGATAAGAGACCCTTGAAAGGAAGTGATCCTATCAACAATACATCTACCTTCAAGAGGATTTCTTGAACAAAGATAACATCTTCAAGACAAAGAGGGGAAATGAGAACAATAATGTACCCATTTAGCCCCCTATTTCCAAGTGAAATAGGGATTCTTGATGAAGGATGACAAACTTTGAATGCATAGTAAGGGAAGTTGTTTATAATGAAAATAGTTTTGCAAATAAAGAAGATGTGATGATTAAGGATGCACACCTCTTGTATAAGATAAAATCCTGAATAAAAATGATCAATTCTTTATAAGAAAAGACTGTCTCATGATAAACAAATGTCACTATACTAAGGAAAGTAGATTCTTAGACAAAAGAGAAAAATAATGTACAAGCAACCTTTCCCCCAAGTATGAAGGCAAGACAATATATAATACACCTTGAATGATAACTACTGTAAAATAGATACACAATTATCAACAAAATAAGTTGTAAATCAAGAAAAATGGATATATTAAAGCTAGAAAATACATCACATATAAAGTGATCAAGCCATCAAGGAAAGAAAGATAATAATGATTTTGATGATTATTAAATGATGAAAATGCCTCTTTGAGACATAAAATGGATTGTTAAGAAAATATGTTAGGATCTTACATGCAACAAAGTATCTCATGCAAAAAAGGAATGTATCATAGAATAATGCAAAACCATAGATAGATGAAAGGAAGGAGGAAGGATGTCAAAATATGCCATCTTAGTGGTCATCCTAATTATACAAGATATGCACTTCCAAGAAATGATGAAATTGTAAGGATGATACTAATCTCATTAGGGAGAAAGATCCTAACAAGTCCATACATGGGAGGATATAAAAGCACAACAGAGATGAGAAAAGAAGAGATAAGGGATCCTTATAAAAGATAAAGTAGAGCAATCCAATATATACCCTAAGTGATAGATCTTTAATAATAAACATTCATTTTCAAGCAAGCACAAGATTGAAACATGGGATGAAAATCCTTGCAAGAAAGTGTATCATATTATGAAAGAAGAAAAATCACAATGGATATTGAATGCATAAAAAGGAAAAGGGAGGGAATACACATTAAGCTCCCTAAGTGATTTCTCGTATATAAATTCATGCTAGGAGGATGTTGTTAAAGAAACATGCTAACAAAGGGAGAAAAATGGATCCCTAAAGGAAAGAAGAAATAATGATGACCTCTTGCCCCCCAATTGAGAGAACAAGAGGGAATTTCTTATTATGATGCCTTAAAGCTGGTTACACAAAAATGTGTTTGCATAATGAAGAGAAACATAATAGGAAAGAGAATGACTAAGGTCTTCCTTGAATTTGAAGAAATTGTATGATATCCAGTGTGATATGAAGAAGACATCTACGAATCAAATCATAAACAAATTGTCTAAATTAAACACAATAAGAAAAACAATGCCTATTAGAATAATGAAAAGAGCATGAAAATTCACCATTAGGAGCATGTGGGTTTTCATGAAATCTATAAGGAAATCTTATCCTAGAATGATACTTGATATCAGATATAGATTTGTCTGGCCAAAGCTTCATGGTCATCATAAGGTGAAGGATCATGTGATGGTGTTGGAAAAGGAATGTTAAGAGGTGGTCTTGGTTGAGAGATAGGGTTAACTTGAGGCACATGATTCTCCTTAGGAGGACTACGAGGAATTTAGGGCTATGATCACTAAATATTTTATGAGTATGATGCAAATTAGAAGATGACTTATCACGAGGTTCAAGAATATGGATATCTTCTCTGGGAAGATCATTATCTTTAATTTGGGAGGAAGGAGGAGGATTATCCCTTATGTTTGGAGGGAAATCATCTAGAAAATGACTAACATCCAGATCATGAATAATACTTTGAATGTTTTGATAAGAAGCACAAGCATTATTTTCCACAGGATCAATAGGAGCTAGATTTGGAGGAATAAGATTAGGAAGATTAGTGTTAGGATCATTAATAAAGGCCCTTATGTTATCTATATATTGCATACATTTAGTTAAAATGTGAAGAATAAATACACATGAAATATTGATAACATGTTTGAAATATGTCTTATAATGAAGTGATATATTAGTTATCCTCATTATGCTATATGCAAGAATACCATGAAGGAACACAAATGTAATAAAGCGTAAAGAGCTTTGTTTCACTCCATGTGTTTGATAAAGAGAGGTAAGGATAAAGGTAATGAAATAAGTAATTTCACACCAATCCAATTTAGAGAGTTCCATGTTAAAAAACACAAATCTTGATCTCAACATAGGAATATATAATAGACAAGCCACAAAGAAGATATAGACACCAAATTAGAAAGTATAATGCATGAAAATGTCAAGTTCACCAAAATTTGACGTGGAAAATGGTGATCAATGGTAGACCCCCACTTTTACTCAAAACATTGGAATACAAAACCCTTAACAAAGTGAAGCTTATTTGCACAACCAATAATGCAAGGGTGCAAATCTATGACCTATACAATGTGGGGTTTTGTGGACTCCTTATGATAAATATTTGATATATGATTAGGGAAAATTAAATGCAATGGAATGAATAAACTCACCTTGAGGGATAGAAGAGGACACAACTTCATATCTACAATTGACCATCAAAAACTTGTCAAAATTAGAAATTGTTTGGGATTTGAGATTGTGAGACTTGTAACTTCTAATTGTAAAATTTGCAAACTCTCATGAACATGTCACAAAAGTTGGCATAGTCCCAAAAAGTCAGCCTAGTATTGGAAGGATAAAATATGATGAAATCTATAGAGTATCAAGTCTTGGTTCCAAAATCCTAAAAAATATGGATTTGCGATTGCACACTTATTCCTACACACAAGAAAGAAGGGGAAATTGTTGTGGGGAGGGGCTTGCCTTGGTCAAGCCCTTGTATAGGAATTAATCTTGAAATGGAATGGATAAAAGTAAAGGAATGCTAACATGTAGCAGAGATTAGATCTAAGAAATAGAGTATATCATACCGTTTAGGTACAATTGTGCTTAGAATGTGATCAAGAATGTGGATGCAATAGCTTTGACTCAACACAAAAACTAAAAGGAAAACATGTAAGACACAACCTCATGTAGTAGATGTTGTAATTCATCACAAATGTTGATTTGGGGAAGAAGAAGAATTAATGGATGAATGAAAAATCCTCCCTCCTTGATTGCAAACTCCTTTACTTGACCTCCAATGGTGAAAAGAGAAAGATCTATAAAGGTAAGACTTAAATGTTTGATTGATTGAATGGATGCCTTCAATGAATGTTGGTTTGAACTCCTTGAATGCACAATAACTTTCCTGAGAATAATTGCATGAAGATGAAATAGGTTGCACAATGACAGATAATAGATTGTATGTATATCAAAATGAGAGGAAGACACTTCATTTTATACACATTTTGGGGTTCAGGTTCATGAAGCCAACCCAAATTAAACCCCCAAATAAAATATCCTTGCATTGGGCTTAGAACCACCAAAAATAAACCCCCAAGGACTAGGCCAACTTGAATCATCTTGGTCTAGGCCTAGTCCCTAAGGGCCCATTTGGTTAGTAGGAATTAGACTAGAATTAGCATTTGTTAGTCCCCATTTCGTCAAATCCTCAGTTTGGATGTGCAACATGGAAATAGAAATGGAAGATGTAAATGCTCATTTTGGCTCAAAATGGGCATTTACATCTTCCACTTGAATAGGTGGAATTGGAATTTGAGGGCCAAATTCCAATTTTTTCAACCCCCATTTTGTAACTCATCGAGTCCACGTTGAATTTAATTTGTTTGGCATCCGCATTTTTAGGTCATTTCCCACTAGGCACCGACATTCTTCACTTTGTGAAAGCAAAAGCCAATGATTTATTTGTAGACAGTGACATTTTTATTCACTTTGCCATCGACATCCACCATCGACATACACCATTGACATCTGCCATCGACATCTTCCCTTCACTCTGCAAAGTGGCTAAGGCATCGACATCCTTCCTCTGCCTCCTCCACTAGGTTTGCATCTCTCCAATCTAGTATGCAGATATACTTTGTTCACAGACTAGGTTTATGTTTTCCATCATGGTCGTGGATTTCTAACATAAGATTTTGAGATCTTTCTATATATTTCTCTTTGAAACTCTAGGCTTTTCCTCTTGATTCTCAAACTGGGCATTTTTTTGCAGGCTTGAGTTATATATTTGAAAACATAGTTGTGTTCTAATGCATAACTCTATTTGTAAAATTTGATACTTTTGTGTTTCTATGAGGTGACATGCTTTAATCATTTGTTATGTGATGTTTTAAGGTCATGACTCTATCCATGTATCTTTTCTTTGGAATCATTTTATGTGACTAAGAGACGGCCCTAATAGTGATAAATTGCTTGCAAAATTTGGTTGTTTCTAGGCTTTAATGAGGGTTTGGACTTTGAGTTCTGAAAAAACAAACAATTTGTTTTTGATCCATGTATCTTGAGGGTTTGGTATCAACTGGGTCTCTTAACCTTTCTGGACTATGTTTCTCTTCGAATGACAAAGAAAGACCAAAAAACCCTTATATTTCCTAAGACCACTTCTTTCAATCTAGGTATTTCCTTCATGCTGGAGTGTTTTAAGCTATGTACTTATTTTCTACCCTATTAAAAAACCTATACTTCATGCTTTTTGTATGATATGGTTGTGGTCTACATGATTCCTTTTACAAAAACTAATATATCCTTCCACTATGAATTACCTCAGAATCAGTTCACAATCGGGAAGATTGGTTGTTTAAGTTAGGCGAGACAACAGTCAAGGTGTATGTTTAGACATTGCTAGTATGGAGTAGGGGTATTTCCTTTCAAGTGACCCAAGTATGCCCCTAAGCAAGTGGTGATCTTCGAAAAAATAGCAGATATCTTCATCGAGTAGGGATGCAAATTCTTGTAGGGGGTCTCAAAGGATCCTAGAGCCCCTAGGTTGATCACCTCCTCCTAGTTCATCTTGTTGGTGGTTTGTAGGTGCAGGAGCTATCTTTTATACCTGTGATAGTCTTCTCTATCAGAGATATCAAATCCAGAATTGAGTTTGTTGATTCTACATTATTTGTGCCATATATGATATTAATTGAAGTCGGCTGCCTCTCTGCTGATCATTCTATTGCCAGTGATTCTTCATATTTTTCATTGGTCTAAGGTATTGTGGTTCTAAATAGCCTTAGGAAACTACTACCTCACACATAGATGTGGATAGACTTGGGAGATGACATTTCCCACAACTTTTATTTTCTTCTCAAATTCCCTAGCTTATTCTCCTCCAACAATATGGTTTTTCTTCTTTCTAATGTTGTGGCATGGCTCTTTCTTAACAACATAGAGCTACTTCTCTCTCATCGCTGCCTTGTCACATGGACAAATGCATCATATGAGCTTCTTCATTACTACAGTATAAGTTGCATCAGCTTTGGATGTTAGAAGTGATTCTAGAGGGAGTCCTTGATTTGCTCATAGAATCCCCATCTTAGCCCTCTTGGCCTTAGACACTCCCTTGAGCAACTGAATCATTCTTGAGAAATTGAATCAGTGTCTTGTATTGTTCATTATTTTGCACACTGAATCAGTGTTCATTATGTTGCACACTGATTTAGTTTCTCAAGAATGATGATAAGTGGTATACTTGATCAACTGAAATAGTGATTCGGTATTGTATTCTTGAGCAGCTGGTAGCTATACTTCATTCTATTGCACACTAATTCAGTTGCTCAAGACATTAATTCAGTATTTTATACTTCATTTTGTTGCACATTGGTTCAGTTGCTCAAGACACTGATTCAGTATTGTATTCTTGAGCAACTGAATCAGTGTGCAACAGAATGAACACTGATTCAGTGTGCACCAGAATGAACAATACAAGACACTGATTTAGTTGCTCAAAAATGATGATAAGTGGTATAGTTGAGAAACTGAAATAGTGATTTAGTATTGTATTCTTGAGCAGCTGGTAGCTATACTTCATTCTGTTGCACACTGATTTAGTTGCTCAAGACACTGATACAGTATTGTATACTTCATTCTGTTGCTCAAGACATTGATCTCTCGTCGCTCCCTTGTCACATGGACAAATGCATTGTATGAGCTTCTTCATTACTAAATTAGAAGTTACATCAAATGCATCGTATGACCAAAATTCAAGAAAAGTCAAAGGCATGACATTTCCTCTAAATTTACCACTTTTTTCTATTTAACAGTCCATTTTTCTCAAATATGGTTGGGGATTAAGATTTGGGTTTTTCCTACACCTCTCACAAGTCAAATTTAAGTGTTTCAGGGTCCTAATCTGACTGTTAAGTTGAATCATCCACAAGATCAATTCTTTTAATTCTTATCAGATTTATATTGGGTTAGATGTTTTCTAGTTTTAGGAGTTGCCCATAAAGTGGGTTAGGTGTTTTCTAGTTTTAGCAGCTACCTATATTGGCATATTGGCATAATGCATCAAATGGTGCCATGAAAATGTGATTCAATTAATCTACAACCATCTAAATTATATACATGATGCAATTAATCAAGGCTGGCCATGAAACTATATTCCCTGTAATCTAAAGTTCATTTCAATGATCTTTTTGTAAAACATGATTAATAATATTACATACTTATATATGTATATGTGCCTATATAAGAACCATATATATGCACATATACATGTATATGTGCATATATATGGTTCTTATATAGGCACATATATATATATATATATATATATATATATATATATATATATATATATATATATATATATATATATATATATATATATATATATATATATATATGTATGTATGTATGTATGTATATATATATATGTATGTATGTATGTATGTATGTATGTATGTATATATATATATATATATATATATATATATATATATATATATATATATATATATATATATGTATGTATATATATATATATATATATATATATATATATGTATATGTGCCTATATAAGAACCATATATATGCACATATACATGTATATGTGCATATATATGGTTCTTATATAGGCACATATACATATATATATATGTATATGTGCCTATATAAGAACCATATATATGCACATATACATGTATATGTGCATATATATGGTTCTTATATAGGCATATATATATATATATATATATATATATATATATATATATCTATATATATATATATATATATATATATATATATGTATATATATATATATATATATATATATATATATGTAATATTATTAATCATGTTTTACAAAAAACATCTTTTATGTTTTTCCCTCATTCGGATTTTTTTCCTAATGCAATAATGCTAACAAATTCAACACCTATAGATAATAACCAGCTAGGAATACATATTCAAATAGTTTTGTCAATAAAGTACACACATTTCTTGGCTTGTCCTCTTGGTGCCTATGACTATCAATTTTGTATCTCAAACCTTCTTTGCCTTGTACTTTTCAGGGATGGATCTTACCAACAATATAAACATTCAAGGACACATTTGTAGGAAGACCAGAACTGCTCAAATTTATGCACTTATTCTTGTTGTCCTTGGAGTATCCAAAGTGGTTTCTATGCTTCAAGGTAGGAAAACAAAGCGTAATGAAAGAAGTGATGGAAGTGGTTTTTATAAATGCATTATTCATTCAAATGAGGTGCATTGTCACGACAAAATTCGCATGAGTGTAGCAACCTTCTTTCAGCTAGCCAATCTTGTAAGGCAAAAAGGAAGCCTATCAGATACGATGAGCATAATGTTAGAAGAACAATTAGTCATGTTCCTCCACACCCTTGGCCACAATCTGAGGAATCATAAGATTGCCCACAACTTTGGTCACTCCGGAGAGATAGTAAGTCGATACTTCCACAAGGCCTTGACGGCTGTCTTAGCACTCCATGTGGATTATTTCCTACCACCAGGTCCAAACACTCCTCCTGAAATTAGTGGGAAGGACCGTTTCGATCCTTACTTCAAGGTAAACCCCCTAGTGCTACAAATTTCTTTTCCTTAGTGATAATATTATTACTGCATTTTTCTTGACTACAGTTTTTCTTTCTATAGGATTGTGTTGGAGCAATTGATGGAACCCATATACCAGTCATTGTCGATGTCGACTTACAAGGTAAATATCGGGATAGAAAAGGGAACTTGTCACAAAATGTTATGGATGTCTCTTCTTTTGATTATAAGTTTCAATACATTCTTGCTGGTTGGGAAGGGTCTGCTACAGATAGTTGTGTTCTAGCTTCAGCTCTCACTAGAGCTGATCCACTTGTAGTTCCCCCTAGTATGCCATTTCACACTGTATGTTTACTGAAGAAAATGATAAATGTTTCACGGTGTCAATGTTTCACAGTTTAACAATATATGTTATTTTGTAGGAAAATATTATTTAGTCGATGTTGGATATCCAAATGTACTAGGATTTCTTGTACCTTATGGATGTACACATTACCACCTGAAGGATTTTTCAAGAGAAAACCCTATAAACAGCCCATAAGAGTTGTTTAACCACCGACACTGCTCTCTTAGAAATGCAATAGAGCGTACATTTGGCATTTTGAAGCAGCGTTTTCCTATCGTGAGACATGCAATGTCTTATCCAATCATGACACAAACATGTATTGTTTTGGCATGTTTCATACTACACAACTTCATTACTATAGAGGAAGGTGTTCCATCCAAAGTGGTTATTGAAGAGGAAAATGATCGTGATGGGATAAATGTTCCAATACTTGAGACATATGGGTTGAGTCAGCATGATAGCGATGATTGGGGGAAGTTTAGAGATGATATAGCAAGTAGGATGTGGGAAGACGACAGACGTAGAGAATAGTTGTAGTTTAACAAGACCTTTCTTTGTTCTTTAATGGGCTTTAATGTAGATATAGTGATATGCATGATGGTTTCATTGAATTTTTGTTTGTCTCTTCATTCCTAGCTGGTTATTGTCTATGCCTCTTGAATTTGTAAGCCTTGTTGCATTAGGAAATATAAATGGGATACACCAAGGAGTACCACATGATGAAGATCAATTATACTATTGTAATGTTGATGCTCAAAACATGTGCTCTCATAGTTTACATATACACAATTATTTGAAAGAAATGAAGCTTGTGTATGATTTGTAACTCTAAATTCTCTTTGATTAACATTCATGCTTACTGTTCTTCAATTTTGATCTCTTCAAAATGTGTGTATCTTGTTTGAAATGTGTGTATCTTGTTTGACACTTTGTCTTCTAAATGGGGATTGAGACAATGGTAATTTGGCCCTCAAATTCCAATTCCACCTTTTCATGTGGAAGATGTACTAGAGCATATATACTAGAGCATATATAGTACAATTGTATCAACATATAATGAAGTAGAATCTCGGGTCCTTGGCAATCCTGTGTCACCAAAGAGATTTTGAAGTTTGTCTGTGTTGCTCGGTTCCTTCTTTGACCGAGTTGGCTCGGTAGTTGGTCGATTTCCTTTGGTTACCGAGTTTGGTCAGTTTTCTCCTAGATGGTCGGTTGTTTCACTGGCACTCAATGATGCTTGTCAGTTGCTCGGTCATCCTTGCTTACTGAGTAGTTTATTTTTAGTTTCTCTTAAGGTCGACTTGTGCATTGATTATAGGTGGTAGATTTAATGCTAGTATCCATCATTGAGAGGCGTGTGGTCCCAAATCTGACTGTTCCTTCCATTGATTGTGGATCTGAAGGCTGACTCCATTCGGTAGCCTCTTGTATAAGTATAGTTGTTTGGTTAGAGTTTAGGGAGTTTTTGGATAGAAGATATAAGATTGTAGAATCAAGATTGTTTTCAGATCCTCACATGTTTGAAGACTTCTATAATTCATTGTAATATCTGGTTGAAATAGGGAAGGCCTTAAAGCCCAGCATGTATAAATCAATTTGAATGATAATATATGAATGATCCTACTTTCTCTCTCTCACTATGTTGTTTTTTCTTCTGCCTGTTGTTGAGCAAGGCAGATCAGGTAGGGTGTGCCATTGTTTTGGCCCCTTCTCCCCCCCTTTGCATCAGGCAGTATCAAAGCGAGGTGAGATCTAGATCTAGGTCTATGGATCTAGGTTTGTAGGTTCCTTCTTGTGAAGCCCTAGTTGAATTATTGTGGAGTGGCAGCTTGTGATTTGACCTGCAATTGCAGAGGGTTTTCAAGATAGTTCGTGGGAGGTGAGAAGTGGATCCAGGATTGGCAGGCATGTTGAGACAACTTGCTGCTAGATTAGAAGCTGTTGTAACAGACCAGAGAAGAGGCAGACATCTTGAAGATGTTAGTGATGATGAAATTGAAGTGGAACAAAGTGAAGTAAAACCTGCACTTGTGATGGATCAGGGTGATGAAAGATTCTTGAAGGCTTTGACAATTTTGAAGTCGACGCCACATTTCAATCCTCTTAAGTATAGTGAGAAATTAGATACTGATGAATTGATAGATTGGATCACTGAAATGGAAAAGTATTTTGAGTATGAAAATGTATCTGAGGAAAAGAAGGTGAAAATTGCAGGCACAAAGTTGAAAGGTCATGCATCCTTGTGGTGGGAGCATCTGCAATTGGATCGAAAAAATAAAGGCAAAGAGAAAATCAAGGTATGGAATAAAATGGTGAATAAATTGAAAGGAAAGTTCTTACCTTGTGATTATTAGATTAACTTTGTTAGGCAAATGCAAAGTCTAAGGAAGAAAGATAGCTCGATAAAGGATTATACTGAAGAATTCTATAGATTAGATATCAAATCTGGACATGATGAGGATGATGTGGAAAGAACTGCTAGATACCTAAATGGTTTGAGAGTTTCCATCCAAGAGGAAATCAGCTTGGTCAAATTGGAGAACATTGAAGTGGCTTATCAATTTGCATTGAAAGCTGAGGAGAAATTGAATAAGAGACATGAGCAGAGACAAAGAGGTTGAGGTGGTAGATTCCCTACATGAAGAGGTAGATCTAATGGTAAAAGTGGTAGATCTGAACCAGCAAAGACAAATCTGGATAAAGGCAAGACCAAGTGGAAAAGTGAAATTTCATCTAGAGGCAGAGGCAGTAACTACCGAGGTGGTTATAGCAAAGGTAATTTCTGAGGAACTTGTTACAATTTTGGAGAGGAAAGACATAAATCTTTTGAAAGTACACATGCTAGTAAGAATGCTGGTAGCAGTAGAAATGCTTTGGTGCAAGAGGAGTCACCGAATGAACCTGAGAAGGAAAATAACTTGATGGTGAGAAGAGCATTGTGGAATGAAAGTAAAAAGGAAGATTCGGTAAGGAAAAGTTTTTTCAAGACCAGATGTAGAGTTTCTGACAAAGTTTGGAATGTAATCATTGACAGTGGCAGCTCAGAGAATCTAGCATCTGAGGAAATGGTCACAAAGTTGCAGTTGGAAAGGTTGAAACATCCGAAGCCCTATCAGATTTCATGGATCAAAGATGAGCATACACTCCTGGTAAGTGAACAATGTTATGTGAATTTGAAGATTGGAAAGTACTATGATAAGGTGTTGTGTGATATCATGCCTATGGATTGTTGTCATATTTTGTTGGGTAGACCTTGGCAATATGATAGACATGCTATATATGATGGGAGATTGCATAAGTATACTATTGTGGCTGATGGAAGAAAACAAATCTTGTTACCTTTGATGGAAGAACCTATTAGTAATGTTTGTACATCTGTGAAAGTTTGTTTGATGGAAGGAAGAAAAAATGTTAAGGATTTGAAGAAGAATGATGTATGTTTTGCTATGATTCCTAACAAACCGAGTAAGAAAATAGAGGATAGTGTTCTTGAGGAGATTGATAAGTTACTCAACGAGTACAATGATATCATTTGTGATAATGTACTTGATGGTTTTCCACTGAAGAGAAGTATTGATCATTGCATGGATCTAATCCCTAGAGCTAGTTTACCAAATAAGGAACCTCATTGGTTGACACCTACCAAGAATCAGGAATTGAACCGACAGATTCAAGAATTTCTAGAGAAAGGATTGATCAAAGAAAGTTTGAGTCCTTGTGCAGTACCTATGGTATTGGCACTGAAGAAGAATGGAGAATGGAGAATGTGTATTGATTCCAAAGAAATCAATAAGATAACAATGAAGTATAGGTTTCCTATACCGAGAATGGATGACATAATGGACAGTTTGACTGGAGCAAAGTATTTTACAAAGATCGATTTGAAAAGTGGGTATCATCATATCAGAATTAGAGAAGGTGATGAATAGAAAACTTCTTTCAAGACAAAAGAAGGTTTGTATGAGTGTTTGGTTATGCCTTTTGGTTTAACTAATGCACCGAGTACTTTTATGAGGTTGATGAATGAAGTTTTGAAAAAATTCTTGGGTAAGTTTGTGATTGTATATCTTGATGATATTCTGATATTTAGTACGACTAGAGAAGAACATTTGTTTCATGTTAGACAAGTTTTGCAAAGATTGAAAGAAGAAAAGTTGTTGATAAATATGAAAAGTGTTCATTCATGAAAGAGGAGATTGTGTATTTGGGATTTGTGATTTTAGTTGATGGTTTGAAAATGGATCCTGAAAAGGTTGAAGCTATTTTGAATTGGCCTACACTTGTGAATGCTAGTGAGGTAAGATAATTTCATGGTTTGGCAAGTTTTTACCAAAAATTCATAAGAAATTTCAGTTCAATTTTCAATGCTATGACTAAGACTATGAGATGAGACAAAAGAGAATTCAAGTGGACACATGGAGCTAATAAAATTTTTGAGACCCTGAAGCAGAAATTTGTGGAATTGCATGTTTTGGCATTGCCTAATTTCAATAAGGTATTTCAAGTGGAATGTGATGCAAGTGGAAATGCAATTGGAACTATGTTGAATCAAGAAGGTAAACCTGTTGCTTTCTTTAGTGAAAATTTGAATGATGCTAGAAGGAAACATTTTGTGTATGATCAAGAATTCTATGCTATTGTTCAAGCACTGAAGAAATGGAGACATTATTTGATACCGAGTGAATTTGTGTTGTATACTGATCATAAGGCTTTACAATACTTGGGTAGGTAGAATAAGTTGAATCAGAGACATATGAAATGGGTTGAGTATTTGCAGAGTTATACATTTTTTTATCAAACATAAAAGTGGAGTCACTAACTGAGTTGTTGATGCATTGAGTAGAAGAAGATATGTGATGACCAAGATGAAAATTGAAGTTCTTGGTTTTGATGAGATGAGAGATTTGTATGAAACTGATCTTGATTTTTCTGAGCCATGGAGAAAGTGCAGAGCACCTATTCAAGATCAACCGAGTACAAAATGGGAAGAGTATTTCATTCAAGAATGTATGTTGTTTAAAGGTATTAAGTTGTGTATATCGAGAGGACAAATGAGAACTAATTTGATAAAGGAGAAACATAGCAGTGGTTTGGCTAGAAATTTTGGTATTGATAAAACTTTGAATTTTCTTAAGGAGAAATACTTTTGGCCACAGTTGTATAAAGATGTTCAAATTTTTTTGAAAAGTTGTGAAATTTGTCAAATTGCAAAAGGAGTAAGTCAGAATACTGGATTGTATGCACCAATTGTTGTACCTAAGGAACCTTGGACTGACATCAGTGTGGATTTTATTCTTGGCTTACCAAAGACAGTAAGAGGTAATGATTCTATATTTGTTGTGGTAGATAGATTTTCAAAGATGGAACATTTTATACCTTGTAGAAAGACATCAGATGCAATACATGTAGCAAATCTTTTCTTTAAGGAAATTGTCAGATTGCATGGATTACCGAGGAGTATTATCTCTGATCGAGACAATAAATTTTTTGGATACTTTTGGAAGACCCTTTGGAGAAAGTTTGGCACTGAGTTGAAATATAGTTCTACATTTCACCCACAAACCGATGGACAGACAGAAGTTGTAAACAAAAGTTTGGGAAATCTTTTGAGATGTTTAGTTGGAGACACACCTAGTAATTGGGATTCTGTGTTGGTACAAACAGAGTTTGCATACAATAATTTAGTGAATAGGAATATTGGAAAAACACCCTTTGAGATTGTGTATGGCATACAACCAAGAGGTATATCTGATTTAAGGGATATTGTTGATGAAAGAAAAAAGAAGTGTTGAAGGAGTGAAATTTGTTGAGTACATGAAGACATTGCATGAAGATGTGAAAATCAAGATGGAAGAGAGTAATCAGAAATATAAAGACAAAGCTGATAGATCAAGGAGACATAAGACTTTTGATGTTGGTGATGAAGTGATGGTTCATTTGAAGAAAGGTTGATTTCCTGTTGGAACATATGGGAACCTGAAGATGAAGAAGTTTGAACCTTGCAAGATTTTGAGAAAATTTGATAGTGGAAATGCATATGAAGTTGAGTTACCTGATGACATGGACATATCACCTATTTTCAACATTGCTGAATTGTATGGGTATCATGAACCTGATGAAGACATGACAGTACTGATGGAGTATCCTAAGAAGCAGAATGAAGAAGTTGAACAGATTTTGGAGCAAAGAGTTAGCAAAAGAACAAGAGATAAATAGTATATGAAATATATGGTAAAGTGGAAGAATAGACCGATTAAAGAAAATTCATGGATTTCACAGTCTGAGTTGGATGAAGCTCAGATCATACCTACTGAATGATTCAGAGAATCATTTCTAAATAACCTCAAGTGTCTAATGCAAGAGCACCAAAAATATTTTAAAGTTTGTCTATGTTTCTTGGTTCCTTCTTTGACCGAGTTGGCTTGGTAGTTGGTCGGTTTCCTTTGGTTACCGAGTTTGGTCAGTTATCTCATGGGTGGTCGGTTGTTTCACTAGTGCTCGGCAATGCTTGTCTATTGCTCGGTCATCCCTGCTTACCGAGTAGTTTATTTTGAGTTTCTATTGAGGCTGATTTGTGCATTGATTATGGGTCACAGATTTAATGCTGGTATCCATCATTGGGAAGCGTGTGGTCCCAGATCTAAGCATTCCTTCCATTGATTATGGATCTAAAGGTTGACTCAGTTTGGTAGCCTCTTGTATAAGTATAGTTGTTCGGTTAGAGTTTAGGGAGTTTTTGGATAGAAGATAGAAGATTGTAGAATCAAGATTGTTCGTAGATCCTCACATGTTTGAGGACTTATGTAATTTATTGTAATATCTGGTCAAAACTAGGAAGGCCTTACAGCCTGGCATGTATAAATCAATTTGAATGATAATATATGAATGATCTTGTTTTCTCTCTTTCACTGTGTTGTTGTTGCTTCTGCGTGTTGTTGAGCAAGGTGGATCAAGTAGGGTGTGCCATTGTTCTAGCCCCTTCTCCCCCCCTTTGAGTCAACATAGTAGAGCATATATAAACTGTATGAGCATAGTAGACCATATATACATGCATACTTAGCTACATGTAAATGAGAATGGATAATAAAGACATATATTACATATTGCTAGATATCATGCATAAATGTGATATTTTAGATTATATGTCACTGTTGTATGTCTCTTTCTTTAATATCCATTCTCATTTTCATGTAGCTAATGATTGCATGTAATAGGTGGTGTAGGTGATGTCCTTCATAGAACTCATGATGTGCTTAGAGGATGAGGTTCAAGTAAGCCAATCAACTTATTCCTCCAAGAAGGTTATGTGGACAAGAGAAATAGAACGAAAGTTCCTAAACTTGCTCCAGGAGAAAGTTCACCTAGGAAGGAAAGGCAAAGGGGGCTTCAAAAAAGAAGCTTGGACCACCATTGAGAGGAAGTTCAATGCTGAGATGAACCTCTATCTGTCAAAGGAAAATTTAAAAAATAAGCTTAAAGGGTGGAAGCAATTTTAGAGTTATGAGAGAGTTGAAGAATATGAGTCTGTTTGCATGGAATGAGGCTACTCAATGTGTGGATGCTGATGACATGGTGTAGGAGGAGCTTCTAAAGGTAACATTGCTCTTTTGAATATTTGGTCTAAGAAATATTTCCTTCTTATCAAGTTAGATACAAGACATAGATTTAATTCATTCATCATGACAAAATGCAAAGAAAAGAATTCAAAAGTGCCAAAGTGTATAAGAGAAAACCCTTCCAGTACTACAATGACCTAGCCTTCATTGTGGGTAATGACATAGCTAAAGGTACTGCAACTACTACTACACAAGAGACAGAAGAAGGGCTCAATATGGATGGGCCTGCCTACATGGATTGTGATGAGGATGTCCCTATGAGTACACCTCTTAACACTAAAACTGATTTGGATGATGAATTATATCATTCCAATCAATCTAGTACAAGTGGTAACCCAAATCCTTCAACACCGTTAGTAAGGAGGGGAAAGAGGAAGAAGGCAACCATGGCTAGTTCATTGGATGTGATTTGTGAAACTATGAAAAGAATAGAAGAGTACTTTTGTTTGCCTCTTGTTATCAAAATGGATAATTCTAATTCAGATTTTATCTTAGATAGTGTGTATGAGGCCCTCAAAGGCATCCCTAATTTGAGTCAAGGCACTATGCTAGAGGCATATGACACCTTCATGGCTAAAACAGAAAGAGCCAAAGGGTTCTTGAGAATGAATGAAGAGGCGAGAGTGTAGTACATTGCAATGAAGTTTGTAGACCTCTAGCTACTTTTGTTTCATTTTAAGTCTTGTTACTTAAACATTGGCAAGGCTAGCCAAGATACTTGTCTTACCAACTATAGACATGGAAAATTGGCAAAGACAATTCAAATCAAAGGAAAATTTAATTAAGTGATTAAATGATTAAATAAAGCTTGAAAAGGGGAAAAACACTAAGAAATTGATTAAATTCAATTAATGACATAGTTGTTGAAATGAAAAATCAAAATGAACCTCTTACCCTTCATGGCTAAATTTAATTACTTTAATTAATTAATAAATATGAAATTCCCTCAACAAAGCAAAAAGGAGACAAAATGGACACAAATCACTCACTTTTGTTGAAATGGTCCAGCCTTTTGAAACCATTTAAATGTTTGTCCCCCCATTTAGGGACAAAGCAAAGCCAATTGACCTTACCCAAGCATAACCATGGTTATCTCACTCTACCCCCTACCCTTGGGAAAATCCTATAAATATGAAGGCATTTTGAGGCATTAATAATCCACTCCATATCTTTGAATTGCAGCAAAGCTCTGTCAATTTGCATCCATATCACTCACTTATCATTTGTCATTGCTAATTAGCTTAAATTGCTTTGATCATAGTAGATTGTTCATCAAATAGAGCTAGAATTTGATAGAATAGATCTAAATTTGCATATCATATAGCTTAATTCTCATCTTTAGAGTGTCACTAGTGAGGATCATAGCTGAGAGCCTCATTTACCACTTTATTTTAGAGATCCATGAGATGTTGATAGATTAATTGTGCATTTGTTAGATTATTTTGCTCTAATTCTTGTTGTTCTTAGTTAATCTTGTAATTTCATGAAGGTGTAAATCACTCACACACAAATGGCGCCCACCGTGGGGCCCTAGGCCTCAAATTTATCAAAATTTCCACGTTATTTGCAAAATTTAGGCTAGAATTGCATTATTTTGCTCACTGTTTGCAGGTTACAGGAAAGAAATCACGCCTACTAGTAAAGAAATCACGCCTACAATAAAGAGATGTCACTCGCGGAAATTTAGATGTCGCCTGTAGTCTGAACGCTCACGCTTCCTACCAGCAGAATTACGCTTCTGGATAAAGAAATCACGCCTGCGGACATTAAATTCTCGCCTCACGGACAAGTAGATGATGCCTTTGGCTATTTAGATGTCGCCTAAAAAGAATTAAAAGCCGCGACCGATGAATGAGTTCACGCCTGGTGTAAAGGGAGTTCACTGCATTTTGCTTTTTATTTGTCGCTCTTATTATTTTAAATGTCGCTTTCATTTAATAAGATGTCGCTTATCTGAGTTAGTTTGTCGCTTTTGATAAATAATTCACGCGTTCATTTAATTTGATATCGCACTTAATTACTTTAATCTCGCTTGAGCCCCTTTTGGTGACGCTCGCGGTTAAAGTAATTACGTCTTTGTTAAATTAGATATCGCCTTTAACAGAAGAAATATCGCCTGGTATAGCATCTATTTTCTATTAGAGTAATTGCTGTTGTCGCCTGTAATAAAGATTTCACGTGTTTGCTAAATTTAATATCGCACTTGACTATTTTGATCTCACTTGAGCCCCTTTTGGTGACGCTCGCGGTTAATGTAGTCACGTCTTCATTAAATTTGATCTCGCCTGTAGTCTGGACAATGTCGCCTGACAGTATTTTCACTATTTTGTCAAAATAAGGACTGTATGCTAACTTTACTGTCATTTTTTTTGTCTCAGGTACATGCTCTGTCACAGAAAAGTGCTAAAAAAAAAAAAAATTTCTTTTTTGCATGCAAAAAAGAAACAAAAAAGGACGTCCTATTAGAGTATACCTTGCACCTTTTGGATTTAATTTGCAAATATTTGAGTTTAAAATAAATCAAGAGCATAATCAATTTGATCATTTTAAGCTTTTTGATTTTGGTTTCTCCTCACTTTGTATGAATTTGTGTTGATTTTGGTTTCTCCTCACTTTGTATGAATTTGGGATTAGAGCAAAATAATCTAACAAATGCACAATTAATCTATCAACATCTCATGGATCTCTAAAATAAAGTGGTAAATGAGGCTCTCAGCTATGATCCTCACTAGTGACACTCTAAAGATGAGAATTAAGCTATATGATATGCAAATTTAGATCTATTCTATCAAATTCTAGCTCTATTTGATAAGAAAAATCTCTAAAATGATCAACAATTAAGCTAAAATATCAATGAAAATGCTAAGTGAGTGGTGTGGATGCAAATTGCAAGAGCTTTGCTGCAATTCAAAGATATGGAGTGGATGAATAATGCCTCAAAATGTCTTCTATTTATAAGATTTTCCCAAGGGTAGGGGGTAGAGTGAGATAACCATGGTTATGCTTGGGTAAGGTCAATTGGCTTTGCTTTGTCCCTAAATGGGGGGACAAACATTTAAATGGTTTCAAAAGGCTGGACCATTTCAACAAAAGTGAGTGATTTGTGTCCATTTTGTCTCCTTTTTGCTTTGTTGAGGGAATTTCATATTTATTAATTAATTAAAGTAATTAAATTTAGCCATGAAGGGTAAGAGGTTCATTTTAATTTTTCATTTCAACAACTATGTCATTAATTGAATTTAATCAATTTCTTAGTGTTTTTCCCCTTTTCAAGCTTTATTTAATCATTTAATCACTTAATTAAATTTTCCTTTGATTTGAATTGCCTTTGCCAATTTTCCATGTCTACAAATGCCCCTCTTTGAGTCGATGTGCGAAGAACATTGATTCAAAGATTCCCTTAGTATGATGATCTGATTCAGGTCCTGATTCTGATATGCCTCTGATCATTCTGATTGATGTACTTCCTGATGATGATGATGTACCTCTGATGATGGTGCTGATATGATTCTGATGCCTCTGATATGATACTGATCTGATATGATGATAGGTCCTGGGTTCACTGATAAAGGTCCTGGGTTGATTGATTGCTGATATGTTGATAGGTTTTGATATGATGACAGATTTGATATGAAACTGATATGCAATTGATTTGCCTCCTGATATGAAATTGATATGATACTGCTATGATATGATATGATATGCCCCACTGGTAAATGTTTTTGATGTGATGCCCATTTGATACTCTGATGCCCCCTCAGAAATAAAACATATTGATTCCTTGATTTGAAAGATTTTAATTGATTGGTCCAATATGTTTTCATTTCTGAAAAAAAATATTAATGATATGCCATGACTCACAATTTGCATATCCAAGATAGATAGGTCTGTTGTAGTTAAGCAAAACAAGTGATTATAACAGGATAATGGTACCAGTGAATGTGATTTGTCAATCTCATAGGATAATTCTGATAGGATAAATCAATCAGTGTGAAAACCGATATGATTTGATACTGCTGCTTCGTTCTCAGGACACAGAGACACGAACGATGGTACTGGGTGTGATTGCTTGATACTTTGATATGATTGATTGACGTAAGATGACTCACTGATATAGAATACTGATATGATTCCCTTGATTTGCAAAACAGGCACATTTCTGTAAATGATATATATATATATATATATATATATATATATATATATATATATATATATATATATATATATATATATATATATATATATATATATATATATATATATATATATATATATATATATATATATATATATATATATATATATATATATATACGGACCTTAGCTTCTTAGATATTTGGATTTAAGTCATGGGTTTGACCCAGCTAGAGTATAGGTTATTGAGATGATTGATTATGGAGCTCTTTCAGTTTGTTGATATTGTATCATGATATTTCAGTTATTGGTCAGGACTTTGATGTATCACTTTGATGACATTGTATCTTTGATTAGACAAATTTCATGGATCTTTGATATTATGGGCACTTATGATTTATGGACTTTCCTTGATTCTTGATTGAATGACCCATTTTATGATTGATCAAGATTTCAATTGAATGAACCCCCTTTTCCCTTGGAAAAATACTACAAACAAATGCACATGCAATTAATCTAACATGATAATGCAATTAACCTTCCATGATAATGCAATGCAATGCAGCTAAGTGTCACTAGCTTTTAGCAAATAAATGCCTTGAGGATAAATTTTCATCATTGAGCACTTTGGGACCGGAAAGCAAGTACAATCACCACTGCCCACTGACATGATGATATGAATACCACTTTTTATCGCATTTGGTAACCTCCTTTTTGAACTAGTACAACCCACACTAGTCGAATAAACCAACTATGAGAGTATGAATACCAGTTTCAACGAATTCAATGTTGCATAAACAAGCAAAGGTCAACCTTCCACCCTATATGAAAGTCCTTGATGGTTCTTTGATGACCATGTCGTTAGACGAATTCACATAAGTTTTTGGATATCCCTCAAGATAGTCACTCAAAGACAAGAAAAATATCATGTCTCCATCATCGCCAATCTAGTCGAAACATCATCGATTAGCTAAAAAGATGTGATAAAAATTAATGTAAGTAAAGATCATCAAAGGAAAGCCTCAAGTGTTTTGCATTGTTTCATGATTTTCAAAAAGTATTTCCAAGTATTCTGATCTTTTTAAAGTGTTTTGTCAATTTTTAATCCCGAATAATAAAGTCAATGAAGGCTCATGGATCAAGTTGTGGTAATTGAATTCTTGGTTAGTGAACAATGATATCCATCAAAGGTTCATGAAAATCTCTCTCTTCTGAAGCTCTGATAATTCCCTCTCTGATGTGACTAAATATTGTACTATTGAATCCTTTTGAATTAATGCCTTGCTTCATGTGAATTCATGCATGTTATTGAAATCCGCTGATTAAGATCAAATGCCCCAGTTGGATAGAAAAAATGTTGGACTTGGACAAACTTTCAAGATTTTTACAAAAACTCGGTTCATGCAAGATGCAGCTCAAAGTATTTTATGCTTTCCTTTTTACTAGCTCTCAAACAAGATCACATTGGTTTGCCCCCAATGTCTAGCAAGATATAGGACATGAAAGATGGATTTGCAAGCTGATGGATTAGAGATGGAAAGGCTATGATGGAAGAAATATGTGAATGTGACCCATAGGACTATCTCCTCAAGAGTACCCAAGCTAAGGAAAAATGATATAGCAATGTGAAGCATGTTTTTGGATAAGCCATGAAAGTCAATTATGCAGTGTTAGATAGTGTATAGGATAACGATCTGCTGCCATGAAAAGGAGTGATCCAAAAAAGTGGACATGTCAAGAAGTTTTTGATAACAATTTTTTTTTTTTTTTTCATCTTGATCAAGACCAAGGGTCAATTTGGGTAAGATGTGGATAAGATAACACAATCAAGATAAAGGAGTGATGGAGGCTATGAAAGGATGTTTTGGGATTATGAAAAAGCTATCAAGGAATAATGAAGGTGAATTTGGGATAAGCAAGATCATGATAGGGTAACATGGATGCAGCAAGTACATAAGTTGATGGAAAGGATAACGGATGTTAAGATACTCAATGCTCATGGATGTGTTCAACCTTGTCAAGATGAAAGTGAAAGATGGAAATATGGATGAAAGTGAGGTAAATGATAGGGACAAAGCAAAGCCAATTGACCTTACCCAAGCATAACCATGGTTATCTCACTCTACCCCCTACCCTTGGGAAAATCCTATAAATATGAAGGCATTTTGAGGCATTAATAATCCACTCCATATCTTTGAATTGCAGCAAAGCTCTGTCAATTTGCATCCATATCACTCACTTATCATTTGTCATTGCTAATTAGCTTAAATTGCTTTGATCATAGTAGATTGTTCATCAAATAGAGCTAGAATTTGATAGAATAGATCTAAATTTGCATATCATATAGCTTAATTCTCATCTTTAGAGTGTCACTAGTGAGGATCATAGCTGAGAGCCTCATTTACCACTTTATTTTAGAGATCCATGAGATGTTGATAGATTAATTGTGCATTTGTTAGATTATTTTGCTCTAATTCTTGTTGTTCTTAGTTAATCTTGTAATTTCATGAAGGTGTAAATCACTCACACACACCAACATCATACAGTTGATATCGGTGTGACATTGTTTTGTTTTGTTGAAACTCAAATCACATATTTTGATATAGTTGATATCATGTAGTGATGACATTGTTTTTGTTTATCAGCTTCTCTACTATATATGCTCTAGTATATATTTCTTCTATTTCAGCCATGATGATATTGTTTTTACTGTTATTTCATGCATTATAGATTGCATTCATGATTGTTATCTCATGCTTGTGTTTGTCTTGACTTGGTTAGCCTTGTTGCATTAGAAAATATAAATGGAATACATCAAGGAGTAACACATGATGAAGATCAATTATAGCGATAAATTATGTTGTTTTATTGCAAAGTATCAGAATTGTACATTTTGAATTCTTCAAAACTGTTCCAAGAGTACTCATATGTATGGGTGCTCTACCCAAATTTTGTATGTTTATATCAGATTATTGGTTCATGTATGAAGCCCATGTGGGTAAATTATTGTAATTTCAGAACAGTATTGTAATATTCTTTTGTTCACTTCTACTATGGTTACAAGTTACCCTATTTCTATGATTCTTTCTAGTGTGCTTACAAGTTACCCTATTTGTTCACTTCTAGTTATGTATGTCTGTTTTATAATCTATATGGAATTTATGATTTAGTAAAATGATCTGAGCTATATGTGTACTAAAGAGTTGGCTAATGAATAATCTTATATGTTTATACAGACCTTCATTCTGTTCCAACTTATCATTCTTTACACCTGATTCATTCCAACTTATGTTGTTCATTCTATTGCACACGGATTCAATTGTTGAAGAATACAATACTAAATTAGTGTCTTGAGCAACTGAATCAGTGTGAAATAGAATGAAGTATACAATACTGAATCAGTGTCTTGAGCAACTGAATCAGTGTGTAACAGAATGAAGTTTAGCTACCAGTTGCTCGAGAATACAATATTGAATCACTATTTCAGTTGCTCAAGTATACCACTTATTAGTTGCTCATTTTTCTAGTCCTTCCATGTCACTTGCATCTTCACATTTTCTCTTATTTGATTGCATACACATGACCATGCCACATTCTTTTGTAGATTTGTTATCAATTCTTACCCTGTGAAACCTAGGAGAAGTTGGCAATGTTTGACTGGCAATTTTTGTAGAATCATCATCTGGGTTTCCAATACTAGACTCTGTAGATGTAGTAGCCATTGTTTGATTTAAATCTCTTGAAGAATCATTTCTAGAATTTCCATTACTACTTACAGGAGAATTTTTCACTGTTTGATTTGTAGCTTTCACAGATCTACTTGATACTTCCCCACAAGGAAATAAATAAGATGGAATTTGGCAGTGGTGAATGTGTGATATTAAAATATCCATACCTAGTTTCCAAATAGGATGAGAGCCCATAGAAATCTTAAATTCATATACAGGGTCACAAATATCAAACCACTAAACTTCATGTGCCGGTACTCCTTGTGAGCGTTGTAAACCCATGTAATAAGTACAATGTGGTTTTTGAAGAGATGGATTCTTCTAATCATAAGGATAAGAGTGAACCTACAGCATCCCACATGTAGACCTTTCAATCTGCAAAAGTAAACAGTGATTTCATGTATGGATAGATTATACATAATAAAATAGACAATATCAAATGATAAAAGCGTAATATTATGCTACCTTTAAAGTAAGGTGCCTCAACCGAGACTTAAATCACTAGTAAATTTTAGCGTATTTTTTGACAAGGATTAGTCGATTATTAGACACCCATTGGTCAGCTAATCGACTATAATGGCCATCAGATTTTTTTAGTCAATATTATGACACATCAAGTGTCCTTCAAAATTACGACGTCAAAAGTGGTTGAATTATCGGTGGAGATGACGTCAAAATCATTGCTTCAACCTAGAAGAATTTCCTGTTATATCATTATAGTTGGTTGAAAGTATGATGTACAATCATCATAATAAACGTTGATTGTATAGCTTTCTCGTTGATCCGCCTATTCTTTGTTGGTCGAAAAAGTGACCAAAAATTTAATTTTTTGTAAAAAATATATATATATTGATTATCAAATTAAGCGCAACAATATTATGTCATTGTTGTTTACTATTTGGGAAAGGCTTTCTCGGACTACCACTCTCCACCACCCGCCATTTCCACCTTAGCATTCTGATTTCTTGGGGATACTTCTCACCGCGTATGACAAGGTTGAGCTCTTTTATAGACATAGGTTACCAAATCATTATCTCTGCACTAGTACTCAATCTGGAAACCCTTGTATGTATATAGCTACTCTATAAAATCTCCACATCTAGAAAATCTCCACAAAAATCCCTTCTGGGCTCCACTGCATATACGTCTTCTCAGAATCTAAAAACTTCGGCCCATCATTCATTCTCATCAATGTACCAATATGGATAGTAAGTCTAATTTAATTTTTCCATGGACTAAGACCTTAAATTATTGAGCTTTTCTTTGTTTCGAGAAGAGTATAACATTATCTACTTAACAAGGCCAACCACATGAAGGTGGAAGATCATCTGGCCCCTCCTAGGAACCTCTTATGACCCTTTACGACATTTTAAGACCTCTAAGATGTATTCCTAGGGATCGTAAATGGTCGTAAAGGGTCATAAGGGGTCGTGGGACACAACAACTAAGAAACATAATTGTAGGCATCGTGGTTAAAAATTTTTGGAGACAACGTAATTGAGTTGTATACCCAGGCGATGGAGAGCAACTCCTGCACCTCTGATTCCAAGTTGACTACATCTGTTGCTCATGAATACAAGGTCCTCCAACAGATGTATTCAACTTGGAATCGGGGGTGCAGAAGTTTCTCTCCATTGCTTGGGTACACAACTCAATTACATTGTCTCCAAAAGATTATGACTATGATGCCTACAATTATGTTTCTCAGCTATTGTGAAATCTACATTTATGTTTCTCAGCTGTTGTGTTTATGTGCATGTTTTTTATGTGTTTTGGATAGTAAGTCTAATTTAATTTGTCTGTGGACTAAGACCTTAAATCATGTAATGAGGAGGCTTAGAACACTAGTATATGCAAATTTCATTATTTAATAATAAAAATCTATTAAAATGTTTATACCTTCTCTCATTTGCTAGTGTAATTCCTCTTTGAGTATCCCCTTTATCCTTTGCATCCAAAATGAACTCATTCCAATCCCTCACTGGAATAAAGGGAGGATGCTCAAACTTCAGCGAGACTTCATACCACGTAGCATTCATAGATTGCGTTCAATGCATTATTTACATTTGTAAATCAGTGTTGCGTACAAATCTATGAACAGTGCATGGTACGAAGCCTCGCTCAAGCTTGAAACTGATAGTCAATCCATAGTCAAGGTCAAGGAACAAATAAAATAACCAAGAAAACACTATACATTAAATCATTTGATTGATAGCAGATTGGGGCTCACCTGAGCCATAAACATGAAGAATTATTCTAAAAAAATATGTAAACCATATATATGTGCACTTGAGGCAAAGAGAAGTTATGTCATATCCATATTAAAATATTAGTTACAATATGAAAATACTAAACTAACTAATTCCTGAGTTCATCTCTGCATATGGTCACAACAAAGATATGTGATTACAATACAGAGAAGGCACCGTAAAAATATAATTTCAGAATTTGCCCTAGCCTAACACGTTTTGCACTCAAATCCTTCATTGCAGATAAGTGGAGATGGGTGGATAGATGCAGATGAGTTGTCATCGACCCAACTAAAGTATTCGCAGCCATTATTTCCCTGTGATGCCCAGTCTACATTAGTTCTTATATTATAATGAATAGTATTTACATTAGAAACATTAAATATATACACATTAGCAACATTTTTTCTATTTGGGCAGCACCAAAATGGTCATCTAGGGTTGTTCGATGTCCGTGAAGTCTTCAACACACACTACCCACCACCACATTGACAGTTTGGCACATTGACAAGAGTCATCGAGCCTATATCAATAAAGCACTGCACCATCATTACTACATTTATTATTTTTATATGAAATACACTGAGGAGTACCATCAGAAATATTAACTATTTACAATAATGAAAAGTAAACCTAAATCAAATAGCTCATTTTTTTTATCGGCATGTGTAGTCTCTATGTATATGAAAAATGAAAGAAATATGACGCTGAAATAAAATAGTGAACAAAATAGTATTCCATATATAGAGTGATTGAAATATACCATCAAAAAAAGGTGACAAAATCCTATCATGAAGCACAGACATAGGAAATAAAAAAGGGACAAAAGACAATAAATAAGAAAAATCATTACGACTATAGAAAAATCATTTATACTATAATAAATAAATAAAAAACTCTTTGTCAATAATTTTCAATATCATTAGGACTATAGAAAAATAATTAACACTATACAAAATCAAATTTTAGAAATGGATGGTTATGATGCTTTGTCATTACAATAATTGAGCATTCATCATTTGGTATTGTGTATTCCATTTAAGTATGTCAACAATGTTCAAAATCTTGTCACCAAGGATAGACAAGAAATAAGAAAAATCATTAGGACTATAGAAAAATCAAGTTCTAGAAATGGACGGTTTTGATATTGCTTTTCCATTACAACAATTGAGCATTCATCATTTGGTACTTCTTGGTGTATTCCATTTAAGTTTTTCAGTTGCCGTGTTTATGTACATGTTCTTTATGTGTTTGGCTTCTCTCCCTCACCAAGGATACGTCGATAGGTAATTGATTTGAAAGCTTCATGATTTGACAGTCTTTTTTCAGGATAGGCATAATCATCCCGCCAACCTTAATTAGCAACATTTGTGATATATGTCAAGTACTTATAATCAGTATGCCCAACAAATAGAGACTTAGTAGTAAAAGCATGTCCTTTGGTTTACTAGTTTACTTATAATCACTATGTCCTTTGGTTTACTAGCTTAATCTGGTTTAAGAATGGTTTGTTTCATGTTTGAATGTACCATTGAATGAAGCTTGGCTATATTAAGTACAATCTTAAGACTCATGACTCTTCAAATTCCCTTATTTCCTTCAGACCTCCAAACATGTGTACTTTGAGTAGCCCTCCAACAAATGGAATTGTGATGATTTTCACAATAGTACATGTGAAGGAGGACTACTCAAAGTATTGCTTAGGCAGGTGATTCAAGTTGGTATTAGCAGCAAGCATACAAACATGGATTGACTAGGACAATGCTGAACAATCCTAGAAATGCAGACTTTTGGGATTTGAACTATGTTCAAATAGGTATAGTCAAGTGTCCTATTGAAGGGCAACCAGTAAACAACCATGTTCAGATGTGGACAGACAGTGCCCCTGATAAGAATCACTTTTCCTAAAGATTGTGCCATGTTAGTAATTTTCGAGCTATGTCATTTGATTAATTCTCCAAATTTTGGTTGCACTCCTTGCATTGGTTGACATTTTCCAAATTATAGGGTTTGAATTTCACAACAGAAAGAAATCAATACCAAGATGAAATTTTGGTATGTAGGATCTACATTGCATATATACATTTGTGACCAAAGATATGGACTGATCTATAGTGCCTCCAAAGCTTCTACTCAAAAGAATCTTCTCACCACTCGTGACTCTTCAAATTCTCTTGTTTCCTTCAGACCTCCAAACATGTGTACTATGAGTTTCCCTCCAACAAATGGACTTGTGATTATTTTCACAATAGTACATGTGTTGGAGGAAAGCTCACAGTAATGCTTAGGCAAATCTGAATGCTTAGGCATTTTCACCCGTAGAAAATTGTGCCCCCATGTCCCATGGGATGCCATGCCTCCTCCAATGTTTATGTCATACACCCTGTGGTAGTCAGACCATGTGTCGTGCCTATGCAGAGAGTATTTATTACATAATTTTCAAAGATGATATAAAGATATTATATTTTATACTTAGCAAGATTTTAATATTAATATGCTTAGCAAGATCTTGCTAAGTATAAAATATAATCTTGATTATACATTTATCTTGCTAAGTAAAAAATATAATATGTATGAGAAGGAAAATTCATGATGGCTACTCTAATACATATATTGTTCACAAAGGCAAAGAGAAATTTCAGTTAATACCACTAACTTGTAGGGATAAAGACAAGATAATATGTGTTTTGGTGATACTATTCCTCTTCATAAGCAAGGAAACATTGCAGGTGATACAAGTTGGTATGGGAAACAAGCATACACACATGGATTGACTAGGACAATGCTGAACAGTCCTAGAAATGCAGAATTTTGGGATTTGAACTATGTTCAAATAGGTACAGTCAAGTGTCCTATTGAAGGGCAGCCAGTAAACAACCATCTTTAGGTAAAGTGATACCTATGCTAAAACTGAGAAGTTCACCTCTTACCCCTCACTTATAGTTGTTCCTTTAAGGGAAGATTGTAGGGCCCAAATGATAGCCTTCAATTATATGTACTAAGTGTTACAATGGAAATGTAGGTCTATAGGAGATTCTCAACATTAAGTAGGGGTTTAATGAGTGGCAACATAAGATAGAGATCTTCAAGGAAAGTGTATCAGACGTGAAACAAGGACAAAGAGAAGATAGAAAACATCGTAACCATCATAGTCTTCTAGAGTCAACAACATCAATGATAAAGGGCAAATAAGAGGATATTGTTTGCATGAACAAAGGCCCTAAATCATCAAATTTAAATGACAGTCGCGATGTTAAAGGACAACTAAGAGAAATTAATATGACAATCCAAGTGCATATGATATAGACATTTTATCTAAAGACAAATCAAGTCTAACCGAAGAGATTAGAGGGTGATGGTTTTTTATTAATGATAGAGATATAGAAATAAAGCAGTCCTTTTGGAATGATGACTGTGAGGATGAATAATAGTAGGTGTAAGTCATGAAAATATGACAGTGGTGATAGAGATTACTAGAAAGGCTCAATTTTGAATCACAGTAAGGAAAGGATGATAGACACACAGATAATGAAAGGAAGAGTTCTTAGACACAGTTGATTCAAAGACTATAAAATGGTTGATATGATGATCTCAATTGAAAAGACAAAGAAAAATGACAGAGCAATGTAAAGGGACCTACAAGCTAGTCATACAACACATGAAAACTACTGCAAACAAGGTGAAAGGAACATGAATGTGACATTCCTCTCAAGGGTGTATCATGAAAGACATAATCTTTTATACTTCTTAATGTGACAATTTCAAAAAGGACAGTTATATTCAGTCACAAGATCGAGTGTTTCATGACAGTCTTCTATAGATAGTGTGATGTCCCCATCTTTAACCTAGTAACATAATAGCAACAAAACACATCTGGTCAAGGGGTGGTAGACCTCGAGCACCTCAAGATAGTTAGGAGATAGTGGCAAATTGTACATAGCAAGTAAGAGTTCAAGTAGATAGTTTGTATATTCTTTCCACAAATAGTCAATAAGCATCAAATGTATCAAGGAAAATCATTAATTCTTTCAATAAGATAATTTTCCTATTTAGCATCAAGGAGCACATCAAAGAAATCCAATATGAGAATGTGTTATGATCAAGGATGACAGATATCGAGTATCTCCATCAATCACTACAAATCTCACATGTTATCAAGAATGACAATCTTGTGGACAACCACCTTATCAACATGTAAATCATGATTCTACTATCCCATCAAGTAAACCCATAATCAGTCATGTTCATAAGATGACATATTGTGTCAATTATCATCAAGACAACAAGAAAGAAGTATGGTGCTTAATGAAGCTGTGGATAAACCATCATAATACATCCATCACACATGAAGAGAATTCATATTAATACCATCATTGCAACAATCATCATATTAATACCAACGAAAGAGAGGAATGTATGCAACAGTGGTTTTACAGTAAATTAGTTTCAAAGTTTGTTTGATTCGGGGTCTTTGAGAGTCACCGAAGACAATAACATCAAACTCAAGTACCCCCCTTCTAACCATTCCAGTTGGCCCTAACCTAACTTGATCAACTAGGTTAGAGTGTCCCTGAGACCATTTGAAGGCACTGGAGAAGGTTAGTTGTTATTGCTCTATGGATTCGAAATAGAAACAAAGGGAAACAGTAAATATGTGCTAAGCAATTAATAACATAGTCGATATTATGTCAGGTTGATCAATACTTTTTGATTTAAGTAGTAGTTGATTTGTACAAAAAATAAATTCATGTAAGAGGTGACAATCAAATAGTTTCTATATGAACCATGTGTAGCTTACTATAACCCTTTACCCATCTAATGATGTAATTTCCCTAATTTAGCTACTATAGAGAAGAAAAATGATGTACATAACACACAACAAACATAAAAACAATTCTAAAAAAGAATTTTTAAATGGCTTTCTTGCTCACTGTTGAAACCCTTATCATCTCTTCTCCTTGTTTTCCATATGTTATTATTGCTTTGTCACTATTTGTTGGATCCTTGGTAGCTGGTTCGCCTTCTTTTTTGTTGATAGTCATTGTTAGTTCATAGTCTTCTAGTGGCTTATCTTCTATTTTTCTACCAGCGAATGGTGGTTCCCTTGTTGCTATGGAATTACCACCTTTGGGATTTCGTTCTTTCAAAATGAATTTTCTTTTTTCCTCCCCAACTTCTTTATCCTTTTCTAAGGTGGTTGGCTCTTTTGGTGGTAAAATCCCCTCTTCTTTTCTTATTCTTCCTTCTCTTAGGGTTAAACCCTTGGGTTGTTCTTATTCAATCTCTACCATTATTTGTGGGAGAATGTGTTGTATAATGAATAATATTTCTCCAAGTGTGCTCTTATTTTCAGGTTCAATATTTTATGTTCATTCCTTCTTGATTTACATAAATAGATTTTAGATTCTTGGAGGCCCATTTTTTAGGATGGATTGAGATTTATCCTACTACTATGGGTTTCATGTGGATTCTTTTCAAATTGAGGAAGATAGGACTAAAGTGTTTGAAGAAGTACTTATTTGTGGGGAAATCACTCTCTTTCTCTTAGGCCTTGCTTCCCTTCCTTCAACTCTCTGATTGAATCAATAGTATTATCCCTAGTTGGGTTAGACTTCCTTATTTGCCTCTATAGTTTTGGACTAGAAGTCTTCTTTTGATTCTTTTGGTAATGATATTGGAAGGTTTTTTATCAGACAGTTAGCAAGTTAGTTAAAGTTTGGTATCAGTTTCTTGGGAGAATAGGAGTTGTTTTTAGGATGGATTCTCGAGAGGAGAAGGGGGGAAGTCAAGTGGAGATGTATGTATTTGAGTGTGTAATGTTTCAAGCAATAAACAATTAATTCTCTGCATTTCCTTAGTTCTCTGTCCCGTGAGTTCAATGGAACACACCAGTGTATTTAAATGCTTCTTTTCACATGATCTTAGTTAAGTTGTGATTTAGGAAAATTGACTCACCTTATACTTATATGTTTCTGCATTTATTTCACATTTCTTGTTGTTATTATAGTCAAGAAACAAACTGGTGTTGTGTAGACAGTGACTGGTTTTGTAGGAACAGTCAGCAAATAAAGGTTGAAACCCCATAATGTGTAAGGCACTCCCACCCCTATATTGACTGTGGTTTGGTGGGAGATGCCAATGATGTATTGAATGTATTAGATCTTGTTTTTAATGTAGGGAAGGATGCCAATGGATGAGGAAAAAGGAAAAGCCTGGTAAAGTCCAATGAAGAATGAAGAAAATGGGGTGTTAGGCAACACCAGTCATGGCTGGAAGTGATTCGATGGAAGTAGAGGGTAGTTAAGAGTTGGAAAGGTCCTTTGGGATGAATTATAAGGTGTTATAACCTTGATTAGAGTTGTGAGTGGTTTGGAAGGGTATTTTCTACAAAACCCTTGATTTCTAGCCCAATAAGTGAGGGTTTGGTGAATGGGTAAGTAGATGAATAGGGGAGACTAAACCAAGTTGAAAAGTGGTGGTTTGGGATCATAATACAAGACTATTTTTGGTCATGGAACCCTGGAAGTAAGTGGATGATAGGGTTGCTTTGTTAAGGAAGGGCTAATTAGGCCTAGGAGAAGAGCACTTAGAAAAGGAAGTCTTCACCAGTCAAAGAGTGTCCCTGAGACCATTTGAAGGCACTGGAGAAGGTTAGTTTTTATTTCTCTATGGATTTGAAATAGAAAAAAAGGAAACAATAAATCTGTGCTAAGCAATTATGACCTGAACGCGTGTATTGGGGGATTTCTTCCATTGTTGGTAGTGGGACAGGAGGGTTTGGTGTCATCAAATTTAGAAGAAACCCTATTCCCTAGGATTATTTCTCAAATCCCACAACTAAATATTCACAAATATTATGTTATCTACCTCTAAATAAAACTCCAAATGTATGAATGAAAGAAGAAAATGATAATGTAAATTAAATAGTTTTTCAGTTCTACCTCACAAAATTCCAATGATCCAAATTCTAGCTAATTACTAAGTGTTATGTTTTGTTGCTGCACCCCTTTCAAACAAATCCAGATCCTGGAATTGAGAGGAAGATGTTATATAAAACTCCAAAAACCCTAATTAAATCAAACAGGCGGACCTCCTTCGTGCACTCCCTTCGAACGTTGTGCCGGGAATAATGAAATGATAAATTAAATCTTTTTTTGTTTAAGTTAAGCCCATATTAGTCAAAATTTTGACGCCCGTGATATTGGTCGCAATTTCAACCAACACGGGTCAAATTTTAAAAAAAAACCAAATTTTTCCTTCTATAATCCGACCAACCAAAACCTTTTTATTTGTTGGTCGACAATTTTGGTGGAAAAATAAGGTCAAATGTACTAGTGACCCAGTCCTTCCAAATCCTCAGATCATCTTCATTTGTAGCTACAATGTTATTTGCAAATAATTTTTGCATGACTTAAAGAAACTATAAGGCTTAAAGAGAAAACTCTAGTCTGCCTTATTCATCATAATATCCTGCCAGAAACCAAATTACAAACTCAATTTCACCAAATAGGAAAATAAGGCAACATAAAGGGCATGTCACAAAACCATACCTCACAAATCCTGTTTGCACTCTTGAACTGCTCTGTCATTCTATTGCACACTGATTCAGTTGCTAAGAATACAATACTGAATCAGTGTCTTGAGCAACTGAATCAATGTGCAACAAAATAAAGTATACAATACTGAATCAGTGTCTTGAGCAACTGAATCAGTGTGCAATAGAATGAAGTATAGTTACCAATTGCTCAAGAATACAATACTGAATCACTATTTTAGTTGCTCAAGTATACCACTTATCATCATTCTTGAGCAACTGAATCAGTGTCTTGTATTGGTCATTATGTTGCACATTGAATCAGTGTTCATTCTGTTGCACACTGATTCAGTTGCTCAAGAATACAATATTGAATTAGTGTCTTGAGGAATTGAATCAGTGTGCAACAGAATGAAGTATACAATACTGAATTAGTGTCTTGAGAAACCAAATCAGTGTGCAATAGAATGAAGTATAGCTACCAGCTACTCAAGAATACAATACTGAATCACTATTTCAGTTGCTCAAGTATACCACTTATCATCATTCTTGAGCAACTAAATCAGTGTCTTGAATCAGTTGCTAGTTATAGAATCAATTAGTTGCCAAAACACAGAGGTGAATGGGGAATTTGATTTTGCTTCTTTCATCAAAGAAGGAATTCACCAGCAACTGGTAGCTATAAGGAATGATAAGTGGTATACTTAAATTTTAATATTGTTGGAACTACACACTAGTTCAATACACTGGTGTCATATCTCATACGATAAATTCTTAAATTCATCACTTGTGTAACCTCAAACATAATTGCATCCTGAGTTGCACATCTTGGCCAGTGATCCATGTGGTGATTTTGTAGGTGACTGATGCCTCCTTAACATCATATGATATTTCCAACAGATATTTCATTTTTTATTATTTAAGACTTTTTAAAGAGAAGTTAACATTGTTTGAAGCTCTTTCCTTGAAGTTAAATTGGTTTCCATACTCTTTTGTTAGTGGATTAATGAAGGTGCCAAATTAACATTAAAATTATAGTCAATATCAAGTTTGTACTTGTTATAAGGATCTATGTTTGTTTGTTATCATGGTTTGTTTCTGGTGAGATTATAATACATGGTTTGTTGTTGTAGCAATTCACAAAAACTACAAGCTGGAGTACTTTTTGAAAATAGTACTCCAGCTTGTACAAATTTTGTACATTGCTCCAACACCTACTTTTTTGGTTGTCATCTCATATATGTAATACCCCAAAAATAGGCTATAGGTTCATTAACCTTCGATATCAACAAATCGATCGAAATCGACATCAAAGTCCTAACCTAAGGCACATTTGCACATTAGTTTATCAAAACGCTAATTGATTTTATCTTAATTCTTCATTGGGGAATATTCCTAATTATCATAATTATATTTAATTGAATATTATTTGGCGATAAATCCTATTTATCCTAAAATTTGATTAATTGAATATTTTGAATATGTAATTAATTAATTTAATTTTGCCACTTAATTATGTAATTAGATTTAATTATATTTATTCCTAATTATATTATTTAATTTTGACAATAAATTAAAAATCCTATGAATAATCACTTGACTTCTTATTTAATTAATTAAAACCAGTTGTCAATATTTAATAATATATTTTGAATAAAAGTTTGATTTAATAATTGATTAACCCATAAATCAGTTATTTTTAAATTTAAAATCAATTAAGTTGAGAATAAATCACTTTATTTTTAAATTAATTCATATTAAATCATGCACAATCAGAAAAGCAATTAACTTTAAATCAATTTTCAATTTCAATTTGTTAACTTTCCAAACTCAACATCTGATGATAAGTTGAAAAAGTGAACTAAACTCTATTTTGAGTCAAAAAGTGCTTTTGCATGATTTTATGAGTTGATCTATTCCTAATTTCTTGTTAACTCAAAAATCAACCCGAGTTTATCAAGAGTGATTTATGGCTTTTCTCAATGCATCTTCAAGCCCTGGATTTCTATAAAATCAAGGCTCAACTCTTCACAAAATATCTCTCAAATTTGCACAATTACTGTGGCGAAATTGCATCTAAAGAATCAAGCTCTTGCGAATAGGTGATTTGTGAAATCTTTCATTATTTTTCATAGCTTTGCATCCATTTTCATATCATAGCACGCCATTGTTAGAATAATCTGCATATCAATTTCATACATTCTAGATTAGTTTCATACAGTTTTTCATATCATTGCATAGAAAATACAAAAAGATAGATTAATCTGCATCCACCCTACATTCATCTTTTAGCATTAAATCCTTCATTTAGGTGTTGCATTGTCACTGATCTCGGTCTGATCTGAGAATACCATACTCACACCTACTAGAAAGCAGTAAATCGCCTAGTTAGCTAGTTTTATTTATATTATAGATTTATGATTTGCTAACCTCTAATGTTTTACTGAAGTGTTGTGTCCACAGCTAGGTACAATTTTCACACACACATTTCTGGCGCTCACCGTAGGACCCCAAAATGGATTTCCATTCCATTTCTAACAATTTTCTGTCATTTTCTATCAAAACTATGATTTTTACTTTCTGTCTGTACATTTTTCATACGAGTTTTGATAGAGTGTCGTGCCAGGACCCCTTGACTGTCATATGACAGTTGGTGTTTTCTAGAGTCATGCCAAAACTTTTACATTGTCGTTTGGAGGTTACTCTATTGTGTGTGCATAGACCCACTGTCGTATCATTCCTGAAGTGTCATATAGGAGGTAACCCACTGTCGTACGAGTTTTGGTGCCAGAATTTCAATTGTCATATCATAATTTTGGGTTGTTTTTCAGATTTGATTTTCAAATTTGGACTGATAGCTGACCCTAACAATTGAGATCTTCTGTTTCTGATTGATACTTGTTGGTTCTGATTGGAAAAGTGCAACAAAAATTACAAAATAGGTAAAATCTACTAAGTGCATTGTGAAGGAACTCAGGTATTCTGTTGCATCTAATAACACTTCAATTTGGGATATAAAACAAACTCTCACGTATCTAGCTTGAGTGCTTTTCCTACTTTTATAATGCACACATCAATTTTGGGCTCTAAAACGAACATAGATTTTATTTTTGCATATTTGTTACACATAGTAATTAGGCCCTATGAACACTATTTGTGGAGTTCTTGAGAGAGTGGGCTTCATTCACTTATTTTTCATGCGAAGCTCTTCTCGATGATAGATCCCCTTGTAGGTAGGGAGGATAGTATTTTTATCTCATGTTCTACTTGGTTTGGTCCTCAAATTTGATTGGTACATTCTCTCTTGGTCCCACTTAGAGAGCTCGGTAGACATTGTTGTTGACATCACAAATCTTGGTGAGGTAATTTCAGTTTTAGCACGTCAAAGAATCTATCTACTGTATTTGGGAAAAAGTGAAAAGGCTAGAAGACTATGCTCTACTCCCTTTTTGGGTAGTATCAAAAACTCAGATCCTTGAATCTGGACCAAGTCCCCATGTGGTTTATTTTGTGAGTAACCTTTAGAGAGGGTTAACTGTAGTGGACATTCCCTTTATTGGGTCAACCACGTGGATGGAACCTCAAGCGGCAATAGCCATTTTCATCGTGGTAGCAACAACCACTATATAAATGTCTTTGTAGAAGAAATCTCCACAAGTGTAGTCTCTTCTTGGGATGTTAGATCTCCTCAGCAGCTCCTGATTGATTAAATTCTCAGACTGTGTCAAAACCCTAGTGTGCCTGGATTGGATTTTGCCCTCTTGAGATTACAAAAGTTGCAGAGTTGGACCATCACTAAAAACCCTACTGCCAAATTTTCATTTTCTAGGACTATGTGTGTGATTGGAAAAACTTTTGAGAACATACACAAGTAGCATTCCTAGGGTTAGAACAATAAGTCACTTGCTTGTTCATTTGCAAGGTTGCTTTGTCCCTTGCTCATTATTTTCAGACGTGCTTGAATTCCCTTGCTTGTTGTTCTAAGTGCTTGTTGTCTACTTGGTTATTGAAAATGAATGAACCCGAGATGAAATATTATATAGATCTTCAAACCTGGACAAAGAAATTTGCAAGCAACCTGATACTGAAAACTAAAAAAATTGCAAATCTTAAGCAAAGTTCCTTTTTGGAGTCAAAAGTCATCCCACAGTCTTAGAAAGTAGTATGATTTTTGCATGTTTCACGCCAGAACTATTAGATTGTTGTATGGGAGACAGTATACTGTCATACGAGTATTGTCAAGAAAATTCAAGCAAAATCAATCCCTGGTGTCAACTATTGTACAAGTGTTGTAATTATTGTACGATTTCTTTTAATTATCATGCCAGACCTCACCTAGACTCGTACGAGCTTGGAGAAACTCGTATCAAAATTTTGAAAAGTTGCTAGAAAACTGCCAAATCTATCAGAGATTCAATTTTTACAGCCTACTTCCAAAGTCTGTCAGAAAATTCACTATGTCAGGAATAGAGTAGAGACTAGAAGAATCCAATCATTTTCCCAAAGTGGTCTCTTGAGTTTGATCTAGTCTTTTGATCTATCAATTTGAATCACGTTCATCTTGTGTCAAAATCATCTTCAATTCAATCTTCAAAAAAATGGCTAAGTGTTGTGAGCTTGTGTCCACCATCTTTTGGGCATCTACCCATACATCTAGGGCATAGTATCCTTCATTTACATCCAAATCAATCTTTAATCAATCCAATCTTGATAAGGTTACATCATCTGATCTTCTTGAATCAAGTCATTCTTCAACTATCTTAATCCTGCTCTTTTGCTTCACTCGAAGTTAATGGTGGAAACTAGAGCATCATCACAAAGAAAACAAGGGGAACAACCCAAATTCTCCTTAGCAGCATCTTTTGTGATTGCTCAAACATTTCATCAACCTTACGACACAACTAAATTTGGAGAAGACGCTCTTGGTAATCTCTTTTTGAAAGGTGGTTACGTCACCCCTCCTGCATCAGCTCACAAAGGTGCTCAACAAACTCCACATCAATCAATCCCTAGTAGTTCTCATCACAATACAATGTCTCAATGAGGAGAAAACCAAGGCTCCCAAGGACATCAGTCTCAACATGGTGCGGATCAAGAACCCACACCTTCTGAAATTGCCCAATATCAAAATGATGATAACTTCAAAATAATGATGAGACACTTCTTGCATGAAGAGAAAGAGGTATACTTCTTGGACCTAGCTCAACAAGGAGCCAAACTTCCTCCAAACTTCAATGTTGAAGATATTGTCACTCAAGAGGAAGAAACTCCTATCACAGCCATGATGAAATAGATGCATGCTATGTAAGTCAAGTTAAACAAGCTATAAAAAAAGAAGGAACCTAAGGAGTTCTCTATGGAGGCCCTATGTCCTTTTCCATTTGACAAAAACTTGTACATGCCGCCATTCCCAAAAATAATGGAGATACCAAAATATGATAAGTATGATGGCAACTCTAACCCTCAAGATCATGTCAGAGAATTTTGTACTCAATCCATGGAGTTTATGCATGAACCAACCTACTTAATGCATCTTTTCCCTTGATCTCTAGGAGGGTCAGCCATTCATTGGTTCTCTAAAATGCCTCCAAAAATCAAAACTTTTGAAGATTTGATCAAACTGTTCTACCAACAATACTCCTACAATATTCAACATCCAGTTACCATGATTGATATCTACAATCTGAAACAATACTCAGGAGAACCCTTCCTGACTTTCCTCAAGCGATGGAGGAAAAAAATTTCACTCTATGCTCGACCCATTCTGAAAACTGAAAAACTTGAAATCTTCATCAACAATCTGGCTCCAAAACTCAATTATCTCTTGTAAATGAAAAATCATACATCCTTTGATAAAATGGTAGAGAATGCCATCAAGATTGAGAATGTGCTTCTCAAAAAGGGAGACATATTGCTTCATAAGGAAAATAAGTAAGAATCTGGTTCTAGTTCCAACAATAAAGATAAAGGTAAATCCTGGAACAAGAACAAGAATGTTGTAACAAATGGCATTGTTGATCACATCAGTGTCCCATCAAAGGCACCAGTATTCAATATCACCATGGGTACTCAAGCCATAAAAGCTTCTAAACAAAAGGCATCTGAACCTTCTCAAAAGTTGAGAGACTACAAACCATGGGTTACAACAGCAAAAGGCGAGTTCACTCCTTTGGATGAGTCCTTGGAATCTTCCATGAAAACTCTCTTGGCAAACAAAATCATCTCATTTCCTAAGATAAAAGTATTTGATCCTGAACCTAAACCAAAATGGTGGAAAGAGATCAATTTCTATGACTTCCATCAAAACAAGGGTCATAAAACCAATAACTACATACACTTGAAGCATCTCATACAAGACAAAATTGATAATGGAGAAATTGTAATTGACAATCACAAAACCAATAATGATTATACGGCATTCACAAAACCATTTCTGAAACATGGTCAAGGAGATTCATCTTCTCAGCCTAACATGGGTGCTAAATTCAATTACACCTACTCCAAAAATAATATTGTCATAAATATTGTTGAACCACACCTCTCTGAACATTGCAATGTCATTACAATTGTAAGAAAGGATAGAGATAATCAATCAGAAAATGCAGTAACTCGATCACAAGCTCAGGCACATCTACAAGGACAAAACTCAAATTCCTCTAATACCCCTAAGGTGCCTTTCAATCTTTCATCTGTTTCCAAACAGAGGGCTGCCTCAAAACCATCAAATCCTAAAGAGACCAGACCTATATCATACAGTATTGTCCAACAACTCTAGCATACCAATGCAAAAATATCCATGTTTGAGTTGCTTCGAATATCTCCTACTCATAGAGCTATCCTGGAAAAAGCTCTGCTTGGTTCCAATGTTCCTAACAATCTTGATCTAGATAGATTCCAGACTATGGTTGGTCATCTAACATCCCCCCAGTATATCTCCTTTTCAGAGGAAGATGACAATTCACTAAGTCATCTGCATAACCCGCCCTTGCACATTGAAGTCTTGATCCAAAACCATCGTGTCAAACGTGTGTTGATATATGGAGGTGCTGGTCTAAATATATGTTCTTACAAATTGATCACAAAATTGGGATTATCAGAAGATGCTATTGATCCTAAAAAGAAGATAAAAATCAAAGCATATGATGAGTAAGAAAGATCTTCCAAGGGAAAAATTGTCCTACCTATCAGAACAGGACCTGTTATCAAAGACATCACTTGTCAAGTTCTAGATCTTCCATTGGCTTACAATGTTGTTCTAGGAAGGCCTTGGATACATGAAATGCAAGCTATTTTATCAACATACCATTTGTTCAGGCTTAGAATTGTTACCTTACATCAGGCATTAAGGCTAACAATAATTCTATCCCGACAATGGAAACCTCTCCTAGCTGTGGGTAGACTATGAATGAAGAGGAATCTCTAGATTCTAGGTCGGTTCCTATAAAATATGGAATATCACTTTCTTGATCTGCAAATTATTGGGAAAAGGGAAAATAATACTATAACTAAAAAGATTAGGATGATACACCAATGAATAATTCAGGCTTCTCAAAAAGATGAATTTCAATCCTGACTCACAAACGAATACTTTAACAATCTAATTCTCTGTTCAACATATAGGTTAACAAACTCATGCTATCAGGGTTCTACCACAAACAACTTGGAGAATTAACAACATAAATTTCTCATGCAAGGCCTAGGGGCAGCTAATTTTCTTGAGAAGGAACAAAATTTCATTCACTTCCCTTAGATAATAACTAATTTAACACTTGCTAGAAAAGATGAAATAGGATTCGATATTGAAAAAACAAGTACACAAAATGGGAGTCAAAGAATCTGGTTCATTTCTTCAAAAATCTGACAAAATGATTAAAAAAATGGCATTCAAAGCACCTAGGAATGATATGTTCACTAAAATGCCCTCTCTCCAAAATCTGCAACACTTAATTGATCCTCAAAAATCAATTTTATAATCAACTTTAGCCTCCAATTCAAAAATCTAAGCTCCTCAATCTTAGCCTAAAAGTGTGCCTAAAAATATGTCATTACATTGAGTTCCTCAAACATGCATCTCTTCCTAAATTTTGGCCTAAAAATATAAGGAATTAATCCTTTTACAAATAAAAAATGCCAAAATTTAAATAGGAGATTAATATTAAATAAAGAAACTTAATACTAACTGCACTACCCCTATATTCTAACTCTTATTTTCTAACTTAGATAAAAAATCTAAGTGTGAACTATTGCAAAATGGAGAAGTCGACATGACCCTCAATCCACTTGCAATGCATTTAAAATAACCGATGGGATAAGCATGAAAGGTGGCATGTTTAGTTTTCGAGCCTAGAGCTGGCACTGTCATGCATTGAATGCAATCTCTGCTTGGCAGACTCCAAAATCAGTTATTCCATTCCTTGGCATTTGTGTTTGTTCTCTTGAAGCTTCTCGGAGAAAACTCAGGTAAATGAAACCCTAAGCTCTCATGTAACTATGAAGGAACTCAGTTTTACTATGATGATCTTCGACTGCTGTTGGAGTTGAGACTTCTTCTGCTACTTACTTTGGCTTGCATCTTTGAAAGAACTTGACATTTGTGTTTGTTCTCTATCTTTTCATCAGTGAACTGTAAGTTATTTCGAACTCCCTATTGATCTTTTCAATGAACTACAAAGCTCAAGCATGCATTTCTCCTTGTTAACTGTTGTTCCACTATTGCTTATCTGTTGTAAGCTACTAATACATTTCACCATTATTGGGTGACTGGTGTCCACTTTCTCTTGCACACACCGCAAGCTTTCTTTACTTTTATGACATCCACTGTTGTTATCCTCATTGCCATTATACTGTCAGCGTTTTGAAACCCATTAATGTGAATCACAGCTTGTAACTAAAAAAACTCATATCTTTATTGAAAGTCCAAAACATGGCTCTGTTGAATATATCTTCCATCTATGAAGAACGTGAACTTGAATTCCTTTCAATGTAACAGTCACGGTTGGTTGACTAAAGTTTGTCTTTGACATATACATAGCTATGAATATTACATTGAAAATGAGAAGCCCGACTTTGTATCAATATGAGTTTGAACTATTTGAAACTCAACTTCTTGTTGGTTCGACTGTATCTACATATTCACAAGTTCTGATTGAATGTTAACTACTACCTTAGCTGGTTGAGGATCTCATGAGCCGTTCTCTTGTGATCTCGGGCTGGTGCTGGTGAGTGTTATAGTTGTGATTGATCTCGAACTTGGCTGGCTATTACTAGCACATGACTGACATTAGACTATTGAGGCTTTGACTAGTGCCATTTACTTGCTGTTGCACTTGGGTTGGAGTTGGAGTTTGACAGTGAACTCGAGTTTGATCTTGAGTCATGGTTGTCTCATGCTTGGCTAGTGGTAAGTCTATCTTACTTTTCCCTTTGTTTTTTATATACCCATGTCTAGTTTACTACTGAGACTCCACCATTTATTGCATAAATTAAAGCTTTCTTCTTGGCTATCTAAAAGAAGTAGCCGAGAGCTGCTTGGTAATTGATATACATTATGATCATTTGATATGAAATCATAGCCCTTCCTTTTCTTCAAATCCAGAGCTTTTCACTGACTATAATAAACTCAATATAAAGAATGTTAATTTCTATCTTCTTTACATTGTATTGACGCTTTAGGGATTTCTTTCTTGAGTAGAATAGGGTCTATAACTGAAAACTCACACCCTTCCTCTCATTTGGCACTTAGCTTGCTATTGAAAAATCTTCATTTTCCTTGTGCTTTGTTTAACTATGTTGTCTGTTATCCATTTCCAGCTACTTAGATAGTTCACCAGTCATTGTTAGCTATTTACCATTCTCGAGCTCAGTCTTAGCTGTCTTTCGATATTTGTGTGCCATGATCTATTTCCTATAGCATTTACTAGCAACAAGCTTCAAGTATATCATTCTTTATCACTTTTAATAGTGAGCACCAAAATACAGATTTATATTCTACAATAAATCCATGATTTCAAATATGACAATATTATAGCACAAATTTCACTTTTAGCAACATATTCTATTTATGGGGTTCGAGCACGGGCTTGTGACACCCACAAACAGATTCATGTGTTCCTGTGTTTGATCTTTAAACATCTTTTCAGCAAATGAATAATATATAAATATGATACTGATTCTGTGAGCAACAAAATACAAATTTATATTCTGCATCTCTATTGATTCTCAACTATGAAGAATACCAGTCTATTTTTGAATAATGCATTTCTCTGTTAAGCATAAAACATTGTTAGTGACCATGACCCAGTGGTCAATTTTGGGCATCCATCAGACCACTGGTGTGTTCACTAACATAATGCGCACACTATCCTTTAACACTACTTTTCACATTGTGTGCATGATGATCTTGTTACTGCATTGAATATCAAAAATATATGCAGTTATGAAAGAATTTGATAATGTATGATGTTTCATTCTTTTTGCATTGCTTAGATCCAACTGGATCTAACAAACTCATCTGACCATGATGCAGGATAACCCCTAAAAACATAAGACCCAGACAAATGCAAAATCAGACAGAGACCAGAGGATTAGGACCAGACATGACAACCAGCTCTTGATATGCAAACAACTTCAAGGCAATGCAGAACACTCACTCATACCCCTATCTCTTCTTTATATTTTGTACTTGTCCTCTATTTACTGATGAAATATGAAGTATGAAAAGAACATTTGTAAATTACATTTAGTATGAATGCACAATGTAATGATCAATTACGAATTTGAAAGTTTTAACATGTGATCAATACTTAGAGTACAATTGAGAATCTGATTTGAATGCAATAACAAAATGATACTGACATAACCTGGAAAACACTGTTAAATGATAGTACCTAAAATGCACCCCTGCTATTTGTCTATTATTTTTCATGATGAAAAATAGTGTAACATTTTTGGCGACTTCTATTGGATGTCTTCCTGCTAGACATGAACTTAGACCTTATCATTGGGCAATAGGATCAGATAACTAGAATATGCATGAATGAAACCTTTTTGAAACAAAAATGCACCTAAACCTAGACTCAAACTTATGCAACCTAAAACCTAGTGCTAGACTGCACTTATTGAAATGAAAACCTACACTAACCTACTTTAACCAGCTTGTAGCCTGGTTAAACAAAACCATTCACTGATTGTGAAAAATAACTTCCTTTCCTTTTAAGATCATAGGAATCCATATTCTTATGAATAATCATCATAAAATGAGCATATGAGATGAACGTGATCATTTGCTTGACAAGGATCTGATTGATATCAAGTTTACTTACTTGATCAAGCTAATTGTAAACACCATTATTCTGAATAAAATCAGCAAGCAAAAACTTGTGATGTAGATCCAACAGAGGCTTACTTACTTGACAAAATAGGACTGCAAGCTGATTTGATTCCCTCTCAGCTTCATCTTGCAGAGGCACTGGCACAACTTGTCCTTCTTTTATAGTCTCCATCTTGACCAAATGCTTGATAGGACAACCATGAGAAATAATGAACTTGGAGTTCTCCTTGATAGTTTCAGATTCTTGAGAGATTGCTTAAGTTTGATTGATGTCATCATGCTAGATGGGAATAATCTCCTATAGCTTATAGGTGCTTTCTGGAAGTGAGGGCGTGACATCAAGATACAAGAAAAACTACTCCATCTCATCCCAAAATTGATCTTCTTCTTCTTCTTCTTGAATCTTTTGCGGGAGAAACATATTCCTATCAGCACAAATATTTTGATTTGCTGTAATCTTCCTTATCTCAACTTGCTCAAAAAGAACCTTCTTTAGATCAGCAACCTCCTTTTCAATGGTCTCCTTGTCTTCTTCTAGCTAAGAACACTTCTCAATCTGCATATGATACCCTTCTTTATACTTTTCAGCTGTAGAAGACAGGAATCCCATCTTTTGCTTGAGATCCTGTAGCTTTTTTTCATAGGACTCCTCATGAGCTTCCAACTCTTTTTCTTTTTTTAACTGATATTCATGACCATGTTTTAACATGGCACCTATTAGCTCTAGAAATTTCTCGATAAATTCTTTCCGTGCTCTCAGTTCCTTTTCTTTTTCCTCTTGAAACTTCTCATGAAACTCCTGATGAGCTCTTAATTCCTTTTCTTTCTCTAAATGAAGTTCATTGCCTCTATCAAACACATCCTTTAAGAGCTCTCATCCTTTTTTAAGCTTCTTTTCATAAACATCTTTCTATGTCTCTAACCCACTTGCAAGCTTGGCTTCATTTCTCTTGTATTGTTCAGCTAGATACTTCTTGTAACCTTGATCTTGCTAAGCCAATGATTGTTGTTGTTGGATCTGGGCTTGATGAGTATGCTCTTCTAGCTGCCTATTCAACTCATCAATCTACATATGCAAATTCTGCAACATCCTTGGGGTATCTCCAATTTGTGAACCATTATCATTTGCAGAATAATAGAAATCATACTGGGATTGCTGACCTTGATAAGTCTGCTGAAAATGATTCTCTTGAACATAATTTTCTTGAAATGAAGGAAAACTTGAATACTGACCATCTAGGTAAGCATACCCTCCTTGAAAGCTTGACATCTTTATTCATCTGAAAGGCTGGAAATCAGAATATAAAATAACATTGAAACATACTAGCTTTTCCTTTTGAAACAATAGACTTTCCTTCACGGATCCACCAGATATGCGAAATGTCACCTCTTTTAGGTTTGAATCTTGTTGAAAGCACACCAGAACCAGCAAGTGATACAATGCAATTTGACCCATTCTGTAAGAACGTGTCCCACCGGGCGTGTCAAAAACTATTCAGGCATAGAATTGTTACCTTACATTAGGCATTAAGGCTAACAACAATTCTATCCTGACAATGGAAACCTCTCCTAGCTGTGGGTAGTTGATGAATGAAGAGGAATCTCAAGATTCTAGGCCGGTTCCTATAAAGTATGGAATATCACTTTCCTGATCTTTAAATTATAGGGAAAAGGGAAAAGAATACTATAACTAAAAAGATTAGGGTGATACACCAATGAATAATTTAGGCTTCTCAAAAAGATGAATTTCAATCCTGACTCACAAATGAATACTTTAACAATCTGATTCTATGTTCAACATATAGGTTAACAAACTCATGCTATCAGGGTTCTACCACAAACAACTTGGAGAATTAACAACATACATTTCTCATGCAAGGCCTAGGGGCAACTAATTTTCTTGAGAAGGAACATAATTTCATTCACTTCCTTCAGATAATAACCAATTTAACACTTGCTAGAAAAGATGAAACATGATTCGATATTGAAAAAACAAGTACACAAAATGGGAGTCAAAGAATCTGGTTCATTTAGTAAAAAATCTGACAAGATGATTACAAAAATGGCATTCAAAGCACCTAGGAACGATATGTTCACTAAAATGCCCTCTCCAAAATCTGCAACCCTTAATTGATCCTCAAAAATCAATTTTATAATCAACTTTAGCCTCCAATTCAAAAATTTAAGCTCCTCAATCTTAGTTTAAAAGCATGCCTAAAAATATGTCATTACATTGAGTTCCTCAAACATGCCTCTCTTCCTAAATTTTGGCCTAAAAATATAAGGAATTAATCCTTTTATAAATAAAAAATGCCAAAATTTAAAAAGGAGATTAATATTAAATAAATAAATTTAATACTAATTGCACTACCCCTATATTCTAACTCTTATTTCCTAACTTAGATAAAAAATCTAAGTGTGAACTATAGCAAAATGGAGAAGTCGACATGACCCTCAATCCACTTGCAATGCATTTAAAATAATTGATGGGATAAGCATGAAAGGTGGCATGTTCAATTTTCGAGGCTAGAGCTAGCACTGTCATGCATTGAATGCACTCTCTGCTTCGCGGAATCCAAAATTAGATATTCCATTCCTTGGCATTTGTGTTTGTTCTCTTGAAGCTTATTGAAGAAAACTCAGGGAAATGAAACCCTAAGCTCTCCTATAACTATGAAGGAACTTGGCTTTACTACGATGATCTTCGACTACTATTGGAGTTGAGACTTCATCTGCTACTTACTTTGGCTTGCATCTTTGAAAGAACTTGACATTTGTGTTTGTTCTCTATCTTTTCATCAATGAACTATAAGTTATTTCGAACTCCCTATTGATCTTTTCAATGAACTACAAAGTTTGAGCATGCATTTCTCCTTGTTAACTGTTGTTCCACTATTGCTTATCTGTTGTAAGCTACTAATACATTTCACCATTATCGGGTGACTAGTGTCGACTTGCTCTTGCACACACCACAAGCTTGCTTTACTTTTATGTCATCCACTGTTGTTATCCTCATTTCCATTATACTATCGGCTTTTTGAAACCCATTACTATGAATCACGACTTGTAACTAAAAAAACTCATATCTTTATTCAATGTCTAAAACATGGCTCTGCTGAATATATCTTCTATCTATGAATAATGTGAACTCGAATTCCTTTCAATGTAACCGTCACGGCTTGTTGACTAAAGTTTATCTCTTTGACATATACATAGTTGTGACTATTACATTGAAAATGAGAAGCCCAACTTTGCATCAACACGAGTTTGAACTATTTGAAACTCAACATCTTGTTGGTTTGACTGTATCTACATATTCACAATTTTTTATTGAATGTTATCTATTACCTTAGCCGGTTGAGGATCTCATGAGCTGTTCTCTTGTGATCTTGGGCTAGTGCTGGCGAGTGTTATAGTTGTGATTGATCTCGAACTTGGCTGGCTGTTACTAGCACATGACTGACATTAGACTATTAAGGCTTTGACTGGTGCCATTTACTTGCTGTTGTACTTGGGTTGGAGTTGGAGTTTGATAGTGTACTCGACTTTGATCTTGAGTCATGGCTATCTCATGCTTGGCTAGTGATAAGTCTATCTTACTTTTCCCTTTGTTTTTTATATACCCATGTCTAGTTTACTGCTGAGACTCCACCATTTATTGCATAAATTAAAGCTTTCTTCTTGGTTGTCTAAAAGAAGTAGCCGAGAGTTGCTTGGTAATTGATATACATTATGATCATTTGATATGAAATCATAGCCCTTCCTTTTCTTCAAATCCAGAGCTTTTCACTGACTATAATAAACTCAATATAAAGAATGTTAATTTCTATCTTCTTTACATTGTATTGATGCTTTAGAGCTTTCTTTGCTGAGTAGAACAGGGTCCATAACTGAAAACTCACGCCCTTCCTCTCATTTGGCACTTAGCTTGCTGTTGAAAAATCTTCATTTTCCTTGTGCTTTATTTAACTATGTTGTTTGTTATCCATTTCCAGCTACTTAGATAGTTCACCAGTCATTTTTAGCTATTTACCATTCTCGAGCTTAGTCTTAGTTGTCTTCAGATATTTGTGTGCCATGATCTATTTCCTGTAGCATTTACTGGCAACAAGCTTTAAGTATATCATTCTTTATCACTTTTAATAGTGAGCACCAAAATACAGATTTATATTCTGCAATAAATCCATGATTTCAAATATGACAATATTATAGCATAAATTTCACTTTCAGCAACATAGTCTATTTATGGGGTTCGAGCATGGGCTCGCGACACCCACAAATAGATTCATGTGTTCCTGTGTTTGATCTTTATACATCTTTTCAGCAAATGAATAATATCTAAATATGATACTAATTCTGTGAGCAGCAAAATACAAATTTATATTCTGCATCTCTATTGATTCTCAACTATGAAGAATACCAGTCTCTTTTTGAACAATGTGTTTCTCTGTTAAGCTTAAAACATTGTTAGTGACCATGACCCAGTGGTCAATTTTGGGCATCCATCAGACCATTGGTGTGTTCACTAACATAATGTGCACACTATCGTTTAACACTACTTTTCACTTTGTGTGCATACGCATCTTGTTACTGCATTGAATATCAGAAATATATGCAGTTATGAAAGAATTTGATAATTTATGATGTTTCATTCTTTTTGCATTGCTTATATCCAACCGGATCTAACAAACTCATTTGACCATGATGCAAGACAACACCTAAAAACATAAGACCCAGACAAAGGCAAAATCAGACAGAGACCGAAGGATTAGGACCAGACACGACAACTAGCTCTTGATATGCAAACAACTTCAAGGCAATGCAGAAGACTCACTCATACCCCTATCTCTTCTTTCTATTATGTACTTATACTCTATTTACTGATGAAATATGAAGTATGAAAAGAACATTTGTAAATTACATTCAGTATGAATGCACAATGTAATGATCAATTATGAATTTGAAAGTTTTAACATGTGATGAATACTTAGAGTACAATTGAGAATCTGATTTGAATGCAATAACAAAATGATACTGACATAACCTGGAAAACACTGTTAAATGATAGTACCTAAAATGCACCCCTACTATTTGTCTATTATTTTTCATGATGAAAAATAGTGTAACATTTTAGGCGACTTCTGTTGGATGTCTGCTTGCTAGACATGAACTTAGACCTTATCATTGGGCAATAGGATCAGATAACCGGAATATGCACAAATGCAACCTTTTTGAAACAAAAATGCACCTAAACCTAGACTCAAACTTATGCAACCTAAAACCTAGTGCTGGACTACACTTATTGAAATGAAAACCTACACTAACCTACTTTAACCAGCTTGAAGCCTAGTTAAACAAAACCATTCACTGATTGTGAAAAATAACTTCCTTTCCTTTTAAGATCACAATAATCCATATGCTTATGAATAATCATCATAAAATGAGCATATGAGATGAACGTGATCATTTGCTTGACAAGGATCTAACTGATATGAAGTTTACTTACTTGATCAAGCTGATTGTAAACACCATTATTCTGAATAAAATCAGCAAGCAAAAACTTTTGATGTAGATCCAATAGAGGCTTACTTACTTGACAAAATAAGACAGCAAGCCGATTTGATTCCCTCTCAGCTTCATCTTGCAGAGGCACTGGCACAACTTGTCCTTCTTTTATAGTCTCCATATTGACCAAATGCCTGATAGGACAGCCATGAGAAACAATGAACTTGGAGTTCTCCTTGATAGTTTCAAATTCCTGAGAGATTACTTCAGTTTCATTGATGTCATCATGTTGGCTGGGAATAATCTCCTATAGCTTATAGGTGTTTTCCAAAAGTGAGAGCTTGACATCAAGATGCAAGCAAAACTGCTCCATCTCATCACAAAATTGATCTTCTTCTTCTTGTTGTTGAATCTTTTGCGGGAGAAACATATTCCTATCAGCACAAATATTTTGATTTGTTGTAATCTTCCTTATCTCAACTTGCTCAAAAAGAACCTTCTTTAGATCAGCAACCTCCTTTTCAATGGTCTCCTTGTCTTCTTCTAGTGGAGAACACTTCTCAATCTACGTATGATACCCTTCTTTATACTTTTCAGCTGTAGAAGATAGGAATCCCATCTTTTGCTTGAGATCCTGTAGCTTTTTTTCATAGGACTCCTCATGAGCTTCCAACTCTTTTTCTTTTTTTAACTGATATTCATGACCATGTTTTAACATGGAACCTATTAGCTTTGGAAATTTCTCGATAAATTCTTGTCGTGCTCTCAGTTCCTTTTCTTTTTCCTCTTGAAACTTCTCATGAAACTCCTGATGAGCTCTTAATTCCTTTTCTTTCTCTAAATGAAGTTCATTGCCTCTATCAAACACGGCCTTTAAGAGCTCTCATCCTTTTTGAAGATTCTTTTCATAAACATCTTTCTATGTCTCTAACTCACCTGCAAGCTTGGCTTCATTTCTCTTGTATTGTTCAACTATATACTTCTTGTAACCTTGATCTTGCTGAGCCAATGCTTGCTGCTGTTGGATCTAGGCTTGATGAGCATGCTCTTCTAGCTGCCTATTCAACTTATCAATCTGCATATGCAAACTCTGCAACATACTTGCAGTATCTCCAGTTTGTGAACCATTATCATTTGCAGAATAATAGAAATCATACTGGGATTGTTGACCTTGATAAGTCTACTAAAAATGATTCTCTTGAACAAAATTTTCTTGAAATGCAGGAAAACTTGAAAATTGACCATCTGGGTAAGCATACCCTCCTTGAAAACTTGACATCTTTATTCATCTGAAAGTCTGGAAAGCAGAATATAAAATAACATTGAAACATACTAGCTTTTCCTTTTGAAACAATAGACATTCCTTCACGGATCCACCAGATATGCAAAATGTGACCTCTTTCAGGTTTGAATCTTGTTGATTGCACACCAGAACCAACAAGTGATACAATGCAATTTGACCCATTCGGTAAGAACATGTCCCACCGGGCGTGCCAAAAACTATTCAGGCTTAGAATTGTTACCTTCCATCAGGCATTAAGGCTAACAACAATTCTATCCCGACAATGGAAACCTCTCCTAGTTGTGTGTAGACTATGAATGAAGAGGAATCTCCGTATTCTAGGCCGGTTCCTATAAAATATGGAATATCACTTTCCTGATCTGCAAATTATTGGGAAAAGGGAAAAGAATACTATAACTAAAAAGATTAGGGTGATACACTAATGAATAATTTAGGCTTCTCAAAAAGATGAATTTCAATCCTGACTCACAAACAAATACTTTAACAATCTGATTCTCTATTCAACATATAGGTTAACAAACTCACGCTATCAGGGTTCTACCACAAACAGCTTGGAGAATTAACAACATACATTTCTCATGCAAGGCCTAGGGGTAGCTAATTTTCTTGAGAAGGAACATAATTTCATTCACTTCCTTCAGATAATAACCAATTTAACACTTGCTAGAAAAGATGAAACAAGATTCGATATTGAAAAAACAAGTACACAAAATGGGAGTCAAAGAATCTCGTTCATTTCTTCAAAAATCTGACAAGATGATTACAAAAATGGCATTCAAAGCATCTAGGAATGATATGTTCACTAAAATGCCCTCTCTCCAAAATCTGCAACACTTAATTGATCCTCAAAAATCAATTTTCTAATTAGCTTTAGCCTCCAATTCGAAAATCTAAGCTCCTCAATCTTAGCCTAAAAGCGTGCCTAAAAATATGTCATTACATTGAGTTCCTCAAACATGTCTCTCTTCCTAAATTTTGGCCTAAAAATATAAGGTTAATCCTTTTACAAATAAAAAATGCCAAAATTTAAATAGGAGATTAATATTAAATAAAGAAACTTAATACTAATTGCACTACCCCTATATTCTAACTCTTATTTCCTAACTTAGATAAAAAAATCTAAGTGTGAACTATTGCAAAATGGAGAAGACGACATGACCCTCAATCCACTTGTGATGCATATAAAATAACCGATGGGATAAGCATGAAAGGTGGCATGTTCAATTTTCGAGGCTAGAGCTGGCACTATCATGCAGTGAATGCACTCTCTGCTTGGCGGACTCTAGAATCAGTTATTCCATTCCTTGGCATTTGTGTTTGTTCTCTTGAAGCTTCTCGGAGAAAACTCATGGAAATGAAACCCTAAGCTCTCCTGTAACTATGAAGTAACTCAGCTTTACTATGATGATCTTCGACTGCTATTGGAGTTGAGGCTCCATCTGCTACTTACTTTAGCTTGCATCTTTGAAAGAACTCGGCATTTGTGTTTGTTCTCTATCTTTTCATCAATGAATTGTAAGTTATTTCGAACTCCCTATTGATCTTTTCAATGAACTACAAAGTTCGAGCATGCATTTCTCCTTGTTAACTGTTGTTCCATTGTTGCTTATCTATTGTAAGCTACTAATACATTTCACCATTATCGGGTGACTGGTGTCCACTTGCTCTTGCACACACTGCTAGCTTGCTTTACTTTTATGGCATCCACTGTTGTTATCCTCATTGTCATTATACTGTCAGCTTTTTGAAACCCATTACTGTGAATCACGACTTGTAACTAAAAAAATTCATATCTTTATTGACAATCTAAAACATGGCTCTGCTGAATATATCTTCCATCTATGAAGAACGTGAACTCAAATTCCTTTCAATGTAACAGTCATGGCTTGTTGACTAAAGTTTATCTCTTTGACATATACATAGCTGTGACTATTACATTGAAAATGAGAAGCCCGACTTTGCATCAACACAAGTTTGAACTATTTGAAACTCAACTTCTTGTTGGTTCGACTGTATCTGCATATTCACAAGTTCTGATTGAATGTTAACTATTACCTTAGCTGGTTGAGGATCTCAGGAGCTGCTCTCTTGTGATCTCGGGCTAGTGCTGGCGAGTGTTATAGTTGTGATTGATCGTCAACTCAGCTGGCTATTACTAGCACATGACTAACATTAGACTATTGACGCTTTGACTAGTGCCATTTACTTGTTGTTGCACTTGAGTTGGAGCTAGAGTTTGATAGTGAACTCGACTTTGATCTTGAGTCATGGCTGTCTCATGCTTGGCTGGTGATAAGTCTATCTTACTTTTCCCTTTGTTTTTTATATACCTGTGTCTAGTTTACTGCTAAGACTCCACCATTTATTGCATAAATTAAAGCTTTCTTCTTGGCTGTCTAAAAGAAGTAGCCAAGAGCTACTTGGTAATTGATATACATTATGATCATTTGATATGAAATCATAGCCCTTCCTTTTCTTCAAATCCAGAGCTTTTCACTGACTATAATAAACTCAATATAAAGAATGTTAATTTCTATCTTCTTTACATTGTATTGACGCTTTAGGGCTTTCTTTGCTAAGTAGAACAGGGTCTATAATTGAAAACTCATGCCCTTCCTCTCATTTGGCACTTAGCTTGCTGTTGAAAAATCTTCATTTTCCTTGTGCTTTGTTTTACTATGTTGTTTGTTATCCATTTCCAGCTACTTAGATAGTTCACCAGTTATTTTTAGCTATTTACCATTCTCGAGCTCAGTCTTAGCTGTCTTCAGATATTTGTGTGCCATGAGCTATTTCCTGTAGTATTTACTAGCAACAAGCTTCAAATATATCATTCTTTATCACTTTTAATAGTGAGCACCAAAATACAAATTTATATTTTGCAATAAATCCATGATTTCAAATATGACAATATTATAGCTCAAATTTCACTTTCAGCAACATAATCTATTTATGGGGTTCGAGCACGGGCTCGTGACACCCACAAACAGATTCATGTGTTCCTATGTTTGATCTTTAAACATTTGTTCAGCAAATGAATAATATCTAAATATGATACTGATTCTGTGATCAACAAAATACAAATTTATATTCTGCATCTCTATTGATTCTCAACTATGAAGAATACCAGTCTGTTTCTGAACAATGCATTTCTTTGTTAAGCTTAAAACATCAAAAATATCGCATTATGTTAGTTACCATGACCCAGTGGTCAATTTTAGGCATCCATCAAACCACTGGTGTGTTCACTAACATAATGCGCACACTATCCTTTAACACTGCTTTTCACTTTGTGTGCATGCTCATCTTGTTACTGCATTGAATATCAGAAATTTATGCAGTTATGAAAGAATTTGATAATGCATGATATTTCATTCTTTTTGCATTGCTTAGATCCAACTAGATCTAACAAACTCATCTGACCATGATGCAGGACAACCCCTAAAAACATAAGACCCAGACAGATGCAGAATCAGACAGAGACCAGAGGATTAGGACCAGACATGACAACTAGCTCTTGATATGCAGACAACTTCAAGGGAATGCAGAAGACTCACTCATACCCCTATCTCTTCTTTCTATTATGTACTTGTACTCTATTTGTTGATGAAATATGAAGTATGAAAAGAACATTTGTAAATTACATTCAGTATGAATGCACAATGTAATGATCAATTACAAATTTGAAAGTTTTAACATGTGATCAATACGTAGAGTACAATTGAGAATCTAATTTGAATGCAATAACAAAATGATACTGACATAACCTGGAAAACACTATTAAATGATAGTACCTAAAATGCACCCCTACTATTTGTTTATTATTTTTCATGATGAAAAATAGTGTAACACCATCAATGTGTGAAGTTTCCTTATGATGGGGTAGAGGTCACAATTCCAACTGACATATCCACATCTTGCAATGCCTTGAAAGAAACTACTGACAAACTTGTTCCACATAATAGAGAATCCTTCACCAAGAAAATAGACATTGCATCTACATCCAAGATGGAAGACATTTCCAAAGAATTCAAAATTAAGGGCACAGGTATGGGAGAATACATGATGGAACCAATCTTATCTCTCACATCTCTCCCGTTGTCCCCAAAATCTTATGAGAAACCTTCAGGAAAATTGAAACCTATTGCTAAAGAACCTCAGGTCATATTTAATGGAAGTTTTATCATAGAAAAAGTATCCAAGCAAGAATCTGATGAAGAAGAAGCTATATTAGCATGGTTGTACAAAGATGAGTCTCAATCGCAGACAGTTCATAAATGTGACTCTAAAATGCCTAAAATCCCTATCAAATATGGACCCGGTCATAAACTCATGTTTAAAATGGGATACAATGGGAAAGGACCTCTAGGAACAAGAGGCAAAGGCATTGTAAAACTAGTTGAACATTGTGGACAGATGACTAAAGATACTATAGGCTTGGGATATCAAAAGAAGCCTTTTCATCTCAACAAAAATTCTCCACATGTCTTACAACAAATTGAACCATCAACAAAAACTTAGCTAGAAGAAGAAACACAACAATCAGACAGTGATGATTCAGACAGCTTTGAACTTATTCCTTATGAAATTTTACCTCAAGAAATACTAGATCTCCTTAAAGATGAAGAAAAACCTAAGAAGAATATCAATGTGGTAGCTACACAAGAACCTACTACTAAATAAGAGGAAGGTAAACCTATCACCATAACTAAAAATTTGGGATGCAGCATTGATTCTGAAACAAACTCCCATGAGTATGAATTCAAATCAGAATTAGAAGTAAATCCTTCTTGGGGGATTCATCCTGACTTTACACATGTTCTCAAATTTCCCAAAGGTCTAGATGAAGAATCTGAAGATGAATCAAATGACTATGAATGGGGAGTTATTCCAGAAGAAGATGAACTTACCACTAAAAAACACATTTATGTGATTCACCAATATTCACCTAGATCCGATGTGAGTCTAGAGAAAAATGATGAACTTAATGAGTCTAATCCACCTATGGCTGAAGTGGAATCCAATAATGACATTGAAACTATTCGCAAATTGAACATTTTAAGCAATAATATCACCTTTGAATTTGAGAGTCAGGTTAGGACCAATGATGACAACACCATATGCATGAACACCATTTCCCAATCCTTCCCTACATTGACTATCCAACATCCAGAGCTTATTGACCAGACATCTACCAATCCAAGCCAAGATATCCATACCTTCTCGACTGACTATGCCCTTGCTTGCTACCTCAATGCAGTGGAACCTATGACAACTTCCATCAGTGAACCAAGCATTAGCATGACAGAGTTGGATATAAAACATCTCAAACAGAAAAATAAGAGCAAAAAGAAAAGGAGTTCTGAGGGTGAAAACCACTTTGTGGCAGTCTCAAAACCTAAAATAGTAAAAATAAAAGATGTATTCGAAGGTGAAAACTTCTTTGAGGCACCTAAGGATGAGATATTTGATGTCCTTCTAAGTTATTTACGAGAAAGATCTCTAGTATTGATAGAGCCCACTCAATCTATCAACTTGGGTACAACAAAGGAACCACAACTAATTCAAATAGCACAATCCCTATCAGAGGAGGAAAAACAAGCATTTACTACTTTCTTAACAGAGAAGAAATTAAACTTCGCATGTAAGTATTCAAATATGTCAGGGTTAGATCCAAATATGATAATGCATCATTTCTTTATCGCTCCAGGAGTCAAACCTATTAAGCAAAAATTGCGAAAGATGCATCCACATGTTGCACTCTTGGTCAAAGCTGAATTAGAGAAATTATTGAAGCCGAATTTATTCAAGTTATTGACTATGCTGAATGGATCTCAAACATAGCTCCAGTTTCAAAACCAGACAAATCAATTAGAGTGAGCACATCTTTTAGAGATGTAAACAAAGCATGCCCTAAGGATGATTTTCCATTACCAAACATCGATATGATAGTGGATATGACTGCAGGCTTTGAGATGTATTCTTTAATAGACGATTTCTCTGGATACAACCAAATCAAAATTGCTCTGGAAGATCAAGAGATAACATCTTTTACATGTGCATGGGTTACCTTTTGCTGGAATGTCATGCCATTTGGTCTTAAGAATGTCAGTGCTACATATTAGCAAGCTATGACATCTATCTTTCATGATATGATGCATCGAACTATGGAAGACTATGTTGATGACACCTTAGCTAAATCAATGATAAGATCATAACATTTTAATGAATTGAGAAAAATACTAGATAGAATGGAGAAGTTTAGTCTCAGACTGAACCCTAAAAAGTGTCCTTTTGGTGTCACTTCTGGAAAGCTTCTAGGCTACATAGTTTCAAAGAAGGGCATTGAAGTAGATCCTGCTAAAGTCAAAGCAATCATGGAGATGCAACCACCTAAAAATATAAGTCAAATGAGAAATTTACAAGGAAGGGTACAATCAATCAGACGTTTCATATCTCAACTAGCAGACATATCACAACTTTTCACAAAAACATTACATAAAGGTGTGACTTTTGCATGGAACGAGGAATGTGAAAAGAACTTCAACCATATCAAGCAATATTTATCAAATCCTCCTATTTTGATGCCTCCTATTCAAGGGAAGTCATTGATCCTATATGTCTCCACCACAAATACATCACTGGGGGCATTACTAGCACAACATGATGAACACAAGAAGGAAAGAGCTATTTATTATATCAACAGAACATTGGTAGCATATGAGAAGAACTATTCCATGATTGAGAAATCTTGTCTAGCTACGATCTTTGCATCACAGAAACTGAGACACTACATGCTAGCTCATACGACACAACTAATAGCTAAGATTGATCGACTAAAGTACCTACTAAGCAAAGCTACCCTTACAGGTAGATTAGCTAAATGGGTGATGCTATTGAGCAAGTTTGACATAGAATATGTTGAGAGGAAAGCTATCAAAGCCCAAGTCATTGCAGATCAACTAGATGAAGAACCATTGCTTGATGATACACCATTACAGATGAAATTTCCTGATTCATCCATCATGCACATATCTTCTAGGACTTGGCATCTTTTCTTTGATGGATCTTACACACAGAATGGATCTGGAGCAGGCATATTATTCATAACACCACAAGGTTATTAAATACCTAAAGCTTTCAGAATAAAATTTCCTTGCATAAATAATATTGTTGAATATGAAGCTCTACTTAATGGTATGAAGATAGCAATAGAATGGCGGGTGACAGAGTTGCACATTCATGGAGACTCACAACTAGTCATACACCAAGTCAATGATGTGTACCAAACAAAAGATGAGAAACTTGTTCCATACAAGCACATGGTAGATGACTTAAAGAAATATTTCATATCTATCACATTTGAACAGATTCCTAGAACGGAGAACAAGGCTATTGATGCCATGGAAATGCTATCCTCTCTACTACAACAGCCCGAACATGAGCTATGCTACAATTTTTTTGTGGAAGCACTGTCATTTCCTGCATATGATTCCCCTGAAACCTGCATGATCTGCACTGTTGCTGGTCATGATTCCTCCAGATACAAGACCAAATCATTCCCGAGTCCTTCAACCACCACGAGAAATGTTACCTTATCTACAATGCATCCCGGTATGTCATCATTGGTAATGATTTGTACAAACAGAGTCTAGATGGTATGCTTCTTAGGTGTTTAGAACATGAAGAGTCTCAACGTGCATTAGAGGAAGTCCATGACGGTATATGTGGATCAAATTCCAATGGTTTAACACTAGCTCAAAAACTTATTAGGGTTGGGTACTATTGGCCTAAAATGGAAAAAGAGGCTATCAAGTATGCTAAGAACTGTAAAAAGTGTCAAGTACATGGAAACTTGATTCATGCACCAAGGAGAGATCTTATTCCCTTTACTACACAATGGCCTTTTCAACAATGGGCATTTGATCTGATTGGAGCCATTTATCCACATTCTTCTAATGGACATACCCATTTTTTTACAGCTACATACTATTTCACAAAATGGGTAGAAGTAGTTCCTTTGACTCAAGCAACCGACAAGAAAATCTCTATGTTCATTCTGAACTACATCATATGTCAGTATGGTATTCCACATTCTATAGTCACAAATAATGGTGGCCAATTCAAGAATAAGGACCTAGATTCCTTGTGCGCTAAATTCAAGATTACACAATATTGGTCATCCATATGCTATCCTCAAGGGAATGGACAAGTAGAGGCATCAAACAAGAATCTATTGAAAATATTGCATCGTACAGTTAATAAAATAGGAAGAGATTGACATCTCATGATCAATCCAGCTCTCTGGGCCTATAGAACAAGTATCAGGGTGCCCACTGGGGCTACACCATTCACTTTAGTTTATGGGTCTAAAGCGGTACTACCTATTGAGGTTGAAATCCCATCACTACGAATCAAAATGCAGGGTCTAGTAACTGATGATGACTACAAAGTGTCTAGGTTGCAAGAACTTAAACTACTTGATGAGTACAGACAAGTAGCGTACGATCATCTCAGAGTGTATCAAAAAAGAATGTCTAGAGGCTACAACAAGAAAGTCAGACACAGAGAATTTCAGGTTGGCAATCTAGTCTTGAGAGAGAATCCTAAAAATCAATCACATAGAGAACGCAAGGGGAAGTTTGAACCCAACTAGCTGGGTCCCTTTTTTGTCACTGCTACTTTTGGCTCTTGAGCCTATCAACTCTCAACAACTGAAGGAGAACAGCTTCGAGAACCAATCAACGTTCTTCATCTGAAGAAATTATATGCCTAACCTGCATACAGTCTTTGCAAAATGTCCTAAAAAAATCATAAAAATCATAAAAGGTCTTGAAAAAATGATCATCTTGGTGAAAACCTAGCAATAAGCACTTTGATGTATCACAAAAAATAATTAAAAAATATGGAACAGTACCAAAAAAATTGAAAAAATGAAAATTACAAAAAAATGAGAAAAAGAAAAAGTGCCTTGGTGAAAACCTGGAAATAGGCACCTTGGTAGCAAAAATAGCATCTTTTGCCAAGATGGTGAAAACCCAGCAAACGGGTGCCACTTGTTTCAAAATGATCCATCTATCAGTGCAATCTTGGTCTTTCCCAGCTTTCAGTCCTGCTTTAGTTTGTACATATCTCTTGGTTTGTTTTTGCATTCCTGTTTTCAATAAAGTCAGTTTGTACACCAATCTACAAAAGCGTTTGTATCCTATCAATGTTCAAACTTGGGGGCAATCAATGTCATATCCTATGGTCTCCAGTATACCTCAGATGAGTCATATCCAGTCAAAGTCCTTTGAAGCTACACCCGAGTCAGTCAGTCAGTCTCCTTACCAGAAAGGATTTTGCAATCAAACACAAACAAAATGAAAACAATCTATGCTTCACATGATTTTATCTCCTTGTATGCTTATTGATTCACATTGAGACTTTTGCTTATTTTGTCCCCTCATGCTCATCGATGATGTCCTTTGTCAAATTTAGAGAGTAATGACTGGGGGCAAAATATTTTCTTTGTCTTCTACTTGTACGTAAAAATCTGACACCTTTGGAAATTCTGGATTGAAATGGTGTCCATCTATAAGAGCCTCCATCTCATATTGGATGGCCATGAGTACCTTGACCATTGATACCCAGAAAATTCAAGGACGTTTGATCTAACTATTATCTTTTTGAGTGGGTTATTACTCCTACTATGAATGCGATCTTACCTAAGGATGTGAACGATAAAGGGTCACTACGAGTAATTCACATTGGATTTAGAATGATCTCTTGATTGCTTGATGTGTTTGCACCGCAAGGCATATTCAAGTCATCACGACGTTTATGTTTTGATGCTTATACAAATTGCTATATCAAAATGGACATGATATTCAGGTCATCCTGGCGTTTGTGCCTTGGTGCTTATATCTAATCTGATATTTTGAAAACAAAATCAATATTCATATGTCCATGGCTGTCTAGCCAGTGGGCATTGTATTGACTTTTGAGCGTACAAATCAATATTCATATGTCTATAGTTTCCTAACTAGTGGATGTTGTATTGATTTATCCGGTTACCTAAAAATCTAGTGATGAAAAAGACCGACACATGATCAGTGACTAAGTCCTAGGTCCTAGGTCTACATTTCATTCTGCATCTCATTTAGCACTTTGCATGATCACATTTATCTCATGATTTCAATTCAGCTTGACGCTTAATGATTCTCTAAAATCTATGCTAAACATATCATAAGGACTGAGCATCGCACGAAGGTCTTCTTAACAGATCACCAAGCAGGTACCCCTGGCTAATTTCAATGTTCTGAACCCATTTTTGGGATCAAAATCAAAATCTGAGATCGTTTACTTTGTCAAAATCGTGATTTAAAATTTTCAGACCCAGGATGATCGACTACTTGCATAATCGACCTTCAATCATCATAGAAATCTTATTTTCAACTTAACTGATTATCTTACATCAAACTATCAAAATTTCAACTTGGTCAACTATGGTCAAACCTAGTCAAACTTGGTCTCGAGGACCTTCAAACAATGCAGAATGCATCTCTGGACGTGCACAACCACTTCTCAAATCAATTAACATGCTTTTAAACCATTTAACGCTGAATTTTCTTGTCATATTTCAATTTTCATCCCGAAGGGGGCATGGTATTACACATCAATCAAATCTGTAAATCAAATTTTTCTCTCAGTGATCAAGACAACAACCACGTCTAGTTACTGATTCATCCAAAGTCCTCATCACTTGGGGCACATTGCTTGGGGAATATCAGGTTCATCAGGATCCATATCAATCTGGTATTCTCTCGCAACTTGCAAATTGTATTAGCTCTTTGTAACCATCGGTTCTGTTGTGTTATTTCTTTGGTTCTTCGTAACTGAAGGGTTTGGATTTGGCATCCTTTTTTATTCCTTTGGACAATCAGGTTTGGAGTTAGGACACTCACTTCTTTGTAATCATAAGGTTCAGAATCAGGCATTTTGACACTTCTTCGTAATCACCGGTTCATTGTTGATATAGTTAGCATCATCTCAATTCTTGGTCGATAAGGACCTGAATCAATCATCTTCAAATCTATCAATCAGTTTCTATCTCAGAATTGATTAATCTTTTAGGATCAATATTTCCACCACATAACTGAGTCCACATCTTTATCAAAAACAAATTATTCTTTGAACCACTGTGCTTCGCACAGTAATTCAAAGAGGGGCAAAATGTAATACCCAAAAAATGGGCTATAATTAACCTTCTACATCAACAAATCGATCGAAATCGACATCAAAGTCCTAAACTAAGGCACATCTACACATCAGTTTATCAAAACCCTAATTGATTTTATCTTAATTCTGCATTGGGGAATATTCCTTGAATATTCCTAATTATCATAATTATCTTTAATTGAATATTATTTGGCGATAAATCCTATTTATCCTAAAATTTGATTAATTGAATATTTTGAATATTTAATTAATTAATTTAATTTTACCACTTAATTATTTAATTAGATTTAATTATATTTATTCCTAATTATATTATTTAATTTTGACAATAAATCAAAAATCTTATGAATAATCAATTGAATTCTTATTTAATTGATTAAAACTAGTTGTCAATATTTAATAATATAGTTTGGAATAAAAGTTTGATTTAATAATTGATTAACCCGTAAATCAGTTATTTTTAAATTTAAAATCAGTTAAGTTGAGAATAAATCACTTTATTTTTAAATTAATTCATATTAAATCATGCACAATTAGAAAAACAATTAACTTTAAATCAATTTTCAATTTCAATTTGTTAACTTTCCAAACTCAACATCTAATGATAAGTTGAAAAAGTGAACTAAACTCTATTTTGAGTCAAAAAATGTTTTTGCATGATTTTATGAGTTGATCTATTCCTAATTTCTTGTTAACTCAAAAATCAACCCGAGTTTATCAAGAGTGATTTATGGCTTTTCTCAATGCATCTTCAAGCCCTGGATTTCTATAAAATCAAGGCTAAGCTCTTCACAAAATTTCTCTCAAATTTGCACAAGTACTATGGCGAAATTGCGTCTGAAGAATCAAGCTCTTGCGAATAGGCAATTTGTGAGATCTTTCATTGTTTTTCATAGCTTTGCATCCATTTTCATATCATAGCACGTCATTGTTAGAATAATCTGCATATCAATTTCATACATTCTAGATTAGTTTCATATAGTTGTTCATATCATTGCATAGAAAATAAAAAAAGATAGATTAATTTGCATCCACCCTACATTCATCTTTTAGCATTAAATCCTTCGTTTAGGTGTTGCATTGTCACTGACCTTGGTCTGATCTGAGAATACCATACTCGCACCTACTAGAAGGCAGTAAATCGCCTAGTTAGCTAGTTTCATTTATACTATAGATTTATGATTTGGTAACCTCTAATGTTTTACTGAAGTGTTGTGTCCACAACTAGGTACAATTTTCACACACACAATATACATGTGGTCATGAAGAATTCAAAATGGACAATTTTGAGAGTACACATATGTTGTTCATGATTTCAACTTACAATCCATATTTCTGATGACTACACATATTTCTGATGTTACTCCTTGGTGTATTACATTTATTATGGGAACTTTACACAGTGTGTCTTCCCACCACCATTTCATTGTTGGATTTTGTTCTTCCCCATCTTCTATGTACGAGTATAGATGTCTTATTAGATCCTTTCAGTTTCAAATAGAAAGTCTATTTATTCAACCATGGATTGTTAGATTAGATTTGATTATGTGGAGTTTCTAAAATTTTATGAAGTGTATTTGAATGAAACTCTCATTACTTCTTCACCACTTCATACTATTTGTAGTACCCGGGTAAGACGGTTGTACTATACTATGCCCTTTTCAGGCCTGGAAATATAGCGGTGAGCGATCAACGGCTTCAATGTCCCTCAATTCAAGTCCAGTCAACATATAACACGGACAAAGCATGCAGGGAAACAAAGATAGTAGATAAGAAATTAGTTGCGCAAGAAGTGGCCACGACCAAGAAGCACTGTAGTTGCAAATGATCATGCAGGCAATACTTGATTCGAGAGAAATCAAAGCCATGGATCACAAAACCACTATCCTCCCAGACTCGAAAAGGGTATAGGCCTACACCATTTCGTCTTTCCCGGGAACTCCCAATTGTTTTAAGTGGAGAAGAAGCTATGAGAGGAATTGTAAAAATGAAAATAAAAGTAGCAAGCTTGTTGAACATTAGTATGTTGCTTTTTATTGCAATTATAATTAGTTCCTTGGTTCCTTAGTAATTGATTTTTATTGCATCGTTGTCTTTGGTTTGTCATTTTGTTTTGAGTGTCCAGTGATTTAAACCAAAGACTTTGACTTAGCCAAAAAATGTGCAAGTCTACATTAGTATGTTTCTTTTTATTGTAATTAGTATGAATGAACAAAATAATGACAATGCAATATTTGTCGTTATAGCGTTGATGACTTTGGTCAATGTGTCTGTGTCAATGTGGTGTTGGGCCATTCATGTTGAAGACGTCACACACACCAAGTAATCCTGGGCGTCAATTTTGGGGTTGCCCAAATAGGAAAAAGGTCTGGATATGTAATTATATTTTATGTTTAAAAATAATGTGACAACTAATCATTTTAGGAAGAACTGATGTAGATTTGGTATTGCAAGGAAATAGTGGATGTCAATACTTCCGGTGGGTCAATGAAACCACATTTACGTCTACCCCATCTACATCTATACCTGATGTAGGAAATGAGTGCAACTTGTGCAAGGCTCGAGAGGCAGCTAGTGCCACTAAGATTGCTTCAATGGAGAAAGCATAAATCATGTTTTTGTGATGCCTTCTTTGTGTAGTTTGCGCACTACTTTGTTGGGACCATATGCGTAAATGTGGTTAACAGAGGGCTATTGTAGATACATGAATTTTTTTAGAATTTCAAGTAGATACGTTGGACATATTTTGATAAACTCATGAACTTTTTTGTTGTTTATGACTTCGTTATGATTTTGAATATAAAATTAAACAAAATTAAATATTAATCTTATTAAAAAAAATTGAAAAATATTTATGATTTTCTATATAAAATTAAATAAAATAAAAAAATATATATTTATGATTTTTTCTATAAAATTAAATAAAATAAACAAATAAACAAAAAAATAAATTATTATATTAAAACAATTCAAAAAATAAAATAAAAATCATACTCAAATTCCAATTCCAGTTTCAAAAAGTGGAACCAAACGGAAGAAATACATCTTCTCGCTCATATTCTAGGTCAACCAAACGGTCCAAACTATAATCCGGAAATGAAAAACTGGATTATCAAATCCATAATTTGACCATTTCCAGCATTTGATCAAATGCAACTTTTCCTAATTCCCGCTACCAAACGGGCCCTAAGAGGTCAATTTTGAAATGGCTTTGAGACTAGGTGCTCACAAGTGTATTGGAGATTGTAAACCATCGGGAGCTTAGGGTGAATCTCGAGATCCGAAAAGGTATGTGAAGGACCTAAGTTTGAAATGAATTATGTGAATGGATGGAAGACGAGAAATTATGCATAGAGATTAGACCCAATTTAGAGTTTTGCGAAAGATTGAAGGGAGAAGCGGGTCCTTGATTAAATTATGTATGTATTTAAGTACAATGTGAAATCCTACCATAAGGAACACATTAAAGTGGGCTAAAAATGGTCCCAAAACAAACACTAATGAAGTGCTTACTTTTTAGGATGGTACAGTCTTTAATTTATGAGTCAAAGGGGGTATTATTAAAAATTTATGATATGCACCAAGCATATAGGGAGGTTTTAAGAAGTTGTCAAACATATCGAGGGAATATAGGAGCTGTGTAGAATTGGTTTGGGGAAGTTTAATGCATTTTTTAGTGCCTTTATGGTAGGAGAGGTTGAGGCTTGACCTTTTCTTCATGCATATGCCTTTTTAGAGTTGTTTAGGGGACTCAAAAAGAGGCTTTTATGTTGTGTACAACCAAGGAAGTTGGAGGTTCCTATCTTTGTGCAACTACTTGGAAATGCATAAGTATCTTCTAGCTTCATTTTTGGAGAGATTTCTTACCATATTCTCGGGCTACATTCTAATTCTTTGGAGTTCTTTTTACATGAGAGATAAGTTTTGTAACTCAATTGCAGACATGTAGAGTAGTATTACACATCTTGGAGATCAATAAAGAAAGTTTTCCTTCTCAGTTTCTGATATGTTGTGTGTGTTAAGTGATAGATGTGATTTCTTGTGAAGTCTTTTTCCCTGTTATTGTGTCACACTATTAGCACCTTTATACAAAAATACATGTTTGTTTGTAGGTTATAAGTTGTGTTGATGATGAAAGTAGTCTTATATTGTGAAAATTGTATTTTCTTGCTAGGATTGTGAATGTCATATAACTTTCTTATAAAGTGTTGATGCAGAAGCATGTGAATATCCGAGATGTGCATGTATAAGTTTAATTGCTAATCAAACTGTGTGTTAGGTTTGTAGTGCAAGTTTTAGATTATCATTTTGGTGCATCAGCTTTAGGAAGTAGTTTTCACTTTTAGGTTTCCTTCTTACCCTTCCCTCTACAAAAGCATTAGTTTAGTTGGTTTAGGTGAGTACCAAAAGAGCCAACCCTATCTAGAGGTTCATTCTCACTGTAGGTTACCCACAACCTACGAATGTTCCCATGTGTCAATAGATTGTTGAATGTCAAGTTCAATACGGTGCAAATCTAGTTTATAATAGGTATGTCAAAGAGAAAGTCAAATCGATGTTGCAAATAAAGCATCTCCAACCAAAAAGGGCATTGTATCAAGCATTTCAATCTTACATGTAATCATCAAGAAAAACACTACATAGAGGGAGATGTAAATGGAAAGCTAACACACTAATAGTTCAATTAAGAACTAGCTCAAATCATCCTAAGTGCGAAATAGGAAGATGAAAAATACCCAAATAGGAATGGGTTGACACGGTTTGTTGCATGTGCACTTCTAGGTTAGTGGAGATACAATGATGTTACATCATGGAATGTTCAAAATATGAAGACATTTGAACCAAATATAACTACTTTGTTTGATAAGGAATAAAAAACAAAGATGATATATTCCTTGATCAAAACCCACAACCCAAAAAAAATCACTCAATAATCGTTATTGAGATTTATTAAATGTCCTAAAAAAAATTTAATACTTTCAACCTAGATCTTTCAACTCATAGAAAACATTTGAATTCATTTCATTTTAACCTTCCCCATAAAAGTACACAACTAGAAAGCATAACTTGCAAAAGGAACACTTAATTTTAAAAAATTTTTACACATTATGATGTTTAGTTTGTTGGTTGCTTTTATACCTGTAGCTATCCAATGAACTAAACCTCAGACTGTATAAGGAGAATTTTGGAAAATAAATAATAAGTTGCTTTTTAGTTTGCTCCTCATTTTTTTTTAATCTAACCGTTACCATTTAAAAATATCTGAATTTGAATGGGTGTATGAAGGTTTAGTTTGCTGGATAGCCACGGATGACAACTCATGCTTTTTTTTAATCTAGCCGTTATCATTTAAAAATATCTGAATTTGAATTGGTATATGGGCCTCGCGGGGAATCTTCGGCATACAAAATAACCCGTCCAGAAAAAAATGGTTTACAATTCATTTGATTGAATAGCAAATTTATGTAAGGTTCGTTGGATTTTCTTACAAAATCCAGAACCTGTGCTAAATTTTCGAGGCTATGGGATGAGGTCTTCAACGGCGAACCTGGAGGCCAGGCACGACACTCTCATACAGGCATTGCTGGAAAGACAAGTTAAATCCATATAAAACACTCTGCCAAAACGAATCGGGTTAGAATTTCTTCTGCTATTTTTCATTTTGTCTTTGTAGGGTTCTAAACTCATTTTTTCTTTAAAATTTCAGTAAATGGAATTATTCCATATACTGGAAGGGCATTTCTTTTTGAATTAAACTGGAATTATAACCCCAGATTTTGATGCCTCTACGTAGGGTTAATTTCACCAGTTGCCATGTCTCTGGAGATTAGAAACCTGCAGCCAGCCTCGTTTAGGGGTTAATCCTCACCCAGAGTTGGATACGGTGTTTTATCCATTTTCAACGCTGAACATTACTAATTGCAATCCAAATTGGGTATCTCGCACCCGGAGTTGGGTACTGTACATTACTCAATTAACACTCAACATGTCTCTTGGAGATTCGAACTCTTAATTATTTGCGTGCCACCCTGTTTTCTGAATACCACACGCCCGGATTTGGATGTAATATTTCAGTCAATCTAAATACTTAATATATCTCTTGGTAGATTTAGATCCAGATCTCTGCCATGAAAACCCCTATGTTTTTCTTAGTAATCTCATCCTCTAGGTTGTATAAAATGATGGACTAAAGATTTTGTTGGGACCTTGTATTCTGCAGGTCTCAGGGAAAGAATCTTTCATGAATACATTGGAATCGTTAATAAGGAGCTTGTCTTCTGCATTTTAAGGTTCGGGCCAGCACAAATCAGTGCAATAGTCATGCGTATCATGGGGTGATTAACAGAGTAGCTGATGAGCATGCGATGTTGGCGACCCAGTATTTCCTTCCTCAATTTGTTTTTAGCAAGGCTGCGGTAAGCGAATCTTTGATTGTCATTTACCTGAAAAATGTCCAGGGTTTTAGGCGAAAGAAGATGCAGTGTTTCTCTGTTTGAACCTTGACTTTTAGAAGCTGGGAATAACTGTTGAATACATGCCTGTCTGGAAGATTTTAGGCAAATCACTTAGTTATATTCATCGCATTAATTTTTTGGCTATTCTGAGCAGATGTAAGCAATTCCTCAAGACTACTCTGGCAAGGGGCAGATGGAATCGATGACTGTATACTACGGACGAGGAGGATATTGAACAGGGAGTTTGCACCTTTAATTAAGCATCTTGTTCAAGGATTTTGAAGTTCCATTCTGCGATGCATGCAATGAAGCAGGGATCAAGGTATTTTTCTGTCTGTAGGATCTCTTTTTCTATAAATTTAAGATAATTTTTGTAATCATCTTGACAGAAAGGTTTCCAATGATGCACACATGAAAAAATATGTTTAAAAATGATTTAATATGGATACACGATAATTTAAATCTTATGAGGAAAATAATAAATAAATGGTTCCCTTTATAAGCAGACGACTGAGTAGATATTTACTTATTTCTATGATGCAACATAAAATTCAAGAGGATCTTATGATATGAAGGGCAAGGAGTGGCATGTTTTAATATAAATAAGTAAAACAGGCAAAAAGCAAAGCTACAAATTATTTAATTTGACAGTCATGTCTGGAAGCCCTTAACAAAGAATTTCAATGCCTGGTCAGGGTCTCTTCGTAGTTATTTTATGACAGACAGATTTAGACATTTTCAGTACGATGAGAGTTTTTATCTTTTAAGTGAAAAAAAGAAAAAATATTTTGTCAAAGAGTGTCTTTACTTCCATCATTTTACTGTATTTCTCCCTTACCCATGCTAGATTCCATCATTATTCCACTAAAGAGCATGCTTCCCATTGTGGTTGATTCATGCATTTACACTCCAGGTTATAAGGGTTTTGTGATTCCCTTTCAAATAACTATAACTAGATGGCCTTATATGAGTATTTGGATGGTCCTACAGAAGCCAAAGAGAAACCTACCTGTCAATAGGGCAAAGCAGAAGAGATGCAAGATCATATGTGTGTTAAAACAGGAGACTTAATAATGGCAGGAGATGTGAGTGGCAACCTACTTTTCTGTGGTAGGGTCCTGCTTCTCAGATTGCATCATATACTTCATTTTGAAACCAAAAACATTATTTGCAATCAGACTGAAACTTTAGTTCTAGGTGGTTGACCAGGTTTAAAGCTCATCAATCAACCACTTTGTTGGAAACCTTGGAGGAAGCAGGATGTTGAGGGCGTGCCTGTTCTTTGCTGTACAACAAACTTCCTAAATGACTGTGTCAGTTATCAGTTATTAACTTTTATTTTTTTAAACTAAAAGTTTGAATCCTCTATCAATTGTAACAAAGCCCCACCAAAAATGGCCTTCAAATGGGCTCCTGTATTTGCAGCACTTTAATTGTTCTAACCTCTAGGGTCCTGCAATGCTTCATCAAAGTTGTCCTCCATTTTTCCCATGATCTAAACTGCATGCTTTCCACTTCAACACCTGTTACTTATACCGAATGTCCTAAGAGTGTTTTCTAACTTCTAGAGTCAACATAGATTCCTAAATCTGGGCAAAAGAATTGGCTATCTATTGGGTTGAGAATTCTATCCAGTCATTTAGACATACCATATGAGGGTTCTGCCTTAGTACTCTATTCCAAACCTCTGCACTATGTCTACATAAAAATATGCCTTATTTCTTCCCTACACTGAAATCTGAATTATAGATCCAATTCATTAAATTAACAAAGAAAACAAAAGATATATTGAATCAAACAAGCAACAGTCCCATGGTAGCATTCATATTATGATAAATCACAGTCTGAATTACAATTGATATATCTTGTTATGCACATTCTCCTCCAATGTGTTAGAGGAGTCATCAGGCCACCATTACTGGTATTTTTTATGGAAATCCTTTAATTTTTATTATAGGGCACCACCAAACTGCGCTTACTAATGATGATATATAATACCTTGGTGGGAAGTTCGGAGTTATTAGAGCCTACAATTTTAAATATATTTCAAATTTTTCTAGCCATCGTAGAATCTGTATGATTGTATGGCTAGGGTTTCTAGTTGCTGCATGGACAACTGTAAATATTCCCGCTAATCTATGATGGATAGAAAAATTATGAATTAATTTTCTGTTGCTTTAAACCTTAAAAGTTAAAACTGCCTTTTGCCAAATGTTGCCTTTGTCTAAAATGCATATGTGCTGGCCTGATACTCCGTGAGTCCGTACAGCCACCTGGGAAAGTGTATAGCTGGTTGACTTGGCTCAGATCTGACCTCCCTTCTGTAGGTAATGATTGGAAGGAATTTGGCAGTTCTGAAACCCTAGAAAAATCATCAAATATCTGAGTTCTCTTTCCTTGTTAGGGCAACCTGTTAAATTGATTTTTGTCCACCCAAACCTGCCTTTGAAGTTGTTTAAGAAAAAGCCAAAAAATCTTGAAAATTTCTATTGAAATTCTTAAATATTGCCTTGACACCTTTGGACGATATTTCCTTGCAAAAAAGTTAGGTCATTGCTGAAATAAGCTTGAAACCTGAACATTTGCAACAATTTAGATTGGAAACAAGGATTTTTATCCTTGAGAATTTTAACATGGCAAGGGTTTTTGTCTTTGGATGCTCTTGGTTGAACAATCTGCTCAAATTTGAAAATTGGATGCAAAAGGATAACCCGGATGATTCCCAAATGAAGATAGAGTTCTGATAGACACATCCTTGATATGCCTTTTCAAATTCAAATTGGGCCCTTGGGTCTTAAATTTCTCTCCAAGTATTTTAAAATACTTTTATTTTTAATTATATCTTTATTATTCAAACAAATACTTTTTAAATTTAATGTGTTTAGAACTTCTTATTTTAATATATTATTTAAGTTGCCCCTTAAATTAAAATATCACTGGTCCTAACATAAAATAATATTTATTAAAATTTATCTCCTTTGCTTTCTCCTTTAGCCTACAGGAAATCAAATCAGACTATAGGTCTTCTTTGAGGCAGTGTTTCCGAAAAGGTGACATGACAAACCACCCTTCTCAGAATTTCTTGCCCTCAAGCGATTTTGGCTTGGGATGCTCAAGCAACACCTTGCCCAAGCAATGGATCATGATGTGGCACTTGTTGAGTTTGGATGCCCTACTTGTTAAGTGAAGCAACTTGGGCCAAGAGATGCAACATTCCTTGACTTCATAATCTACATCAAAAGTATGCAACCTTAACAAGCTAGGAGATAGTTTGGTCAATACACGTGCATGATCCACAATATCAGACTTCTAAAAATCCCATGATGACATATTGTAAAGTCTCCTTCCAATCCCAAATAGGATGAGATAAGGGATGCAACACACTCTCAAAATGTTTCTCTTCAAATTGATGATAAATTAAAATTTCTACAAACTCCCACAAGAATAAGTGTTGTCATATGTAGTCACCACCATGTTTTTGTTGCATCACTTGGCTCCGCCTATGTAATGAAGAACTTGGAATACCAAAACCTTGAGTTTTAGTAGACCCTTCAATGATATGGTAAGGTTTACCTTCCAAAATATGGTGCAAATCAGACTGTGTATGAGTTGGAAACAATTTACAACAGTCACAGATCAACTGAAATCTCACCCAAATTAGAACTATGATTGTTGAAATATTTGTTCCTTTCAGCTGAAACCTTCTACCAACATTGGGTAGTGTTAAATCCTCCATAAAATGTGCAAACTTGCAGCTGTTCACGACTGATAACAGTAGCTCATGATCTGAAATTTGCAAGACCAGCAATATGACAAGCAGCTGCAAAACTGAAACTTCCAAAAACAAAATTGTGAGCAATGTAGAGGCTGAAAGCACCCAAGGACTGATTTGTTTATTAGCAGTCACAAACTCAAAAACATTCCTTCCCAAGATTGAAAACACTTGCATATCCACTTCTATGAGTGCAATTGAAATAATATGTGGTTGATAACAGTGATAACAATGACAATTTGATTTGTAGCTGTCTTGGGTATGTTCCTTCCTTAGGTGGTAGGAAATTATCAACAATTGCTCTCCTCCTTTGGGTGTGAATCTTTACGCAACGTTCCAAGTTTGATGATACCTCACCATACTTTCATTGCACTGCTTTGATTTTTATGCAAACTTGCCGAGGTCTCCATGTGATGCTCATGACTTCCTTAATAAGATAGTTACCTTGATAAACAACTCCCTTCATATTGAATCCATTCTTAGTAATGAACTTACAAAATAAATATAAACAATGCATGCCAACAAATATACTCACCTCTTCTATATTGCTGTTATAACAGTCATCTTGGTCTCTGCAAGTCCTTTCCATATTGCCCCAAGCAATTCCATAGCTATAGCATTGGATTCTCTTACTAAATATTAGATTTGTGGTGGTTGTAAACCGTCTTATATCAGCTGCAGATATGCCACCAATGACAGTAGGTGGGGAATGCATCCTCCTTGTGATTAATAACTTCTTTATGGCTGCCAACAGAATGTAGAGGAAGATGAAAATGTAGGTGACAAATGTTCTAAAATGGGAAATGGCACTCATAATGATCCACGGGTGATAGTTCTTTCCACTAAAATTCCAACCAGCCATGTTAACTTGTTAAGTTGATGATTCTTATCCAAAAAATCTTGTTTTGCTAAATCTCATTGGGTGGCTGTCTTTGATGTTCCACAATGAAAATAATTCAAATAGAACTTCGGCTATCCACCACAATTGGAAGGAAGGATGGAATAGGTGATCACCCGGTGTCACGCATGTCATCTCAATTCATTGAAGCAAACCCATCCTGAATAATATAATAATAGGGCGAACTATAGTTTCCCACTTAATTAATCAGTCCCATAGCCTCCTCCCACCCCGATGAGAATCAGGCCCGTGAAAAGGGATGCTAGGAAATACGCTGGGACAGGTAAATATGATGGTACATCGAGATGATGGTTTCACTGCACTATCCAGTACTGGGGTTCAATCTCAGCACCACCACCCATTCTTTCATTCTTTACCATCTCTCCCCACCTCCCATCAACTAGAAGTTGGGAGGGAGGGTTTCCCACCCCAATATAACCCACCCCACTAGAATTTAAAGGTGGGTGGGCCCTACTATTCTAAGGCGTACGTGCCATTGGGGTGGGATGAGATAGCTAGGCATGTTACGTATAACATCTGCTTGTATACGATAGTGGCAGGCGATAATGGGAGCATAGTAGTCACCGTTCATAAAGATATGTATGCATTAGTGTGAGGTCTCAAGCGTATTAGTCACTGTCAAGGCATAGTGATCATTTCTAGCTAATAGTTTGGTTGATAGAAGTGGGACATGAGAACCAACCAAGGTAAGCCCTACTCTTCTATAGGTGATCAAGACCTAACTCTAAACTACTGGAGCCAACCCAACGCCTAAGGCACAACTATAGAAAAAAGGGAAAAGAAGTAATGTTTCGAGATGAGATCATGTTTCTACTCATGATTGATGCAAAGGCTACATTGGGTGGGTCCCCTCAAATCTATTATTGGGATTCGCTCACCAGGCTCACAATTTACTTTTGATACTCTCTTCAATAGCGATGGGAAATGAATCCAAACGCTACCCTCCCAAGGAGGGCCCACCGGGACTTATTCTTTGATGAGTTGGTAGAGTTTGGAAGAGAATTAGAGTGCCTTCCACGGACTACATTCTCAAAACTTGAGGCGTGGAGTTCTGGGGGAGGGGGAGGGGGAGGGAGCGGTGCCCGTATCTAGTTTGAGGGTAGGGCGTGGATAGATCCTTGCGGTGGACGATTTATGGAATGGGGGGAATCAACGGGCTTAGGGCAGGATCAAACAAACAAGCATTCAGATGCAAAGGGATGATTGAGTTCGTTGAATGCCTTTGAGTTGAGTCACCTTCATTATCCAAACAACCATTATGGCAGGGACCAACCTAGTTCCATAGTAGAGAGGTGAGTAGCGAGTTTACGAAGTGTGTCTTTGTTCTATGGGGTTATGTTTTGACTCTTCGTGTTGGGGTGGTAATGTCCATAGTTCATTGCCTACCTAACTCGCTTCGTTCCCTCTCCTCTCCACTATTGATTTGGTGGGTGGTATGGGTCACACCTTGCATGCAAGGGAGTGGTGGGATTTGGGCTAAAATATTTAAACAATGCAAAACCCAAATAATTTCTTCGACAAGAGAGCATACCCCTCGCCAACCATGTGGGTGGAGGAAGGATAGGGCAAGGATAACTCCGGGGGATAACGACAGGCTCAATAGTAGGAAGGAAGATTCAATCAGTAGGAATGCCATGGATGAGCTCAACTTCGTTGGGGGCGCAATGTGAGCTCTCTATCCATCCAATATTGAAGTTGAGGTAATGAAATCCTTGTTACTTCCGACACATTCTCATTATTAGGCGGCAAGGGTGCAAGGTCGATTTGGTGGGTGGTTGGGAGAGTCATCTAGAATAGTCCCAAAATGCACCATCTTTCCTTTGCAACGACATAACTTACAAATCTAGGATTCGCCCTACTATTTTAAGGACCCCGATTAGACCCCACTTTATAGCATCCCACCCCTGCAAGGCGTTGGCTGTTTTGGGTGACCTTCTGACCGGAGCAAAACTGCAAAGGGTATTGCATTTTAGGGAGGGCTGCTATTATATTTGCTTTCATTAGCACAAGCATCAAAATCTTCATCTCGAGTATCAGATTCACGATCACTAGAATCCCGGTCACAATGTATCTTACCTTTAAGTTGATCCTTGATCATCTCCATCCATTGAGTGGTTTGGTTTCCTCAAACATTCACCTCCTTTCTTTTCACTTCAGCCATGCTTGGGATTCCATTCAATATGCCATGGATTATCACCTCCTTCCCATCCACCTTGAACCATAACTCTATAATGTACTTTTCAAAGAAGTGTGACCACTACATGACAACAATTATTGTTACCTTTTCTACACTAGTGTTATAATTTTGACCTTGGACTCTAATTAGTCTTATCACATTATCCCAAGATTTATCACATGAAAAATGGTTTGGATCAGATTGTATGTGTGCTGGAAGTTGACTATAACAGTCACACATTGTCCTAATTTTTTCCTCTAACAATACTGAAAGAGATGGAATGTTTGTTCTTAGTGATCTCCACATGTGATACCTCCTAGTGCAATATTAAACCAAGAGATATTCTCCATACTTTTCCTGTAACACTATTTTGCGCAGAATCAGAAATGTAATGTCTGCAAGGAAACATGGGAAGTGTTGGAAATGTTGAGGGTAGTAGATCTAAAATTGGGGACCATACTCGAAGTGGTCGCTAGCTTTGTGTATATTGCAACTAGTTCCTATCCTTATTTTGTCAAATTGGTGATTCTCAACAAGAGAAGTGCCATCTTACAATTATTATATTTGTTAGCCACGTTAGGAGTGTAATATTGAACTTATCACAATCAGACCGAATACTATTTTGATCAAACATCTCACATCTAGAAGAAGTTGTGATTCTCCCCCAAAAATCTTTCCCTCACATAGCCACAAAATCTTGAACATCAAAATGAGATATATTTTGCTTACCGTCACCTAGCATCAAGCATCACATGGAAACTGTCTCCATTTGGTTATCCCCTACAATCTTGTCTTCAATTGTGGTACTTAGCTCCCACGAGTGATCACTGAACTATGAATTGTGAACATTGACAATGCACAATAAACCCTATACAATTCCTCATCAACTTCCTTTCAGTGCAAGAGATGAACAACTTAACAATGATATTGATGCTTCTATCCACTTTGACCCTCATTAGATCACCTAGATCCAATATACCACTGTAATGTCCTAAAAAATAGTTTAATGGCAAAAACCTTGATTTTTAGTTTTGATTTTTCATTGAAACTGGAATATGACAGTCAAATTAAATCTTAAAATGGAATTTTTGAATTTTGAATTAAATCCCAATTGTTGCAATATTTAGAATAAATCCTAAGTTAGTAGAAAATTAGCTCAAAAACCCTTCATTACATTTTATTTATTTCCAAAAGAAACAATAGATTTTCAGAATACCAAAAATACAATTTTCTAAAATTTTCAAGTTTTTTCATCCACTACATGATTGTATGGCTAGGGTTTTTGGTTGCTGCACATACAGCTGTAGATGTTACTGCTATTGTATGGTGGTTGGAAACATTACGAGTTAATGTTCTCCTTCTTTAAACTTTATAAATGCTTTTTTCTAAACTTTGCCCTTGTCTAAACTGTATGGTGCCAGTCTGATATCTGTACAGCCACCTGGGAAAGTGTACAGCTGGTTGACTTGGCTCAGATCTGTCCTCCATGTTGAATGTAGTTATTGGAAGGAGTTTGGAAGTGCTGTGACCCTAGAAAATCAATAAACAATTGAGTTCTCTTTACTAATGTGACTTTATAAATTGATTTTTCCCACCCAATTCTGCCTTTGAAATTGTTAAAATAAACCCCAGATTCTTGAAATCTTCTCTTAAAATTTCTCCAATCTTGACTTGACACCTTTGAAGGATATTTTCTTGCAATTCATATCAGGTACTTGCTGAAATAAGTAATTTTTATTTGTAGAAAGGTCTAAATGCCTATTTGCTCAATAAAGGTAAAGGAATTTTTTCACATTAGAGAGCTTCTAACATCTACACGACAAACATTACATAAATTGCAGAAAAGGTATGAAACGGTGAGACAAAATTGAAGGAAAATGACACTTTTCATTAAAATTCTATCAAATCACACAAATACACTATTTTGCAAGTGAACAAGAAGGTGATAAACATTGTCCAAAATGGTCTCCAAGGTAGCCTCTGTATTTCATAATGAATGAATTACAATAGAAATGCAGAAAATGACACAAAGGATAGAGAAAAATCACTAAGTGCAAAATTTTGCATAACTAAGAACTCCATAGAATGAGTTGTAAAACTTATTAAGTACAATGCTCAATCAAACCTCTTTGGGTCGAATGCAGAAAAATAGCCCAAAAAATAGGCCTCTCCACTCTTCCAAAATTAAGCCCAATGCATGAAAAAGTCCAACCAAGTCATAACAAACCCAACGACTCACCAAAACTGCCCCTAAAAATGCTCCAACTGATTATAAATGCCTTCTAAACTTTAGGGGAAAGTAAAATTCGACCCTAAGTCTTCTCCAACTCCCCTATATACTCTCCTCATGTCTGCAAACTAACTCAACTTCTTGAGAAGAAGTCTTTCAGCCCATTAATGCATCTTATCCACTTGAATTAATGACACTAATTACTCTCCTTTGTTTATTTTATTAAGAAACTTTAATAATTTATTAATTGATTTACAATATCAACCAATTAATAATTATTAAATTACAATAATGATGCGTGAGAACAAATAAAATCTGGGCACTTGAAGATGTCAAATTCTGGAAAAACTTTTGGGCAAGTTGCAATAGGACAATTTTCAAAAAATGAATTTTATGACACCATAAACATCAAAATAAATTTTTCTGGAAGGAACAAAGTTTGTTCCTAACATCAATATCTTCCTCCTCACAAATTTATAGGGTCATACGAGTCCATATGTAGCCGTACCAAATTTATCTTCTTGCTGTAGATTCTGGGAAAAAATTTTGGGCAAGGTACTGTCACTAAAATGGACATAACTTTTCCATTTCCTCATGAAATTAACCCAAACTTGATTTAAATGAAAGAGTACTCATATATCTTTCATTTGAGTATGATATTCCACATTCATATGTCCATACAGGTTTGTACCATGTCTGCAAAGCGAATGTAACAGTCAAAAAATCAGAAAACTAGTAAAACTGTACATTTCCTGCAGCAATATATAACTTCAAATCTCTTGATGACAATGGTCATTTGAAGTTACATATTCCCTAAAACATGTATTTTATTGTTTCCCCATTATTACTTCCTGTAGCTACACTTTATTGCAGTAGCTTGTATTTCTCCTCCAACATCTATTTCCTGTCTACTCATACTCTCCTGTAACAACATACTTTTATTTCTTATTGAATGCACCTTCCTGTAGAATAATTTGTCTCTTGTAGAATATCATCCTGATTGAGCTTGTAGGGTGAAAATTAGGTAACATGTCCATTGGAGAATTGATGTTTTGGTCTCATTTGTTGACTCGCTACCTCACAACTTCAAGAGCTCTTTGTGCAAAATGTATTTTTTTGTGCCCTCTCTTTGTGTGCCCTAACATTCATTGCAGAAGTGTTTGTAGTATCGATTTTCATCGTGGCCACCCTATCACTATTGAAACCATGTTGAAGACACGACTAGTACCCAAGCCACATCCATATATGGTAACTGAGATAGATCAAGAAGGTGCATTTTCAAATGTTATACTAGATGTGATTTATAAAACAGATGTAAGGGTCAATTGTTGTCAATTGTTGTTACTCTTTTTGCATCTATTCTCATCGCATACTTTGATATGATGGCCCCATAGTTTTATTTATTTCACAAAAGGTACACATTTTTGGGAGTTTAAGAAAATCCCATACTCAAGACACCTTTTGAAAATCAGCTCCAAGTGTTTTGAATGATCTTACTTGTCCTTGGAGTAGGCTGTTAGATCATCTTGGTTGACCACCAGGAGGTCATTGATGATACTTGCAAAGGAAACATCCAATTCTCTTTGAAAAAATGATCTTTCATTTTAAGTCCACATGGTATTCTCATATAGAGAGGTGCCCCATGGAGAAGAAAATGCAATCTTATTTTATTTTCACTTCTTGAGGACCACCTAGTTGTATATGGAGAATTCAACCATCATAAACATAATTTTGAATCTAGTTATCCTCTGAAATAGATTTTCCATACTCATAAGATTGATTACTTGAAGTCCACAAAAATACCGTCTCTCCATACTTATTCCTACTTAGGAAAGATTTGATACCCATTCAAACTCATACTTATTCCTACTTAGAAAAGATTTGATACCCATTCAAACTCTCAAATAGGCCTGATGATATCTCCTCATTTTAGCTTTATCAACTCACTTTCTCTTTGAGGAGAAGCCATATAATTTATTGTCCTTTTTTAAAAAAAAAAGACAATGTCATATTGAAGTGGAACGGTTCGCTGAAACAAGTCCTTCCTCTACGTGTGGATTCTTTTGTAAAACCATGCAAAACACCTTGTAAATGGTTTCAATAGGACAATCAACATTTTCTTTACCACTATGTTTAATCTTTTATGAAAATCATTTTAGAGTTTGCTTTAGTCCCTGGCTTCATACCTTCACCACTATTGTCATCAATAGGATTGTTGTCCTTTGCTTTTGTTGCAAGGACTTGTTGTTAGATTGAAGTGAAATGGTGTGCTGAAACAAGTCTTTCCTGCACACTTTAATTTCATCATATAACCATGTGAAACATATTTTAGATGTTTTTAGTAGTACAATCAATGTTTTCTTTACCATTTCTTTCAATATCTTACCCATGTAAATAATTTTGGGGTTGCTTCAATCCCTAGCTTCATGCCTTCAAGACTATTGTCATCAATAGGATTGCTTTTGCCCTTATAGCAATCCGCACAATCAAACATTATTTTCAATTCCACTAGTCTTTTAATAATGGTGTTGGTTTTATTTTGCACAATTTCATTACCCAACAACGTTTCTCTTCCAACTTTCATCTCTACCATAGACTTCTAACCAATCAACTATTTTTCAAATTCATCAATCATATTTAGAAAATTATATATTTGTTTGTCTCCATTAGATGCTTGCCAATTTTGAATGTTATTTGGTATGCTTCGCCTTTTTAGAGTCTAAATATTGGATTTGTATTGGGAAGAGACCAATTTCAAATCAAACTTTGGTGCTTCAATAGCTAAAACAACAATAGTAACATTCCTTAACCTATCTATCCATTCTAGGCTTATTGGATCAAATGATTCAACGGTATTCCGGACTGCATTTTAATACACTTTTAGCCTCTCATCCTTTGCAATACATATATTCTTTATGCAATAACTCTCATATTGGCTTAGCTCAAATTTATGCAATTATTTTACAATGGCTCATATCCAAGCTATTTCTAATCACCAAATTCTCGATATGGGTGAAGTGAAAGCATATAGAGACTAGAGCGGAAACAAAAGGAATTAAAGACATGAACTTGTGGTAAACCTTCCAATATCCTTTGCATTATCAGAGTTCAACACAAATTTGGAGGTAATTTGCACAAATGGTTACAATATGAAATGATAAGAAATTAGTACACTTAAGTGTTCAAATACATGTATTATATTAAATAGTTATCTTATATTATGAAAAAGATCTCATCAATCAGTTGGAAAAAAAATTGAAATCACATAAATTTGTTACCTAGAATGATGAAAGGCCAAATAATCTTCAATATTGATCTCAACTGGTTATAACTATTTGCAATAGTAATGAATATGAGATTATTACAAAAACAATTGACTACTTAATTCAAATTGATTTGTATCCCTATTCTAAATCTGCAGATATAAAATTTTTACTGTTCTTGCATATAACCTAAAATAATATTCAGTTTTACAAATTCTACAAGTGAAAGAAGGTATAGAAATTTATAACACTACAGTAAGCTAAAAGATTTTTAGAGTAATCATCGTGATCCAAAAGTGAGCGCTTACAATATACAATTATTAGTAACAATCCACCCCTGTTTGATTTGATGTTGGTTTTACAACATGATAAGTTGTCTACAAATAATCATAGTTAACAATTGTTAGTATCTATGCAAGCAATTTGGATACACGCAACTAGTAGGGAACAACACATTATAGATAACATAACTCCTCTTAACAAGGATGACACTTTCTATGGATTTTTAGTACTCAAGAGATTGTAAGGGATGCCACGAGTAATACAACTCTTGCCTCATAACCAATATGTTTGATAAACCGACTTGGATGGCAGGGAACTGATGAATCATCTTCATTTTCTTGTCAATTCTCACTTGAATTTCTCTCTTTTCTTTGTGGAAGTGGAATATTGAGTCGATAACTTAATTTAAAAGGATTCTAATTCCATTGAAGAGTGACAAGTCGTAAAAAAAACTTCCTACAGGTTTCATCTCAAAAGGGACAAAAATCATTGACTATACACACTGTCCCCGCAATCAAAACAATTTTATTGACTGAATCAAATATCAAGGAATTAGTTGCAAATAAATTGCTACAACTATCACAATAGTCTGCACAAAAAGTGTGATACCATTAACATAATTTGGTTGGCTCCTTCAAAAGTAATATCAATAGTATAATGAGTATGGTGATTAATAAATATAACAACAATGTGTTAAAAGTAAAACATTCAATAAAAATGTCATATTACAAAAATCCTCCTTTCATATTGAAAATGTAGAATAGCTAAAGATTTACTATACAAAGCACAACATTGTAATAATATTAAAATGAAATAACCAAAATTACCAAAACAACCATGGGCAACACAATTAATATATTTGTTATTACAAGATTATGTTCATTTTGCTTACCCATTAACACAACAACCTTGTCACATATTGGATGGTCTCACAGAGTGTGGGCTACACTGCTTGAGAGTAACCTTTAGAGAGGGCTGGTTGCTTTGGAGCTCACCTAAACCTACTTGTTGGGGAAAGGGAAGAGGAAAAACATAAAATGAAACCTATACTCCTACTATGATGCACAAAACGAGTTTGTAGAACTTTACTACTATTTGGACACACAAAATGACCAACTTCTCAAACCAAGACAAACACAACTCATAATTTCGGGTGTACTTTGCAGAAAAGATTTAGAACTAGGTGGAAAATACTAAGGACAACATTAAGGAGTTGAAAAAGTCATCACAAGTTAACTTCAAATTCCTAGCTGGTAAACACAAATAATAACTTGTAAAATATACAACTTTTAGAATAAAATCAATAGAATTGAGATGGATACCAAAGAGAAATATATGTCATCGCAAGGTTAAACCCATCATTTCAAATGGTTTGCACAATGTAACAACTCTTAGAAGGTAAAAACTTGATTTCATTGATCAGAAGGCATTTTACAATTTGTGTATAAGTCTGAATATGAGTTAAATATATGATTTGACCAAAAGAACCTTGTTTTAGGTTACAATGTATCGTTTGGACAACAATAACTAAAATAAAAACAGGCCTAAAAGTTGTGCTTTATAGAGTACACATCTCTTCAAAGAAGGAACATGTGTCGATAAATAAAAGACATTTATTAAATTACTTGCTGAGTCAAGCTTCTACAGTGTCTAAACTTTTTGTTGCTATTTTTGAGGCCCTTAAACTACTCAAATTTGGTGGAAAAATGCATAGAAGTCTCCTACTTTAATTCATCTATTGACGAGTCTCCTTAAATAGCTCTTAGAAGCTCTCAACTAGCTCCAACTTGGTCAAAAAGCTTCCAAAATTCTCTCAACATCTTGAAAATATCTTCAAACAGCCCTATATTCTCTCCTTATTCTCTCCTTGACTACTGCAACAGGCTTCCATGATCATAGGGCATGTGTTTCTCATCATTTTGGGGTTGAATGAAAACAAAACATACAAGTAAAACCCCCTTAATCTGCTTAAAACTGAGTCAAACTAGCTTAAAATTGCATCTAGATGTAGCTGTTATCTTTAGGTGATCACAACACATGTCGAGAATGTCCTAAAAGAGACAAAAATTGAAATTTCAGCCTTTGAGTAAGATTCTCATACCCTCAAGTCATCTCTTCAACCATCGTGAATCAAACTTAATGTTATTTTGTCTTCATGATTAAGCCACAAATAGTCATGTCATAAAGTATTTACAATGATTGTGTTTATACTGTGTCCTTTTACTTTTCATGACTTGTTGTCTAGTTCTACTATGGTAACAACTTGTTTTGAACCAATATACATAACTCTCTTCTCTATTTTGTCATTGTCTGTATAATAAGTTTATAGCACGACTATCTTTGTTGTGATGTTTTGTAGCACTTTATTCAACCTTTTATGTGTAGGATTTATCTTAAAGATCTTACCATAAGGTAATATGAAAAATATCTTCATTGGTTCTTCTAACTCATCATGTTGTCTTTATTATTGGGCATCACGACTGTGAAAGATCTAGACACTATTGTGATAATCAAAAAGGCCTCCAAAACTCTTCCTTTGTACATTGTGAAATATCAAATTGAGTTTTTACTTATCTTTTATCAAATGAGATGTGACTTTGGACCTACTATCTTCACATGATATTCTTCTGCCCTTGTGTTGACTGTCACTATCATTGTATCTTCTCCTCATTGCATGACTAGTGCATATAATTTTCATACTCTTTGTCTTCTTTTACAATGAGTGTGTGTTTGTGTTATTCATAAGACTTACGTTTGCCTTTTTTAAGCCTTATCTTAGTATGTTTTGTTGCTGCTCATACCTTTTTTCTGTTTCTGTTTTGTGATGGTCCTTTTTTCTTATACTTTGTTGGTCGGTACTTTTGCATAATGACTGTCCTCTTCAACTTTTGGTCATGACATGGCAAGCAATGAAGCCATATTCCTACCTCTATTGTTATGTAAAGTCTTTCTCTCTAAAGAGGACTGTAATTTCTTTAATGGAAGCTTATAGGTGCCTTTGGAAGGATTGTCTTGTGAAGAAACCTCCATGTCCATAGCTTTTGGAGTATGCACTATCTTCTAATGTTCTTATTTTCCTTACATCACTGCCTCTATGCAATCTTTCTTTATCTCAGTGTCTTGACATGAACATGCCTATACTTCAAACTTCTTCAAACTCCTTCTGAACTGTCACCTTCTACCATTCAATCTTTAATTTTCATGTCTTCAATAAACAATCTAAGGGTAGAATAGTCTTTTCCCTATTTTTCACCAAGGTCATTATTTGATAAAACTTTAAGTCATTATATTTTATTATTTAATGGTATTGTGCATTTTTCCATGGAAATTTGTTTTAATCATGCGACGTGGGCAAAATATGTATGCTTACATTGAAAAATGAAAATCCTCAACTTTTATCATCCTCTATCCTAAATATGATCACATAAGAATTTTCTTAGCAATTTGTCATTTTTCACTACTAGTATTGCCATATCCATACACACCATCTTGACTAGAACCTACTCACTTAAATCATTAGAAAATTTTAAACAAGGGCTTTCATGATCTCTTACCACTCAAGTCTTATGTAGCTCTTGACCCTTTGAGAAGCTGCTTTGTTTCCTCTTGTCAATCTCTTTTGTCACGATTACATGCTGTCACAGTCTTTCTCTATGATAGTCATTAAAGACCTCTCAAATTGCTTGAAACTGAGTCAAAGGGGCTTAAAATTGCTCCTAGATGCATGTATTAACTTTAGGTGATCATAACACGTTAAAAATGTCATATATGTGCCAAAATTTGAAATTTCATCCTCCTACATTTATCTCTTCAACCACTATGCATAAAACTTAATTTTATTTTGTCTTCATGATTAAGCCACAAACAATCATGTCATAAAGAATTTGCGATGAATGTCCTTACACTTGTTTCATTTTTATTTATTCTCTTGCTTTTCATGACTTAATGTCCACTACTACTCTAGCAACAAGTTGTTTCACTACAATACATAACTTTCTTCTTTGTTTTGTCACTTTCCATTTAATGAGTTTATAGCATGATTGTTTTCGTAGTTCATTGTAATGTTTTATAGGTTTCTATTCAACCTTTTCTCAATAGGATTTATCTTTAAAATGTTATCGCAATGTTACGTGATACTAAGAAAATACACAAATGTTGATACACAAGAATAAAGTAGAAAAAAATTGCAATGATAGACCAGCAATCCAAGATTTCAATTATATGCAGAGAATTACAATTTCCTATTACAGTCAAGATATTGCTCAAGAGACCTTGCACTTTGGTCTACTAGTGATTGGTCCATGTAGGGAGTGGCGAAAGGTGATGACAATGTGATCTTTGCTATCTAATCCTTGATTGCTGATGTTGTTAGTGCTACTGCCTGACATGTGTGATATTAGTATCTTTCTTGATAGCAAGCCTTTGCTGCTAGATGAATCTCCAATATAGACAACCTCCCAATGTTTAGGCTGATGTTATGATTCCAATCTCTATCGCTGTTGCATATAACAACCACCTCTGACAATTGTATATTAATCTCTATAAATATGAGGATGATACCTTGCACTTTCGTCTACTAATGATTGGTCCATGTTGGGAGTGGTGAAAGGTGATGACAATGTGATCTTTGCTTTCTAATCTCTGATTGCTGATGTTGTTAATGCTACTGCCTGACATATGTGATATTAGTATCTTTGTTGATTGCAAGCCTTCGCTGCTAGATGAATCTCCAATATAGATGACCTCCGAATGTTTAGGCTGATGTTATGATTCCAATCTCTATCGCTGTTGCAAAGGTGATCGCATATAACAACCACCTCTGACGATGTATATTAATCACTATAAATATGAGGATGTGCTGCAGTGCTTCTAGGCGTATAGCGAATGTATGTTGCTGTCATAGTATCTATGTTCGCATATGTGAATCAGTGCAAAGTATGGAATGAAGTGTGCGCCTTGGTCTCGCATATCGCATTGATATGTGTGAATAAATGTCACTGCCTAGTCACAGAGATAGGATGGAGTATATGCTGCGGCTTCTCTGATCATCAATGAATATGTCACTGTCCACTATCACAATGATAATTCTATTCACTGCTGCAATGAATGGTGTAGATTTTCAAATTTAGATCGGTGATATGAAATGATAATCTCCAGATCGCAAGATGTGAAAGGATGATAATGTTGCAAACCTATCAATCCAATTTGGTCTCGAAGATACTTCACAAAATGGGGATTGATAACAAACTAGGGAGGATATATCACCTCGAAAACTGCAAACTCCCAATGAATTCCAATAAGGAATTACAAAGACAAATGAATTCGAAAGCTAATTGATGATCATTGTGCTCTCTAAAAGCCGATATAAGTATGATGCCAAAGCATGATAATGCGAGCGAGTCAGCTAGCAAGAACTGACACCACCAGAAATAAATTTTAAATTGGTCCTCACCAAGGTAAGGTAGCGCCACAAGTACACCACCCAAAATGGGTCTTCTTGCAATACTTACTATCTCACAAGGGACCATATGAGCTGTAAGTGTAACTTGTGAATAGGTCTGGCTTAAGGAGGAGACTTGATAGTCTCCCCTCCTGGGATTTCTTGACCACAAATAATTTCAAATTAGGGTGCTCCAAAATCTACTCTCTCCTATGTCTTATCCTCAACTAGGAAATCCTTCCACCTAACAAGATGCTCCTTGATTGTATGGGGTTGAAGCCTTCTCACTCTAAAATCAATGACCTCAATGGGCTCCAACATAAGCTTTCCCTTATCATCAAGTGGTAGACGCTTCTCCAAAATTGTAACTCACTGTCTTAAAACTACACTTGATCCAATGCCGACCCGGATACATCTTCTACTGACTGTGGGCTTGTTGTAGATTATCATTGAGGGACCAAAGGGTATCTTGAATCTCTTATTGCCAATCCTTTCCTTTAGGCGCTCTCATATCTCCTAATACTAGATTTGTAAATGAAGTAGCCCCATAGCCATAGAGTACCTTGTAGGGTGACATCCCAATTGACATGTGATAAGTGGCATTGTAGCAATACTCTCCAAGATGTAGCCAATGGATCCATGCCTTCTATTGCAGTGCCACATAGTTCCTTAAGTGGCCCTCTACCCACTTTTTCACAATCTTAATCTATCCATTTTTTGGGACTAGTAACTAGTACTTGGAGTTATCTCAGTGCTTGTCAACCTGAAAACCTCCATCGAGAAAGGTATGTTTAGAAAGGTATGCTTGGACTTGTTTTGCTAGCATTTGGCACACTCCCTAACGAATCACAAAACATCATGCTTGAGGCCCTTCCATGAGAATTTGTCAGGAATTTACCTATATGTCTTGAGGTTTCTAGGACGCCCTTTAAATGGTGACTTATGAATCTCCCTCAATATTTTCTCCTTCAATTCAACTCTGGAACAAGAAAATGTGGTTCTTGTAGTAGATGACATCATCCATTACCTTGTACCTATCATCATGAAGTTTTTCATCCATCAATTGGCAAGCGAGGGTATTCTTGGAGTACTCCACCAATAAATGAGCCCTCAAATCAGCTGAAACTTGGGATGAAGCATATGGCGGGTTTCCTGAATAGGGCATCGAAAACCACATTTTTCTTCGCTTTCACATACTCGATATCAAAGTCATAAGCTTTATCCTTGATCACTCACATTTTTTGCCTCTCTTCCAAATCCTTTTGCTCCAAGAAGCATCGAAGGATGTTGTGGTTGATCCAAACCACAAACTGCCCCATCCCCTCCAACAATGTATCGCTTGAACTTGGCCAATGCATGCATGATTGTGAGCATCTCCTTGTTGTAGATCAAGTAACCCCTCTTAGTCTCCTTGAGTTTTCGGCTCTCAAATGCAACTGAGTGACGATTCTCCATCAACACTACTCCAATGCCTTCCCTTGATGTGTCATAGTTGAGGACAAATGGCTGAGAAAAGTTAGGAAACACCAACATTGGGAATGTACTCATAGTCTCCTTCAATTTGTTTGAAAGATTCTTGTGCCTCCTCTATCCAAAAAAAACACCCCTTTATGAGGTCGACGAATGGGGCTCCAATTTATGATAATCCCCTCATGAATCTCTTGTAGTAGTTTCACAGACTAAAGAATCCCCTCACAAATCACTTGACCAATATTTTGACTATAATAGGCAGTTATTATTCTCTACATATAACTGAAATCTTGGATTGCTGGTCTATCATTGCAAATTTTGTGCACTTTGTTCTTCTGTATTTGCTTGGGATATTTCAAAGATTTTCTCATAAACATTGCGATAACATTTTAAAGATAAGTCCTATTGAGAAAAGGTTGAATAAAGAGCTATAAAACATTACAATGAACTATGAAAACAATCATGCTATAAACTCATTACACGGAAAGTGACAAAACAAAGAAGAAAGTTATGTATTATGGTGAAACAACTTGTTGCTAGAGTAGTAGTGGACATCAAGTCATGAAAAGTAAGAGAATAAACAAAAATGACATGAGTGTAAGGACATTCATCGCAAATTTTTTATGACATGATTGTCTGTGGCTTAATCATGAATAGACATGTATGTAGGAGAAATTTTAAGCCCTTTTGACTCAGTTTCAAACAGCTTGAGAGGTCTTTAATGACTATCGTAGAGAAAGATTGTGACAACATGTAATCGTGACAAAATAGATTGACAAGAGGAAACAAAGAAGCTTCTCAAAGGGTCAAGAGCTCCATAAGACTTAAGTGGTAAGAGATCATGAAAGCCCTTGTTTAAAAGTTTCTAATGATTTAAGAGAGTAGGTTCTAGTCAAGATGGTGTGTATGGATATGGCAATACTAGTAGTGAAAAATGACAAAAAATTCTTATGTGATCATATTTAGGATTGGGGATGATAAAGGTTGAAGATTTTCATTTTTCAATGTAAGTATACATATTTTGCCCACGTCGCATGATTAAAAGAAATTTCCATGGAAAAATGGACAATACCATTAAAATCTAATGACTTAAAGTTTTATCAAACAACCACCTTGGTGAAAAATAGGGAAAAGACTATTCTACCCTTAGATAGTTTATTGAAGACATGAAAATTAAAGATTGAATGGTAGAAGGTGACAGTTTATAAGGAGTTTGAAGAAGTTTAAAGTATGGGCATGTTCATGTCAAGACACTGAGATAAAGAAAGATTGCATAGAGGGAGTGATGTAAGGAAAATAAGAACATTAGAAGATAGTGCATACTCCAAAAGCTATGGACATGGAGGTTTCTTCACAAGACAATCCTTCCAAAGGCACCTAGAAGCTTCAATTAAAGAAATTATAGTCCTATTTAGAGAAAAAGCCTTTACATAACAACAGAGGTAGGAATATGGCTTCATTGCTTGCCATGACATGACCAAAAGTTGAAGAGGACAGTCATTATGCAAAAGTACCGACCAACAAAGTACAAGAAAAAAGGACCATCACAAAACAGAAACAAAAAAAGGTATGAGTAGTAGCAAAACATACTAAGATAAAAGCTTAGAAAAGGCAAACGCAAGTCTTATGAATAACAAAAACACACTCATTGTAAAAGAAGACAAAGAGTATGAAAATTATATGCATTAGTCATGCAATGAGGAGAAGATGCAATGATAGTGACAATCAACACAAGGGCAGAAGAATATCATGTGAAGATATTAGGTCCAAAGTCACATCTCATTTGATAAAAGATAAGTAAAAACTCAATTTGATATTTCACAGTGTACAAAGGAAGAGTTTTGGAGGCAATTTTGATTATTAGAATAGTGTCAAGGTCTTTCACAATTATGATGCACAGCAATAAAGACAACATACATGATGAGTTAGAAGAACCAATGAAGAGAATTTTCATATTACCTTATGGTACGATCTTTAAGATAAATCCTACAGAGAAAAGGTTGAATAAAGTGCTACAAAACATCACAACAAAGATAGTCGTGCTATAAACTCATTATACAAACAATGACAAAATAGAGAAGAGAGTTATGTATATTGGTGAAACAAGTTGTTGCCCTAGTAGAACTAGACAACAAGTCATGAAAAGCAAAAGGACATAGTATAAGCACAATCATTGTAAATACTTTATGACATGATTGTTTGTGGCTTAATAATGAAGAAAAAATAATATTAAGTTTGATTCACGATGGTTAAAGAGATGACTTGAGGGTATGAGAATCTTACTCAAAGGCTGAAATTTCAATTTTTGTCTCTTTTAGGACATTCTTGACATGTGTTGTGATCACCTAAAGATAACAACTACATTTAGATGCAATTTTAAGCTAGTTTGACTCAGTTTCAAGTAGATTACGGGGTCTTAAATAGTATGTTTTGTTTCCATTCAACCCCAGTACTTTGTCAAACCCAAAATGATGAGAAACACATGCCCTATGATCATGGAAGCCTGTTGCAGTGGTCAAGAGAGAATATAGAGCTGTTTGAAGATATTTTCAAGATGTTGAGAGAATTTTGGAAGCTTTTTGACCAAGGTGGAGCTAGTTGAGAGCTTCTAAGAGCTATTTAAGGAGACTCGTCAATAGATGAGTTAAAGTAGGAGACTTCTATGCATTTTCCCACCAACTTTGAGTAGTTTAAGGGCCTCAAAAATAGCAACAAAAAGTTTGGACACTGTAGAAGCTTGACTCAGCAAGTAATTTAACAAATGTCTTTTATTTATCGACACATGTTCCTTCTTTGAAGAGATTTGTACTCTATAAAGCATAACTTTTAGGCCTGTTTTTATTTTAGTTATTGTTGTCCAGACAATACATTGTAACCTAAAACAAGGTTCTTTTGGTCAAATCATATATTTAACTCATATTCAGACTTATACACAAATTGTAAAATGCCTTCTGATCAATGAAATCAAGTTTTTACCTTCTAAGAGTTGTTACATATATTTCTCTTTGGTATCCATCTCAATTCTATTGATTTTATTCTAAAAGTTGTATATTTTACAAGTTATTATTTGTGTTTACCAGCTAGGAATTTGAAGTTAACTTGTGATGACTTTTTCAACTCCTTAATGTTGTCCTTAGTATTTTCAACCTAGCTCTAAATCTTTTCTGCAAAGTACACCCGAAATTATGAGTTGTGTTTGTCTTGGTTTGAGAAGTTGGTCATTTTGTTTGTCCAAAATTGTAGTAAAGTTCTACAAACTCGTTTTGTGCATTATAGTAGGAGTATAGGTTTCATTTTATGTTTTTCCTCTTCTCTTTCCTCAACAAGTAGGTTTAGGTGAGCTCTAAGGGAACCGACCCTCTCTAAAGGTTACTCTCAAGCAGCGTAGCCCACACTCTGTGAGACCATCCAATATGTGACAAGGTTGTTGTGTTAATGGCTAAGTAAAATGAACATAATTTTGTAATAACAAATATATTAATTGTGTTGCCCATTGTTGTTTTGGTAATTTTGGGTATTTCATTTTAATATTATTACAATGTTGTGCGTTGTATAGTAAATCTTTAGGTATTCTACATTTTCAGTATGAAAGGAAGATTTCTGTAATATGACATTTTTATGGAATGTTTTACTTTTAACACATTGTTGTTATATTTATTAATCACCATACTCATTATACTATTGATATTACTTTTGAAGGAGCCAACCAAATTATGTTAATGGTATCACACTCTTTGTGCAAACTGTTGTGATAGTTTTAGCAATTTATTTGTAACTAATTCCTTGATATTTGATTCCGTCAATAAAATTATTTTGATTGTGGGGACAATGTGTATAGTCAATGATTTTTGTCCCTTTCGAGATGAAACCTGTAGGAAGTTTTTTTTATGACTTGTCACTCTTCAATGGAATTAGAATCCTTTTAAATTAAGTTATCGACTCAATATTCCACTTTCACAAAGCAGAGGGAGAAATTCAAGTGAGAATTGACAAGAAAATGAACATGACTCATCAATTCCCTGCCATCCAAGTTGATTTATCAAACATCTTGGTTATGAGGCAAGAGTTGTATTACTCGTGGCATCCCTTACAATCTCTTGAGTAATAAAAATCCATAGAAAGTGTCATCCTTGTTAAGAGGAGCTATTTTATCTATAATGTGTTGTTCCCTACTAGTTGCGTATATCCAAATTCCTGGCATAGATACTGACAATTGTTAACTATGATTATTTGTAGACAAGTTATCATGCTCTAAAACCAACATCAAATCAAACAAGGGTGAATTGTTATGAATAATTGTATATTGTAAGCGCTCACTTTTGGATCACAATGATTACTCTAAAAATCTTTTAGCTTGCTATAGTGTTATAAATTTCTATACCTTCTTTCACTTGTAGAATTTGTAAAACTAAATATTATTTTAGGTTGTATGCAAGAACAGTAAAATTTTTATATCTACAAATTTAGAATAGGGATACAAATCATATTGAATTAAGTAGTCAATTGTTTTTGTAATAATCTCACATTCATTACTATTGCAAATAGTTATAACCAGTTGAGATCAGTATTGAAGATTATTTGGCCTTTCATCATTCTAGGTAACAAATTTATGTGATTTCAAATTTTTTTCCAACTGATTGATGAGATCTTTTTCGTAATATAAGATAACTATTTGATATAATGCATGTATTTGAACACTTAAGTGTACTAATTTCTTATCATTTCATATTGTAACCATTTGTGCAAATTACCTCCAAATTTGTGTTGAACTTTGATAATGCAAAGGATATTGGAAGGTTTACCACAAGTTCATGTCTTTAATTCCTTTTGTTTTTGTTCAGTCTCTATATGCTTTCACTTCACCCATATCGAGAATTTGGTGAGTAGAAATAGCTTGGATATGATCCATTGTAAAATAATTGCATTATTTTGAGCTAAGACAATATGAGAGTTATTGCATAAAGAATATATGTGTTGCAAAGGATGAGAGGCTAAAAGTGTATTAAAATGTAGTCCGGAAGACCGTTGAATCGTTTGATGCAATTACATGATGAAATTAAAGTATGCATGAAAGACTTGTTTCAGCACATCATTTCCCTTCAATCTAACACCAAGTCCTTGCAACAAAAGCAAAGGACAAAAATTCCTATTGATGACAATAGTGTTGAACGTATGAAGCCAGGGACTAAAGCAAACTCTAAAATGATTTGCATAAAAGTTTAAACATAGTGGTAAAGAAAATGTTGATTTTCCTATTGAAACCATTTACAAGGTGTTTTGCATGGTTTTACAAAAGAATCCACACGTGGAGGAAGGACTTGTTTCAGTGAACCGTTCCATTTCAATATGACACTATGTCTTTAAAAGAAAAACAAAGGCCAATAAATCATATGGCTGCTCCCCAAAGAGAAAGTGAGTTGATAAAGCTAAAATGAGGAGATATTATCAAGCCTATTTGAGAGTTTGAATGGGTATGAAATATTTTCTAAGTAGGAATAAGTATGAGTTTGAATGTGTATCAAATCTTTCCTAAGTAGGAATAAGTATGGAGAGATGATATTTTTGTGAACTTCAAGTAATCAATCTTATGAGTATGGAAAATCTATTTCAGAGGATATCTAGATTAAAAATTATGTTTATGATGGTTGGGTTCTCCATATACAACCAGGTGATCCTCAAGAAGTGAAAATAAAATAAGATTGCATTTTCTTCTCCATGGGGTACCTCTCTATATGAGAATACCATGTGGACTTAAAATGAAAGATCAACTTTTCAAAGAGCATTGGATGTTTCCTTTGCAAGTCTCATCAATGACCTCATGGTGGTCAACCAAGATGATCTAACAGCCTACTCCAAGGACAAGTAAGATCATTCAAAACACTTGGAGCTGATTTTCAAAAGGTGTCTTGAGTATGGGATTTTCTTAAACTCCCAAAAATGTGTACCTTTTGTGAAGTAAATAAAACTATGGGGCCATCATATCAAAGTATGCAATGATAATAGATGCAAAAAGAGTAACAACAATTTAGCTCATCCCACAACCTATAACAATTAAGGGTCTGAATTCTTTCTTTGATAAAATCGACTTTTTTGCGAGATTTATTCCTAACTTTGTTGAGAACACCAAAGTGATTTCCAAAATGTTAAGGAAATAATAATCCATCACATGGAGTGATAAACCAACTAAAACATTTGTGAACACCAAGGAAGGGTTTTAAGAAGCGCTAGTCTTGGTGAGTCCAAATTATTCCTAACCCTTCCAAGTCTTCTCATTTACCTTATTGTTACTTCAAAAATAAAAGGATGGATATGAGTAGTCTATTGCATTTTTTAGTCTTTATAAGGTGTTTACTTGAAGTGCTTAATTATAGAAAAACATGCTTACACCATTATCAAATCCATCAAGAACTATAGGCCACATTTAATATGTGTAAAGACCATTGTATACGTGTCACATACAACAATAAGAGATAAGAGATATATTCACTCAGTAAGAAGTCTCAAGTTAGAGATGCAAATGGATCAATAAGGTCCAAGAATATGATATTGAGGTCCAACCAACAAGGTTGGTTAGAGGTCAATGTCTAACCAAACTAATGGAAAATGCAACTCTAGAAGCAACTAAGATCAACAAGACAAACTCTGATTGTGCATATACTTGTTGGCAATTAAGAGATTATCCATGGTAATAAGATACTTTCTTTTACGTTGAAAATATGATGCACCCTCTTGGAATTAATTTTAACCAACAATTAACTCTTAAGTTGCAAATTGCAATCCCAATGATTTTTGCTAGTACATGATGATTTTATGTGAAAGATATTAATGGGCTACTCCTCAAGTGATTGAATAAAGAAATCTCTAATTAGATGATGGACGAATATAATCAAGGCATTCGTGGAGGACATTTCAAGGCTACAACCACTATGAACAAAGTCCTCAGAGAAAGATATTGGTGGCCTACCATATTTAAGGATGTGGTTAGAAGAGTAAGAAAATGTTATGGGTGTCAAAGGTTTTCAGGCAAGTCGAATGTTGCAAGTGTTCTTCCTTTGACATCTAAGATAGTAGAAGTTCCTTTCCAATAATGGAGAATTCAATTCATAAAAGATCAAGAAATGGATATAAATGGAATCTTCTTAGTCCACATTTAATAAGGGCAAAGACCATTGCATAGATGTCACATACAACAATAAGAGATTTATTCACTCAATATGAAGCATTGGAGATTTATAAGTGATATGTTGTGTTGTAAACACACACACCCCCATTGTAAATCGGGACCTCTCTTTTTTGTTTCCCATTAGGTTTAGTTTGGTTTAGTTCTTGTAGGTTTGGAAATGATTTTACAATCTCTTGCCTTAGGATGAGAAGGATTTCATTTTGTGACGTTTAGGAGTGAATGTCAAGATTGGGAAATTAGGGCGAGATTGTGAAATATTTCACAAAGTATAAAAGTTATCAAATGATTGCAAAATGTTGTCAAGAAGAGTAAAGGATGAAATTATGAAATCCGGGTGTCGAAAAATGAAACTTCAATACATGGAAAAATGAAAGAGGAGTAAAATGAAATTCACAATCTAAAATTTTTTCCAGTAAGGAAAAATTAAAAATATAAGTGAAATCATAATTAGGTATGAAAATCCTTGTTTAAAATATGAATTCCAAAGGTAGAAATGAAAATCCAAATTTGAGAGTTCTAAATCAAAATTCAAATTTAATTATGCAAAAGCATCTTGAGTCCAAGGCAAGGCTTCCCATATGCCTGAGGGTCCTAGACCGAGCTGTTCATGCGCCCTCTTATCCAAAAGTCTCCTTTGCAACATACATTTGTCCTTGTCCACCTCAGTTTTTCTCCCAAGGAGTCTGTCCTCATCACATTTCCCCCTTACGAATGTATGAAATTTAAAATGCAAAAATAAGGGAGTGACAACTTGACAAAGGAAAACATGAGTTTCAAATACACTTATGATGTTGGCCAAATCAATGAAATTGCAAATTCTAAATGAGAACACATATATGAATAACAAAAGATATTATTTTATTACCATTTAATACAATTAAATCACTCAAATGCGAATTAAGGAAAATCAAGGGCGAAGTCAAAGGAGAATTGACAAGTGCAAGTTTCCAACAAAGTGTAAAATTTAAATAAGATGAAGGTTAATCTCACACAGAAAGGATAATTAGATCAAGATGAAGATGAATTTCCCCAAAATAGTGTAAATTCAATGTAGATCAAATTAGAGTGTAAAGACATTTTCACTTCAGATTATGATAGCGAATATTAGAGTGTAAAGACATTTTCAAGACTTGTATTAGAGTGTAAAGACATTTTCAGATTATGATAGCGAATATTAGAGTGTAAAGACATTTTCAAGACTTGTATTATCATTTTCAAGTGCGAATTCCAGAATTATCAAGTCATTTCAAGATCATTAAGGATGAAAATAAAATAGTGTTAAGAATAAGTTAATTGGAAAAGGGTTTTAGAAAGGTTTATGTGGCAAACTTTTGTGTAATATTGAAGATATTTTAAGTGCACTTTGTTTCACTACCCCGTGAAGAAGGATTGTCATGTAATATATTTTGGATTTCTTCAATGTAAATCAAGAGGGCAAGAAATTGAACTCTCATTGTCTTATCACAATCCTCTTGTATTTCATTTGTTTGTTTGCAAACTTAGGGTTTTATTCGCTATCATAATCTAACTAGCTCAAGGTGTTCAAGTTTGAAGATAGAAGATAAGGTAATTTGGAAGACAACAATGCAAGGAAGGACAAGATTCTCAGTTTGAGAAGGAATTTCAGATTAAATCGTACATGGAAGCAAATTTCTCTACAAATGAAGGATGCTACAATGGCCTTGGATTTCCCTTGGAAATTCAAGATCAACATGAAGGACTCAACCACACAAAATAGAAAAAAACATCCAAGATATAAAGACATTCAAGAAGATGACATTCATCAATGAGGGACATAACAATAGGGAGGATTGCTCAACTACTACAAGAAGATCAAGTCAAGATGACATAGAAGGATAAGAATTCTAAAAACAATGAAGGATTACTATGAAGATGAAAAGAACATTCATGGAGATGATGCAATTTGCCAATATGGACCATCACAAATAGTCAAAAGCTAGACCAGATAATGATTAGTATGAAGAGATATCTGTATAGATTCAATGACTTCTTTGTGATGAAGGATGAGATTTGTTGATGTCAGTTTTGTACCACTACATAACATATAGCAATTGAATACTTGATATAGAATACCAAACACTCAACCCTCTCTTGAAAAGTAAATACTCATGAAGGACATGAGAATACTCCAAGGCTCCTTACACCTATGGATACTAACTCAGTTATATTAATGTGATTTGCTGGTTAATCACGTAGACAAGCTTACGTTGTTCATTCAAAGATAACTTGGTGGTACTTCGCTTGCTTGACTTGTTCTTTTCTCCTTGATCACTTTCACTTTCAACTACTCCTACCACTAACTGCTTACTGGTCTACTACTACTCCTATGAATGAAGAAATTGGCAAATGGACGGGGATCCAACCAAATGAAAGCTTGCCTACGACGCTACCTCCATAGGTGCAATGATTCAAGGGGAATTAGACTAGATTACCACACAAGGCTTCCTAACAAACCACTAGGATGCTAGTGGCCTAGTATATAGATCCCTATCAAACATTCACTAACATCACCATACAACTAGCCATCTACTTCTACTCTAACAACATGAAATGAAATCCTACTTTAATTTGAGAGATGAGAAGAAACATGCAATACACCAAAATGATTATGTATATCCACCATGCAAACCACAACAATGAATAGAGAACAATTTTGATAGTATTTTGGCAACAATTCTCCAAAATAACTCCCTTTACAAATGAGAACAAATGGCCTTATATAGAGGCTCAAAATTACGAGTGGCCAAGATTAAGGGGCAAAATCAAGGGCCAAGATTAAACCTTACAAACCCTAATTAGGGTTACCATCTTTCAACCAATCACATGAGGGCACCAACTTTGTGGGCCAATGAGAAAATTACAATAATCTGTCAACCAATGAGAACATAGGACACTTGGCATGATTTGATTGCATGCACATGAAATTGCCACCTCATCAACCTTATTCTTATAAATTTATTTAATCCTTGAGATGAGGTGAAGACTTGGATGCTTGAGCTTGTCCTTAGAAACTTTCTCATCACCACTTGAACTTGCTTGTACTTGATGTCCTGACCTTGAAAGGGTGAGGTCTCCATGCACTTGGGGTAATCTTGCCTTGGCCTCGGTGGCTTGCCTGGGTGTGAACCTCTTTTCAATTTGAGAGCCTTGCTCTTGGCCACCGCCTTGAAATCGGACTTGACCCCTTTCAACCTATCTTCTCGCTTTCCACCTTCATTATTCTTGCCTTCTTTAACCTTCATGGCCTTCATAGTCTTCTTCAACCTATCTCTCAATTGTATCATGTCAATGGTACCGATGTTGGTGTCTCGGACTCGCTTCAATTTCGAGAAGAAAGTGGTCTTGGGCATCATATCTTCCTTGTCTCCTATTTCGGTATTAATTCCCTTTGGGAAAGAATCCAATCAAGACAATCGAGAAATCCGCTTAATGAGCCAGCCTTCTCTCAATCCTGAAACTTATCTCCAATGCCAAACAACGCACACCAACGAAAAGATAACAATTAAGAAAATAAGTTAAACTGATCTTCTTTGCCATAGAGGACTGGCCTCTCTCAACCTATCTCTCAATTATATCATGTCAATGGTACCGATGTTGGTGTCTCGGACTCGCTTCAATTTTGAGAAGAAAGTGGTCTTGGGCATCATATCTTCCTTGTCTCCTATTTTGGTATTAATTCCCTTTGGGAAAGAATCCAATCAAGACAATTGAGAAATCCGCTTAATGAGCCAACCTTCTCTCGATCCTGAAACTTATCTCCGACACCCAAACAAACAACACCAAAGAAAAGATAACAATTAAAGAGAATAAGTTAAAAAACTGACCAAATTTTGCAAATTTGTCCTCAAAAATGGCAGGGCTTCTCTCAGATCTGTAGCTTTCTCTCTTTGTCAAACTATGGTCTTTTTGAAATTTCGTGGCTTCCCACAAGCTCTTCCTCCAAATTTCTGCTCCTTCAATAGATCTGCCCTCAAATATCAGATCTGGGCACCATTCATCAGATCTACTCCCAATTTCGCACCACACTCATCAAGTTAGGGCCTGCCCCAATCAAACTCGGTGCCTCTCTGCTCTGCTGCAAATTCGGGCCTGCACCTTTTATACCATGTTGCTGCCTTGTGACTTGCAAGCCCTTCCTCTAATATCAGATCTCTGCCCCAAATCAGATCCCTGCTGCACAAACAAATCTGCCCCTATAGACTCACTCTCGCACTTCTAAAATCTTAGGTGCTGCTACCCCTCTTTATTTCGCTTCCAAACACCAATGATTTTCGCTGCCCCCCCTGCTATACAAGTTCGCTCCTTAGCCCTCTATATTTCACTGCCTTCTTGTTGTGTTTCGCTGATTGATTGATGAGGAGTGTGGAGTGGGAGTGCTCCTAAATACCAAGCGCCAAGAGTCTCCAATAGGGGGCCGACCTGTATAGGGAGCAACAAAACAATAAAAAAAAATTAACTACAAAGAAAGGAGGGACGACATGCCATAAAATCATTAATTTTGCATTGAAACTTGCCGAAATTTAATTGCCACAGCCTAGATCTATACCTTGCGTCATGTATTAAGGCCCCAAATTTATGATTTCAAAGCACAAATTATGTAAAAAACTCAATGTTAACACCTAAATCTATACTTTTAATGCCCTAAATTCATTTTTATTAGCTAAGATTTTATTTTCTAGAGGCTAGATTTTTTATCTCAAAGCAGATTTTTAAATATATGTGCCCAGATTTTAAAATTTTCCCATGCCCAAACCTTTAAAATCGAATTTGATCTCAGATTTTTTATATTTATTGCCAATTTCCCAAATAAATGCCCATTTTTTTACAAATTAAAACCTAATTTACTATCCCAAAGGCTAGATTTCGAAACCAAAAACATTGATCAAGTTAATTGCCCAAATTTGAAATTCAATGCCCTCTATTTCGATTTCATGAAGGAGATAAAATCAATTTCGTCTTATTTGGCAAATCAAACATTTTGGCCCAAATTCATTTATTTCAATCCCCAATTCGTCGTCCGAGCTTGCAAAAATTCTCCAAGAAGATGGTCAAATTGACAATCAAATTCAAAAACACAAGCCTAATACATCAATAATTTCCAAAATCATCCATCTAGCATCCATGTCCAACAATATCGTCAAGGCATCGGGCATCGGAATCTGGAAAAAGGCCAAGTCTAGTTCGAAAATGGGGGTTCCCAAATATTTTGGGGGCGATGATGTGAAACCTCACAACAAGATTTTACAAGGAATGCAAGATGAAGTGATGCCTACTCATCTCGACCTAATCAAATAATTCAAGGTCAACATGTCTGGATTCGTTGAATTTGACTCATCAACGAGTGGATATGTGCATTGAATGAAAGGTCATCATCTACTTCTAGTAAATTATGCCATTAAGGCATGACAATTTTCATTGGTCCTTTTACTCAAAAGGATATGTACTTAAGGACTTGTAATTTTCTTATTGTAAGGCATTAAATATATGAAGGTGGTAAATGTCACTACTTCACTTTAGGGTTTCTCTAAAATATATTGCTTGTTCATTTAGAATCAATTTGGGGCCTTCATTTTGTAACTCAGACTAGGTCTTCTCATTTATAAAGTTATTAGAGATTTATTAGCAAGTAGCAATAGTAGTAGGTAGGGGATATCAGAAATTGTTGCCAAAACTATATTGGAATAAATACATACTTTTCATTGAGGATATGTTGGATCTTGTGTGTTGTTTCAGAATTATGAATGGTTTCTACTCCTCAAAGTTCTTGTTAAATTTTATTTATTTTTATGGAGAAATGTGGAGATATGTGATAAATTCATTGGTTCATACCATTTATAGCTTGTTGACTGCAAACTAGGGTGAATGGTTAGTTTGATTGTCGAAGCTCATTTTGATTGCACCAATACTGGGTATTTGGGTTGCGCCAATAACCACCGTACCATCATTTGATTTCTTTAATTATTTTGTAGCTTCTTTAATCTTATCTTTAGTATGTTTCAACAACATTAGATAATCATTTGGATCATCATCGATAAGCATATTTACCCTTTATTTTTACCTTAATTTGGCGCCAAGAATCTTCTTAATCTTTGATTTATCTTCATAAGAAAAAGAATCACATATCTTATTTAGAGTATATGTTTTTAGATTTTTTTCACTAAGAATTGCATGCTATTGCTTTTTTTATATTGCATACAACAATACTTTAGTCACTTTGTCTTGAATATCAGTTATGTTTAGATTGTAAACATTAATGTGCCGAATGATGGCTTTCTCTTTAGTTATTTTGTCAGACAGAAGGGAATCATCATATAAGCCAACAACCATCTCCAAACTATCATATTGACTTATTGCATTTACCAGAGAGTCCATATTCAAGGGGTTTCTCCCTCTTATTCTTTCCTTTTTCTTTATTTTTTTGTTCCTTCCTTTTCTACCTCCTCTATTTCCTTTGTTAAAGAGGTTCTATATCTTTTCTTATTCCTTTCAAGAGGCTATTCCTTTTCATCTTCTTCTTCTAGTTCTATCTCTATTTCTTTGGTCCTTTTTTTGTTTCTTGGACCGATCTAATTGTTCCTCGGCACTGCTTCTATCAACCTTTTCAACATCAGGTTCTAACTTTCCTTTTCTTTTCTAGCCTTAAGCATTGTTTTGTGTTCCTTTGTTCACCTATTGTGGTTCTAACAGGGGTTCAAGAGGAACCAATCTTGACATGAGGAGAGGTGGAAATTGACCTTATCATTCTAGTGGTGTATTGGAAGTACCTTCCTCAAGTGAGTCAATCCTCAAAGTTTCTGAAATGGGATGCATCCCAATCTTGGTGTAAAAGTTTTCCATTCTCTTATCCCAGTCCTTATCTGGTCTCTGTAGAAGTATTTTGTTCTACATTTATGCAACAGTTCCAAATTTATTTTCGTTTGGATCAATGGGAAACTCAAACAACACCTTGATATTTTTCTCTGCTTCTATTGCATCAATCTCATATGGTGGCTTTGGTAGCCACCCAACTCTAGGTTGTACCACCTACATATAACAATTGTCTATGCTAACTAGAAAAGTGATATCATCTATATATTTTCTAAGGATCTAGGGATCTTGTCTATATGTTGCATCTTCTCCTAAACATGTTAAGCCATCGCCAAATCAACTTTCCATATACATTTCCATATAATCTAAGTTAAGGGCACATGTAGATGAGCCCTTACATCTTCTGTATAAACCACATCTAGTATAACATTAGAAAATGCACCTTCCTTATCTATCTCAGTTACCATATATGGATGTGGCTTGGGTACTAGTCGTGTCTTCAACGTGGTTTCGATAGTGATAGGATGGCCATGATGAAAACCGATTCTACAAACACTTCTGCAATGAATGTTAGGGCACACAGAGAGAGGGTACAGAAAAATACATTTTGCACAAAAAGCTCTTGAAGTTGTGAGGTAGAAAGTGAACAAATGAGACCGAAACATCAATTCTCCAATGGACACATGGGACAGATTCATCAATTGCATGCTACAATTAAAGCTCCACATAAACTTGCTACTTTGTTTGACCAGTAAATAAAGAAAAAATTGCAAACCTCTATAGAGACCTAAAATAATTTGGTAATGACACCAAAACATCTGTTAGATTGAAAACATTTCAGCATCCAACTTATCAAGGGGTTCTCATGATTTGCAGTTAAGTCTCCCTCTCAGACAATGCTTGTTTATGCAGATTTTAGAGGAAACATCTCTACTATCAGACGGCATAGACACATCCACTGCTTTTTCTTCCACAGTCTCCTTGATTAATTGACCCAATCTTATTCATCTTTTCTTTCTCCTCGTTGACATCAAAATGCTTCTTTTGCAGAATAGAGCATTTTGCATTCCTTTTTCTACATAACCTAGCAATATCCGCAAACTTACTGTAGTCGAAACATGCAGATCCTTGTTGTGGACCACTTCCTTTCCTTTTGCCATTAGATATGTATTCAACAACCTTATGCCCATATTTGTTGCATGCATAAGAATCTCCATTGAAAGATTGAACATTTATACTATTATTCACATTCACAAAGCCATTTCTCATTATTCTGCAAGCACAACATTAACCATTAAAAGGTTGTGATTTGACCAGACTTCTACATTCACTAGTTTTTGTCTAGACTTATTGCATGAAAAACATTTACCATTGAATGATACAGGGTACTTAGTTCGAGTAGGAGTAGGTGTAGGTGTTTTGAAGTTCTTCTTGCTTTTGATTGGAGTGAAACATTTGTGATCTTCATTGTCATTCTTGGATTCATTCATGACTTGTTCTTTTCCTTTGTCATCTTTGTTCAGAGTCTCAGAGATTTCTCCTTTGTCAAAACCAAGTCTTCCTTTATCCTTTGAAGGTTTCTAAAAACTTAGCATTTCATCAAGAAAATCACTACCACCTTTAAGCTTCAGGTTGTTTTCAATTCCCTGCTTTGCATCTTTTAACTCCTTTTTCAAATTGTTCAATCTCATCCTCATGTTTAGTTCAATCAGTAGGCTTTCTTTGTTCTTTTTCTTCCTTTGGTTCTTTTCTCAGCGTGGTAACCCCTTCCTCAAGTTTATTACATTCTTCGGTTTTGATTTGTAGATTCGCTTCAAGATCATGAGGGGTGCTTTTTCGTTCTCAAAATTCCTTCTATAGATGACTTCTTTAAGGAAATATACAAAGATATCGATTACAGTGATTTATGTTTGAACTGAGTACTAATGCATTCCTTCATAATGCTGATGACAATTCTCTTTTTATACATTAGTTATTGATTTCATCTTTGTAAACCCGCAGATTCACTCTGCTATACTTCACTATATATCATTCATTGTCATGTATAACTCACACACTCGTCTCCAAAGGATCACACAAGCTTGCACCTTACTGAGATTACAATGCAGCTTCCTTGTGATACATGGGAACACCTCTAGGTTGTGTGTAACTAGTAATGGAGATGGACCTCCGGAGAAGGCCAGCTTACTCTTGGTATTCACCTAATCCGCTACTTACTGAGAAAAGGGAAAGAGATGCTTGAAATGAAACTTATGACTGCACTATGGGGTGATGCACCAAACTTATACTAAGCCTATATAACTGTTATGAGTCATGACACAAAAATTTTAACTATTCGGATGATTTTGCACAACCTACCGCAATACACTCATCCATATATCAACATTTTGAAAGAAAAGAACACTTAAGAGCAGCCCTCAAAAGGAAAATCAGAAGTTTCACAGTTTGAGAAACTGATTTTTCTACACTCTACAACTTACAACCTACATGAATGTATGTATTTTGTTGTTTTAAGGTGCTACAAATATAACATACGTTTAAGGGTTGAATTAAAATCACATAAACTAAATGTTAACTGCAGTGGTACATAAAGAAACCAGATTTTGAAGGCAAAGACTTGATTTTATTGATAAAAGGTAATTACAATGATATATAGACTTTGGAAATGCTGAGCTATTGCTTGAAAAACAAAAGATACCATATGCTGTTCAGTCACAAAAATGATTGATTTTGAGTTACAAGTCTATATTTCTACCTAAAAAGAGCTCTGAAAGCTACAATACCAAGCATAAAAGAGCTAGAACTAACTTAGAAACTGAAAGCAAGCTTCCTTATAACTCTTTTTGAAAAAATGAGAGAATATATGAGAAGATTTAAGAGAGAAATAAAGACAAGTGACCTGGTCTAATGCTTGAAAAGGTCTTCAAAAATACAGCCCTGGGTCGGATCTAACTGATTTGTGCTGACGAAAGCTTCATAAACTGCTCCAGATAGTGCCATAAATGCTCAAAATTGCCCCTTGACCAAGTATATACCCCTACGAGGCTTTAAATAGCCCCTAGATGCTTGGAAACTGCTGCAAACTTGGTTAAAACTGTCCCTAGATGCTCTCAACCATTTGAAGAAATCACCAACCTTGTCCTATATTCTTTCCTTGAAGCTTGAAAAGCTGCTCAATCTGGCCCATCTCTCTGCTCCAGCTTGATGAAGTGCTCAAGCAACCCCCTAAAAGCTTACAACTTTTTCCCAGCTGCCTTGGCTCGGATAGAGTTGGTTTTTAGCACTTAAACCGTCATAACTGCTCTAAAAGGTCTCCAACCAACCTCAAACTGCCTCTTTATTGCATCCACACCCAATAGACATCTTTTTCACATGTCAAAAGACACCTGGGAGTTCCGAAATTTCCCCCGATTTCTCCTTGAAAATGCTGCTCTCAATCCTCATTATATTGATCCAGTATCATGCATATCAAGCTGCTCTCTGCCCTGTCATCTTGGACGAATAAGAAGTGAACACTCACACATCATTTTCCCCTTTGTGTTTGTTATATTGTTTCCTTACACTATTTTCTTGGCATTGGTCATGACTGCTAACATCCTTCCCTTCAATTCTTACTGCCTTGGAACTGTCTTCATTCTGGACAGTCATATACGTTGCCCTTACAATTGAAGTCTTGGCAGCCTATAGATGGTTCTTCACAAACAACAAGCTTGATGGCTGTCATGTATTATAATGACTGTTCTCTCTGAATGTTAACTGCAAACAGTCACTTTCCAAGCAATGATCAACATCTTCTTGGAGTATCCCGTTGTCCTTGTGTTATCATTTTCATGACACTTGCCCTATAGTTCAACTGTGCCTTGATGGACAATCTTTCATGCACACTAGCAGACCTTCTCCTATCCATTACTGCTGTTCATTTCTTGATATTGTATTGTTATTCACTCTCTTGCATTTATATTGTGTCTTTCACATTGTATAGCACTGCCTGATACAGTTCTTTATCACTGATTAGACTCATTATAACAGCAAATCCACAGATCAACATTGTTTGTTACTTCTCTTGACAACATTCTTCCACTATTTTGAACTTCAGCATATCACTTATTTGACACACATTGAACACTGTTTTCATCTAACAGTAACATCTGCTCTTGTTACCACTGCATTATCACAATGTAATTCTGTGCTTTACCTGTCTATTACTACTTCATTCCACTGTACTAAAACTTCCATTTGATACCACTGTCATCTCTATTTCATTTTTTATCTTTTCCACTGTCATGCATTTGATGTCTTTTGTCACAATGAGTCGCAAACATTACATCATTCTTTGGCCTTTTCTGATCTTTGCATCACTGCTCACTATTCTACTGTCCTCTTGATGGCTTGCCTTGTATAAGTTCTTTAAGGTCATAATGCCACCCATCTACCAACCTGTGACTTATAGCTCTTTGTTCCACCCTAATGACTGTCACGACCTACTTCCTACATTAGCATAATGAACACAATAAGCAACTTTACTCATTGTCATGACACACTGCTCGAACAACAGCAGATTGCCACTTTACTCATTGTCAAAATTTCACATTGTCAAAATTTCCATATGCCACTCTTATACACCCTACTATTGGAACAATAGGCCATTTAAACAATAGGTCTGACAGAAAATAAGACATATGACCCGCCCTTTGTTACAGCAAAATGGTCTGAAAACAAAACACACTGTCATGCATTTGTGTGTGGAGTAACATAAAAACTGTCCTATGATTTGTCTTCCACTGCACCGCCCACAAAATATAGCTCCACTTCTTTGTTATCCTTATCTGATCATCATAACCTTCTCTTTCACTTTGAACAGAAAATTACCTTCTACCACTATTTGTAGCTTCTTCTTTCTCTACAACCACTGTCCTCTTGTTAAGATCTCCTACGATCATCATCAAGATTGTGTTAACAAGATGCCCATTCTTTCTCAACTGCTATAGCAGTGTATCATCTGTTCTTATTGACATTCTTATCACTTGATATCACTGTCACTTTATTACATTGCACACCATTGTCATGATACACGTTCATCCTCTTAATACATCACTATTTTGACTGCGACTTTGACTATTTTTCCACATTGATTTGTCACTGTTTCTATATAGTCTTGATCATATGGTATGCTTGTCCATGCATGCAATATAAGACTTTCATAATCTAATTTGCCTTGGTATTTATCACGTGTGTTTCTTTGCACCTCTCTTGACAGTGACTATCACTGTTCTCAGCATCAATGCCAATGTCTTCTGTCAATAACAGTGAGGGCTTAACTCTCTCTCTCCCAAAAGTCTTCTTTTTGTCTCCTCATGACAATGTCTTCTCCCTTGCTGTCCATTATGGCAATGTGTTGTCTCTGCTGTTCATGAAAACAATGGCTTGAAGCATGAAAAACTTTCTGTGATGGCTCCTTCAAACATACATCTAGATCTCTATTTTTGTGATAATTGATAGATCTCATCCTTTTGAAACAGTCACACATCTTATAGGACAACATTGAAGCTTGAAGATTTGAAAAAATGAAAAAAAAACTGATCTTTTAAATAGAACTTCTTGCAGTAATAGAGGTAAGGACCTCACCATCTTTAGAATGCATCTCCTGAGGCTGGAACACATGGACAATAGTTAAATAAACCCCTAAAATCCTCCATCTTCTCCCTACTCTTTAACGTGGTGAGTGATTAGAGAAACCAGTTGCTGTAATCACGCCCCAAAAGAAGTTACCTCATGCAAACAAATAAGAACCCTAACATTGTGCTACATGGGCATTCAACTTGAAACAAGATGTAACATCTCCTTCAGCAACGTGGATCAAGAGTAGGGCAGCCATTTGTTGCTATCATGGTAAGAATAGAGAGTCTTTCAACATAGGTAGTAGAAAACCCAATCACTTCTAGGTTTCAAGAGTGAGAAGCATTCAATGAGAAACTGAAAACCTAAAACATTATTTCTCTTTCTCCCCTTTTGGCATCACATCAAAAGTGGTAAAAAACAATATTTCAATTTTCCCTCTTCACCAAAGTCTCCTAAGGCAAAAATAATTTACATCTTTAAATCCATGAATTAAAACATTTAGAGCATGTGGTCTTTCATTAGAAAATGCTTTCACACTAGAAATATTTCCAAAACTTGTGTTGGAGGGGACTGGGGGTATTTTGTCCAATAGACTAAAATAGGTTAACATTGGCTCGTTGGGCTAATTTTAGTTTCAGCCTTTTAGAAAGCTCTTGTTGTTCGATAGAGGTGTTTTTATGACCGATAGATCCGATTTGTGTTCCACCATATCTGCGACCTTCTTCGGTGCATTTACCAGTTACTTTGGCAGATTTTCCACCTCCTTTGGTGGATCTACCAACTACTTTGGCAGATTTTCCTTCTACTTTGGCCGATTTTCCACTTGGAATAGTGTATTTGCCTAACTTGGTTTAGCAGATTAGCTCTATTTAGCGGATTTTCCAAATGTCTAACTAGTGTTCATTTCACTCACCTAGAAGATTTTCTCTAAGTATTGGCAGATTTGCCACCTGGATTGGTAGATTTACCCCTTGGATTGGTGGATTCGCCTCCTAGATTGGTGGATTTGCTTGGCTTCATCTAGAAGATGTGCTCTATGGTTTGGTGGATTTTCTCATTTCCTGTCTAGTCAATTTGTTCTCTATTTCAGTGGATGTGCTCTTTGCCTAGGTGGATTTTCACTCATCTAGCAGATCTACTCTAAGGATTGGCAAATTTGTCACCTAGATTGGCAAATTTGTCACTTGGATTTGTGGATTTGTCACCTAGATTAGCAAATTTTTTTGGCTTCATTGAGTGGATGTGCTCAGTGGTTAGGCGGATTTGACTGTTTCCTATCTAGTCGGTTTGATCCTTGCTTCAGTGAATGTGCTCTTTGCCTAGGTGGATTTTCACTCATCTAGCAAATCTACTCTAAGGATTGGCGAATTTGCCACCTAGATTGGCAAATTTTTCACTTGGATTTGTGGATTTGTCACCTAGATTAGTAGATTTTTTTGGCTTCATTGAGTGGATGTGCTTAGTGGTTAGGGGGATTTGACCGTTTCCTATCTAGTTGGTTTGATCCTTGTTTCAGTGAATGTGCTCTTTGCCTAGGTAGATTTGATCCATGTTTTGGTAGATTTGTCCCCTTTGTGCAGTCCCAAGAGGATATCCCTGAGCATTGTCAGTTGATTCACTAGACTCTCCTTTTGTGAACAACTTATAGTTCACTTTTAGGATATCATCAGTTTCATGCGACTCAGACACCTTCATCTTGCATCTCACCTAGTTTAGAGTCCCATTGCATTATCCAAAGTCATCAGCAATCAAATCAATTGTTAGTTTACACTTGGCGTCATATCTCTAGGTTGTTCATACCCACATATTAATCAATCATCATCCCACAACTCCCTCTTGGACTTGGATTGTCTAGAGTATCTAATGTGTTAGTGTTGCTACATCACCTCAATCTAGAGGTTTTGTTAACATTGGCTATCTCATCACCTAGGACCATCACTTGTATTACTATGATAATCCTATCCATCTCGTACATCATTAGGTGTTTCAACTCGCATTTGAGTGTCAAGTAATCATTAGCATTAGATAATCTTCTAGCTTGTATTTGTCAACCTTTTTATTCAACATTAGGCAATTGGCTTATCTTTAGCATGTAGTATCCATCATCCTCCATACATATTTTGTCATCATTTCATTCCATTTGAGACCCATTTGCATAAGAAGAAGAAAATGGATCAGTATTTTAATGTTGACGCCTCGTCAAGTATCTTGTTGATCACTACTATGGTAGTTGTTACATTTGATCCAACAAACTAGGTTCTCGCTAAAGAAGTCATGGTTGACCACTTTGAGATCCCCATGTTAGGGTCCATAAATGCATTCCTAATTCATCTTGGTAATGTAGTTATGGCGAGTCACATCATAGGAAATAACTAAGACATCATCTTTCCTAACTTCGCGTAGCACGGTGTGCCTATGCCTCCAAGACTTATCCCACCCGTGGGTATTTATCCAAGACCTTCCTTTGATATAACATCAATAGATCTTGGTAATATAATATCCTTTGATAGATCATAGATCTTGGTACATCATCCACCTATCTTTCTATCACCATATTTTAGGCCACTCAACCCACAGGCACACAACCTATGGTCCATACTATTTCACAAGAACCACACATTCTTGTCACCATTGCAAGAGATCCACGCACTCAAGCCATGACCCAGTTCATCACACTATCCCCAGGTCATCTCTTTTTGACCTATATGCCTTCTACATGGCCTACTTATACAACTCCCATTGTTCCATATCAACCTCCCATGCTCCCACCACCATCGGTGACCACATCATTGATGTCCATCGTTTAGGTCATGATAGTAAAACACTCATCTGCACCACAAACCACTCAACCCTAGCAAGCCATGTCTTTCATTCAACCCACACATTCTCAACAACCCACACATCCTCAATATCTCACGCACCTTTAATAGGTCAGGACCGCTCCCCAAGATACACACATTTACACACAAACATTCTTACCAATCCACACATCCTTAGTAGGTCACGCACCCCCAACAAGTTATCTGAACCCTTCAAATAATGCCTCCACAACAAGTCATCACTGCCCCTCACAATCTGCAGCCCTTGCTCAAGTGATGCCAAACTTTCAAGGTCACCCTAATCCACAACCTCCATATACCATCCGGTTTGCTCTACTCTTTGTGGCATAGAGTCTAGCTCCTCTACCGCCTATTCAACCTCGAATGCAACTCACTTCCACGTCCCTGCATTTGTTAACTACTTGGCTATGCAAACCTCCACCTTCGCACATACCATCGCTCCACCACCACCTAGTCAACTCATGACCACCCCTCAAGCCACACAAGATCCTCATACCACACAAGTGGCCTACTCATCCACCTGACATATCTCACAGTCTACAACCCTTGCTCAAGTGATCCCAAACTTTCAAGGTCACCCTAATCCACAACCTCCATATAATTGTTATCACCTGAAATTACACCCTTATCAAATTCATGGAAATTTTGACATTTCAAGGTAACATGGAATCACTCCTAAGCTGTGAGTCACTTAAAATTTGGAGTGAATCTCCAGATAAGGCTGGCTCCTAGCTAGTTCTCACACTTAAACTATTGATTTTTTGGGAAAAAAGGAGAAGGAAATTGAAATGGAAGAAAAAATTGATATTAAAACCTAAGACTTGAAAATTGCACTTAACTAAAGTGGATACCAACTTGAATGGAAATGTAACACTTACAACTGATACTTGATTCAAATGCAAAATTAAAACCAATATCACTGCCTATTATGGATCACCCATGCATAAATATTTCATTAATTGATTAAAAATGACACAAGCATTGAGGAAAGATAATTTTCACACTTTAGCACTTGAACATTTAGGTAATACAACCAATAACCTGCACAAATAACCACTTACAGAAAGGTGCAAAAGGCTGTGAGATAGAAGCTACAAAGGAAGGTTTTAATAACACTTCATTTTCACCTTATCAATCACATAACATACACACAAAGCTGCAATAATGAGTAGGATGAGAAAAACACTTTGCAAATAAGGCAAGACCTACAATATATTCTATTTCCAATAAAACTGAGTTACAGAAAAAATGAGAAAAAGGAGACCAAGATCTGCAAAAATACTAGGTCCCTTCACTTCACTAATCAGGACTGCAATCAAAGAAATTCTGGCAAAGCACCAGGACCAACTGCCCAGCCAAAAATAGACACTGCCCTACCAGAAATAGCCACTACTAAAAATAGACTTACTAAAAATAGTAAGTCACACAAATTGGAAATCCTCTGAAACTCAATCCTGAGATGTCTGACGCTCCGTGCAGACACCCTGCCAATCTTGGCCATACCAGAAACCCCACTTACTAAAAATAGTAAGTTGGCCAAAATGACCCGAACGAGGAGCATAACTGATAATCTAAATCTCTAGAATGGAATCCCAACGCTGGCTCCACAATCTAACCCCCTCTGAACACCCGATTAGCCTATGTGGGTCGACAAACCAAGCTAATCCCATGAGTCTAAAAATGGGGACATTACATTGGTGAACACTCGCCCTGATATTTGTTATGCTACAAATGTGTTAAGTCATTTCATGTGTGACCCTAAGAAGATTCACCTAATTGTTGCCAAGCATATTTTGAGATACCTACGTGGCACCATTGGACTTGGACTAAAGTATGAGAATGTTGAAATCAAACTACAAGGGTATTCTGATTCCAACTGGGCAGGCAGGTAGTGTTGGTTGTTCCCTTTGATCTTCAACTTGTAGATTTATACTTTGATGGATAACTTTAATGATACTTTGACTCTATCACCACTCCAAAGTCTACAAGGAAGAGGGCCAATTAACAAGGATCAACAATGAAATCCTCCTACACTTTGAGCCTTAATGCTCAGGCGGGTGTACCCTTGACTCACTTCTCCAAAGGAGTCTCAAAACAATATACAACTATGTCCTTTACTAACTGACTGAAAGATATTATCATTTAAATTTGGGCGTGTGGTTGATGACAATGAAATGCCTCCAAAGGATGGACCAGTGCCTTAACCTAGGGCAAAGAGTCACCCAATTGCATACATCAGCTGAAGATCTTAAATCAAACACTCTTGGGCTCAGGATAAGTGCTTTGCCTATTACCCCTCTCCCTCAAACACTAGGACATCACATTCTTATTTGGTTGTAAACTCACTGAACTCACCTAAAAGACTTTAATCCCAACTTTGTTAGGAACTCAGAGATGACTTCACAATACTCTTTGTTTACCATATGCTAATACACTTTGTGATACTAACATATATGAGCTTAGAACCAAAACAAGAAGACATACACAAATGTAAGATTGGAACTCAATAACATTCTCATTAACATATTCAGGATCAGTATACAATCAAAGCAACACAAAAATAGGAAACAAACCCAAAATCTAGCTCCTCTTTCCTCAAATGTTCATACAATCACAACCACTGGAATTGACTGAAATTCAAAATAGAACCTCAGGACCGAACCCTTACTCTATCAAAAAACTAACTACTTAAACCCCTAGTCACCTTGGAATCCTCAAAGAGGATGCATCAAGCTTCGAGTGACTAGGGTTAGGGTTTCAACTACCCAATCAATAAAAAATACAACAAAAGTTATTGCAGGGGAAGAAACACAAGCAACTCGGAGAAAATGAATCTCAGACAGATCTACCATCATCAAAATCTACGAGAACAGTACAGAAAACCAAGGAATTGCCATGAAAACCAGTCAAATCGGCCACCTGCAAACACACCTCAAGCACAAAACCACACTCCTAGTACAAAAACATCATGCCATTGACCATAGAGACCCTCAGATCAGTCGGCAACAACCAGTGCCACCAAACCAATCAAAACCAACTGCTAAAACCATAAATTTTGGTACTTCTTGTCGCTAGAAACCCTCTATAAATTTGAATTTGAATTTCAACGGCCATTTCCATGGCCCTAGCAGTAAATTGGCAGTCGACATTTAAACTTAGGTCAACTTTATATCGTGACCGTCGGATCTTTCCTTTTCGCGGGCTTTATGATTTATCTTTTAAAAAGACCCTAGTCACATTTAGCGAACTGGCGACCGAAGACCTTTTCCAGTTCGTGGAATACCTTATCTCTCTGCCATTTAATTTAGCGGTTATGCGAACACTTGTTCACTGAATCGCCAGTCAATTTGGAGCACCACCACTTTTCTTCACGAACGAGCGAAGCCTTTGAAAATTGTCGGGCTGCTAAACATATTTACCCGGACTGCTAGACCTTAGACCCCCGCCTGGGCCCGCTTTATGCCACTTGTCATCACGATACTCGCTGCAATTGCTCGGTCACCACTGACACAGGACCCACCGCATACAAACCTTATAATCGGATGGTGGGCGCAAGATCTCATGGCTCTAACACAACCTATGACATCATGCGCTAGCCGTTGATCCTCTGTAGATGTCAGGACCCACTGAGAAGCCGGAAACCTAGGTCCCACTGACACATGCCCAGTCATAACCACGTGGACCAATCAGAGGTGAACACTCCAGAAAAACCTAGCAAACGGTCCCACTGACACAACCAATAAGAAAGCTCCAATTGTAACACCTATCAGCGGACCCACAACAGTCATCCTGCACACATGGAGAATCGGACGGCTGGCACATAATCTCAAGGGTTCAAAAGATTCTTTGAGATCATGCGCCCGCTGTAGATTCTGAATCTTTGCCATCGTCATGAAAACCTGACCCCACCCTGCCGCGTAAGATCCTTTGACAAATGAGAGACTACCACGTCACAAAATCTGGCAAGTGGACATGTAACTTTTCCTTCGCTCACAGGTCCCTCTAACAACCCTGCCATATCATCATTTCTTTCGGCCAATGAGGAACTGCCATTTGTGCATACGTGTCAACGGACCCACCCGCTTGAAAAGCTTTGTCACAAAGGGGAATCAACGCCTGGCGTAAGATCTCATGCCTCTGACAAATCTTATGAGAACTTACGCCCGCCGTTGGATCAAGATGCTATCAGAGAACCGGGCCCAAGAAATAAAAGGTCGAAACTATAGGAAAAATTTAGTGCAGGGACTTAGGAAGAAATAAATCATTAGGACCTAGGAAATATTAAAGCCTGCCGGGTGCTAGACTTAGGGAAATATTAAGCACGTGGACCTTTAGGAACTTAAGTGACCCGAAAAAGTAACAACAAATTAGAACAGGGCTAGGGTAAAATGAAGGGTTTTTCATGCAATGACTAGATTTTTGAATATTTGCTTAGGGTTTAAGGCCAGAGGCATGAAAAATACTGCAGAGACCAAAGGAAAAGACCAGAAGCCATGAAAATTTTTCTGAGTGATAACAAGTAGCTCTATTGATCACAAGAGTACTACAAGATGTTGTTTTAGTCTTGGATCGGCTATGATATCTTGGTTCAGCAGGAAACAGTTTGCAGTTGCTCAAAGTTCCACTGAAACTGAATATATGGTTGCTTCCATGGCAGCTCGTGAAGTAGAATAGTTGAGGAAGTTACTAGTTGATTTATTTGGAAAACCATTGAATCCCACCATGATTCACTATGATAATCAAAGTTGCATTAAACTTTTAGTTAATCCAATTTTTCATAACCGATCCAAACATATAGAGATACCATACCATTATATAAGAGATATGGTAGACAGATATGTTATCAAGTTGATGATATCATCACTGAAGAGCAAAATGCTGACATTTTCACCAAACCTCTGGCCAAATTTAAAATAGAATACTTTAGAGGTAAACTTGGTATGACTAAATTGTAAGAGAATCTTTTGAGATCGAGTCTCAACATTATGTACTTGAATGTATTCATGACTATTTTTAATATTTTATTGCAATAATTATGTTTGTGTGTTATGAAAGGTGACAATCTTTCATATGTGTAAGGTTACTATTATTAGGTGACGATCTCAATAATAGTCTAACCTAATGTCAAGATTGACTACATTAAGTTGTTGTCCCGGAATGTGTCAGATATCTTGATACTAAAATTGTGATCACTAGGTGTTGTGATAACAATCATATCATGGTTGACTACATTAAGCTATTGTCTCAGACTGTGCAGGATATCATGATATTGAGATTCTTGATTTATCATCAGGACAAACTACATTAAATTGTTGTCTTGAAATGTGTCAAAGGTCATGATGATTGATGAGTCAAGATGGACTATGTATGTACGAAATTGTACCTGTGATATTGGAGACTTTATTTTCATCCTAGGATCAAGGTTATTATCTAATAGACTATATTTAGTTGTTGTTCCAAAGTGTTGGAAATCAGATAATTTTCATTTCTCTAAAATGTAATTCATATGTAATCAATTCAAATGAATGATGTTCAAATCCTCTTTGGCTAAGAGGGAGTGTTGAGAAATAGCTTCATTCGGATTAACCCATATGACAGAATGAAATATATATATATATATATATATATATATATATATATATATATATATATATATATAACTTAATTGAGATCACATTATATATATTGTCAAACTCTATTATGATTGATTGATGACCGAACGTGTAACAATATTGCCCAACATATCTATGATATGATAAGACCGCCACTATTCATATTGGCAATGAAGCCCGATAATATATCGGGTGGAATGCCGATAACAATACATAGCAACCGATACATTATCGGCTACTGTATTGTTATCGACAGTGAACAATGATATATATCGTGTGTAGTGCTATCAACAGTCAATGATAAGTATCGTGAGTATTGTTATCGACTCCAATATCTATTGGTATGTAATCGATAATTAAGATTAATTGTTGTAATACGTAGGGTCATGACCCTATGTGGCATAAGCCACGTATAGTCATGACTCTACGTAGACATGACCATATATATATATATATATATATATATATATATATTGGTACTTGTTGTGGGTTATAATCAATCACAATAGTAATACCTATTTTGTATAGTTATACCGTATCAGATTTATCAAAATTTATTCTATCATATTGTAATATCATATGTTCTCTTGCATTAAATTGGGAAGTAGGACCCAAATTATTCTCTATTATCCCAAATATCGCATATGATCTTTATAGTCAGAAAATAATATCCATGATGATAGATGAAATGACTTGAATGGGTACCTTTCTTGTTGGGCATTTGATTGCAATTTTAAGTTAACTCAGTCCAAAACAGAAACCATTTAGGTTAATCTGTGATTGTATTTGTGATTCCCACTTTTGCTATTTTTGTACATGCATTGTCTTTCAATCATAGAAACTATGTGTTTAAAATTTACAAAAGACCACCTCTAAAGAGAAACATGTCATTCAAATTTTATGGAATCTGTAAAAGATCTTGATGAATGATATATTTGTAAGTTTGTAAAAAAACTCCACGAGTGAAATGTTTGTAATGTTTGTAGGTGCATAGTACCTGAAATAAGAGAAAGTTTTCCGGGAGTTCATATTTTCTTTGGGAATAATAATTTGATAATATGTTAGGAAAGTTTCTAAGTCCCAACTTTAAATAGCACCTGAAAGTTTGTTAAAATTGACTTCCTTTAAAAGAAAAATATGATATGATATTTATCAATATGCATAATTTTTGAAAAAAATACATTTAAAAATAAATAAATTATGGTCTAGCCTTTTCAAGTTAGGAAAGACTATAAAGTCAATATGTTTTCATGTTGGAGAGCTAGGGTCAATCTTCAAATAATATGTATATCAATTTCACTAGGTTTGTTGACTTAAGGTATTCTTGTTTTTGAATTAGATAAGCAACCAATTTAGGGGGCTGTCCTTTTACAACAACATAACCCGAGGTTGTGAAAGATACAACAACACCACAACAGAAGTGGTGGGGGGTGTAATTACCCAAAATTAGTCTAGTAGAACCTAAGCCCTAATTTTGATTAAATTATCTTAAAATAAATTCTAAATTTCAAAGGCATAATTACTAGACATAATTATGTAAGTAACTCTGAATAATCCCCCTTGCATAATTAAAATTATTTTTAAGCCTAAATTATTTCTAAACTTGAAAATCTTTTGATTGTCAAAACTTACTTTTAATATAAAGTCCTTGCACTTTTTGGGCAACATAATCTTGATTACTTCACAATTTAAAGGGGATTTGTTATTTTGTCTTATTCTCCCATCAAGCTTGGCTAATCAAAAATCTTGAATCCTCTCACATGGATTGATCTCTTCTCACCACTCATCTCTACCTAACATTTTTTGCCTCTTAATCTCCACCCTTCATTCTCGAGGCAATTCCTTTAAAAGGAAGCTTTTCCATGGCTCAAGGGATCCATCTTTGTGTATTCTAGAGTAATCTTGCTATTTTGAGTTATTAGTTCTTATATGCTCATAACTCTCTTGCATTCTTAGTTTATTTCATTCTTAGCATAATCTTGCATTGTTAGATCTAGTTTGTTTTCTTATATTGTTTATCATAGCATAGTTTCTTGCTTAATCATTCTAGAATACTAGTTGTTTGCCTCCATTCTGTTAGAGTAATTAGTTAGTTTCATTACTCTTTTTTACTTAAGCTTTCTCTTAGGTGCATTATAATTAATATCTTTATTAATTATAATGTGCAATCTAGCTTTTCTAGTCTTAGGGTTTTGTTCACCTTTATAGGTTGAACCTTGTAATTCTTTTTTCATACACTCTGAATACATTTTTCAATCTCACATTTTGAGCACATAAGGGTTTCAACTTTTTCCATCTTTTGCTTCAGTCTTTGTAACAAGTATCTTGCATGTAGACTGGTCTTGGAAGTTGAATCTATATTTCTCAGTTTCTACATGGTATCAGAGCTTATATGTTGCTGCTTGTTCGAATTTTGTTGAAACTGTGGATCAAGCCCTTTCTTTTGTTGTTTTTTATATTGGATCTAGGGGGTATCAATTATTTGGTACACTTTGGGCAAAAACCAACCTTACGGTTGCGTCCGGAAGGCCCAAAAACACTAAAATCCATATAAAAATTGACCTATTTGGACTCTGGAGCTTCTAGAAAGCTTTTTTTTTGGCCTATAAGGGTCGTACGGGCACGAAAATCGGAAATTTTTTTAAAAAAATCAAAAAGAGCCCACAGGGCTCTTTCCAGAGCGCGCCACCGCTGCGCCGCCGCCGCGGCACCCCGACGCCACTCCAGCTTGGCCCCGCTGCCGCTCCACTGCTCCGCCGCGCTGGCCACTGCGCCACCCGCCAGCCACTGCCCGATAACCATGCACAGCGATGATGTCATTACTGATGTCACCTACCGGTAATTTTTTTTCTGGCCGTTTTTCAACTTTTTTGGTCGATTTTTAGATTTTCCAACAACGACAATTTTTTCTGGTGATGATGTCAACACAGGTCATGATGATGTCATCGACAGGCTCATGACGTGCATACAACCGTCAATTTTTTTGCAGTGACTAGTTTTTTCCAGGGAGCTTACATTTTGGGGGTACTTGTGCTTTTTTGGTCCTATAGGGTTCATACAGACTCAAAATTTGACATATGATATATCGTCGGAAAGGTCTTTTCAAGCCTGTTACTCTCATACAGGTTTTATTTCTTGTTTTTGCAATTTGATCAGTTGTTTTTGGCATCAAAGTGGAGGCTTCATTCTTTCTTCTCTACATTTGGAAATCAGGTTTTTTCCTTGTTGCTTTTTGTCCTTACATACTTATTTGAAGTGTATAGGAGATAGTATTATATTTTGTGGGGGGGTGAAAATTCTCTTTCTGTCATTTATTTCAAAGAGACCCTTCTACGTCTGTCTACTTTCTCTAAATGGCAGACTCTTCTGTTGCCCATCTTACACCTCACAACTATCACACTTGGAAATGACAGATGACCAGATTGCTTATGGCAAAAGGGTTATGGTCTTGCCTCGATGAGGCTCAGCCAGTTCTACAGCGGCCTTATGAGGCTCTTATGTAGAGAAATAGGATGGACGAGGCAATGAGACTCATTGCAATGAATATCTCAAATGGGTTGTTGTTCCACCTAGATGGTTTGACCACACCCAGGGCTATGTGGAACAAGTTTTTCACCTTGTTTGGCACAATGAATTAGTTCAGGGTTCTCCAGATAGATGCAGAGTTCACATCCTTGGTACCTGAATCATTCACTAGCATTGAGGACTTCTTGATAAAGTTCAAGTCTCTTCGATCTATTTTACAGGTTGTTGGAAAGACGAAGTCATATGATGAGTGTATCTTTGGGTGACTTCACAATAGTGGGTTACACTTTTTTAGAGATGCTAATTTTTGCTGAAATAATAGATTTTTAATAAAATATGATGATTTAAGCCTTGAGAGGCTCCATTTGAAGGATTTAATTACAAATGGTTAGCTCAAAGCCTCTTAGATTAAAAAAACATTGATATAACATCTATACTCCTCATTCATACCCATAATGGAGTCTCCTTCGCACCTATTAAAATGCTGACAAAAAATCACTTCAAATTTATCTTTTGGAAAATCAAATGAATCCATTTGACAAAACTATCTATGTGTAAGGTACTACTCAGAAAATTTTTTCCAATGATTATAATGTTAATATATATTAATTTTATTTTGACTTTGTATTTTTAGTTTTACTAAACATAGATATTTCACCGTATGTCTACCTCTATGTTTGATACTTATGGAAAAATAGTAAATGAGAGAAAAAAAATTCTAAAAAATATCTATGTCCTAGGTATTGAAGTTATCTTTCTATAAATAAATAAAAAAATATGAAATTGGACAAATACACGACAAGTTATAAGCTATGCAGTCAAGGTATGTCAAAAATACGGTTTAGTCAACTTCAAACGTTAATAAAATATGAAATAATCATGATAATGTCATAAAACCAATTGCATGCCCTCCATATGCATGTTAAAAACTAAATTTGAAAGAATCACATTGATATCTATTTTAGAAAAAAAAGTTATGCTCTATGAAAACAATGTAACTCTTTGGAAATAACGTTTTCAGCAACATACTAATGTTGGACTACAACTGATTTAGAATCTGATTGAAGGATCTGTGATTGCAAGATCACTGAGAAGTTGTTGATTAGATATGTAATATGATTAAATCAGTATTATGTTGTCATTGATGTCAACTAGTTTGACAACACTTATCTTGTAAGTTACTACACCGAGACATCTGAAGAAAAGTGGAAAAGAGATGAAGAACAAAGAAATCTACATGAGGAAAGATGTACATGACAGATGAGGATAAGGAATACATTGAGTAACTTATTGATGAGTCTATGACTTGATGATATTGACTTTATTATGTTGCATTCATCTATAATGAAGAATAGAGCTGAAAGACACAAAGTAATGTTGTCGGTAAAAGAAGCATTGTTAGTATACACCGATGGAGTGTAGTGTATACCAACCGCAGTATTAACTGAGCAGTGTTCACCGACGCATTCTTTGTTAATTGAGTGGAACAAAATGAATTAAATGATTAGTTTAAGCTGATAGGATTGATGAGCTGGCAAGGGTATAACATCGAGGTAATAGATAATGTTTGTTACGCAGATCAACGACTGACAAAATTTAAAGAAGATCTAATGGAGAAGATTGAAACATGTTATTGACACAAGTACTGAGAGAGTTTTAAGTGGCAAAATCTATGAATGTGATTCAACGGAAAAATTTGATGGTGGAGAAGAAAATGATTTACTCGTCTATATAAGAGAACATAATTTCTTTAGTAAGATGCCGAGGAGAAGAAGCTGCAGGAATTTCACGTGAACAAGCTTTCATCCATTTTGATCATACTGGTTAGTGAGAACCGAGCTGCAGAACAATTACCGAGCTACAGAGAGCTATTATCAAGGGACAGTAAGTTGATACAGTATTGAAACTAAAGTGAAATATTGATCAGAAGGATTTGTATGGACTAAATATTGATCTATAATCTGCAATTGAAGTTGTATTAAGGCAGGTCATTTTATTGTTACATATTTAACCATTGTATACAGTATAAATCTCTTAACCGAGTGGACTCTGAAAGTCTTATGATGTATCATTCATAGAATGAACATTGTTATCCTGTCAACCCATAGTGAATGTTGGTTGGACGATAACTTCTAGTCTAAAATCCTCTAACAAGGTCACACCTGACAGTGTGTTTGTAACCTTTAACAGGGTTGGGTCTTAACCAACCTCACTTCAGAAAAGTGAACAATTTTGGGTTGCCAGTCCTAGGTGGTTTTTCCTTTTACAGGGTTTTCACATTAAATATTTTGTGTTATGTGTTGATTGTGATATTTGTTTGTTATCATACTTTGCATGTTACATGGTAGATTTGATCGGTAAACAGTTTAAGTATTAGATTGGTAATCGGTAAAAGCACAGACAGTGAGAGTTATTATTGCTTATCGACAAGCAGAAAGTAAAGAGATTGTTTTGAATTATACATTTTGTATTGGGAAGCTGGATAACTGATTCACCCCCCTCTCAGTTATTATAACAATTGGTATCAGAGCTAGTGTTGCTTGGAAAAGAGTTTTAAGGACTTAAGCATAAAGGTCTCAAGATGTATAAGAGGGAAGTACCGAAACTGAATAAAGAGAACTTCGCAGTATGGCAAAGTAGAATGAAGCTGCACATATTTTTAATTGGGAACTCAGCACTAGAATTGATGCAAAATGGCTACATGCAACCACCCACTGGTCCCCTAACTGTTGATCAACTAAAGGATAAGCATGAACACAATGTTACTATGATGGAACTTGTTGCTGCTTGTACCGACACTGAATTTGAAGATATCAAGACATGCACAATTGCCAAAGGAATGTGGGATAAGTTAGCACAAATCTACAGTGGAGATCTGAATGTCAAAAGAGCTCGTGCTGAAAGTCTGAGAGGCAGATTTGATGATATGAGAATGAAAGAAGGTGAAAATATTGTCCAATATTCAAATAGACTCAAAGAGGTGGTACATGCTATTAGAGCATCTGATGGAGTAATTGATGATGAAACAGTAATAAGCAAGATTCTCAAAACTTTGCTACCAGTTTATGCAATCAGGATTTCTGTAATTCATGAAACAAGAGCTACATCCAACCTTACTCTTGACACTCTGATTGGTAAACTTACAACCTTTGAATTAAACAACTTTGATAACAGTGTTGTTCCTTCTGTTGAATCCGCTTTCATGTCTTCTTTGAAGATTGGAAAGTCTAGCAGGAATGGTAAGAATTGTTATAGCGATGACAATACCGATGATGAATTTGAAGAGCTTGAAGCACTTATGGCTAGAAGATTGCCCAAGGGAAAAGGAAGGTATAGAGGTAAGCTACCTTTAGCATGCTTTAACTATAAAGAAGTTAGCCACATTGCTGCTAGATGTCCTCAGAAGAAAGATGATGATAGATCCAAAGATTGATTTGAAGGAAGCTATGGGAGAAGAGTCAACAGAGGTTACCGACACAACAATAGAGACAACCGAGATGAAAAAGGCAAAAAGGTATGTTACATAGCTGAATATATTGAAACTGAATCTGATTCTGATGACGATATAGAAGTTGTATTTGTTGCTATGAAAGATGACTCAGAAGAGGAAGAGAAATATGAAGAGACAACCTTGATCTCTAAAGTAAGCAGAAATGATACATGGATCATAGACAGTGGCTGCACACATCATATGACCGATGATGTAGAGAAGTTTGATCATCTTGTTGAATATAATGGAGGATCTGTGAGAATGGGAAATGATGCACCTTGTATGGTAAGAGGTAAAGGCTCACTAATGATCAATGATAGATTACAATGTGAAAATGCATATTGGGTAGATGGACTGAACTATAATTTGATAAGTGTGGCTCAACTGAACAATTCAGGCCACTGACTGGCTTTTGAGAGCAAAAAGGTGAAGATTTATAATGATGGAGGAAGACTTGTTAAAACTGGTACACAATCCAGAGGTAATCTATTCTATCTTGATATGGATCAATCTTCTTGTTTGCTAATAAAGGATGAAGATGTTTGGTTGTGGCACTGAAGGTTATGCCATGTGAACTTTGACAACATGATCAAGATTAGTAGAAAGAAAATAGTTAGAGGATTGCCTAACTTGACAAAACCTAATCATGCCATGTGTCATGAATGTCAAAAAGGTAAGATGACTAAATCTAGTTTCAAAAGCAAAGACTACTCAACAAAGAAGATACTTGAGTTGGTTCATACCGACTTGTGTGGTCCTATGAGAACTCAGAGTTGTTCTGGTGATAAATATTTTATTCTTTTTGTTGATGATTATACCAGATTGATGACTGTTATGTTCTTGAAAAAGAAATCTGAAGCTTTCAAAATGTTTAAATGGTATAAATCTAAGGTAGAGAAAGAAACTAGAAAGAAAATAAAATGTTTAAGATCTGATAGAGGAGGTGAATTTATCTCTGATGAATTTACTAACTTTTGCAATGAGCATAGAATCAAGAGGCAAGTATCTACACTGAGGACACCTCAGCAAAATGGCATTGCTGAAAGAAGGAATAGGTCTATAATTGACTATGCTAGAACACTGATGATACAGAAGAATGTTGCTCAGACATATTGGAGGGAAGCTATCAGCACAGCTGTATATGTTCTTAATTGAGTACAACTGAAGAAGGACTCAAACCAAACACCTTATGAACTATGGTTTGGACACAAACCTACTGTAAGTTATTTCAGAATTTTTGGAAGTAAATGTTTTATCTTAAAAGATGAAAGAAATGGAAAATTTGATTCTAAAGGAGATGAAGGGATATTTCTGGGATATTCCACTAAAAGTAAAGCATACAAATGTTTGAATAAGGCTACAAATAAGATTGTTGAAAGTACTAATATTTGTGTTGATGAATTTGATGATAAGTACACTGAGGAAAGTACAAAGGAACCAGAAGACTATGGTAGATTCACCTACATTGAATATCCAGAGTATTTATCGACACCGCAGACAGTGTCAACCAGTCAGCAGGGAATCAATGTAGTACAACAGGCACCACAAACCGATGAACATGAAGAAGCTGCCGAGCAAGAAAATGACCCTAAGCAAGATGAACAAGAAAGGAGAAATCAAGTCTTGGCTAGTTTTGTTAGAAGACATAATCCTAAAACACAAATCATTGGAGACAGACATGCTGGAATGCAAACCAGAAGCAAAACAAGACAAGGTACATGTTTAATTTGTGAATTTGAACCTAAGACTGTGAAAGTTGCATTAGAGAATGAAGAATGGGTTAATGCAATGAAGGAGGAAATAGAACAAATCAAAAAGAACAAAACCTGGTCCTTAGTACCCTGACCAAAAGATAAGAATGTTATCGGTACCAAGTGGATATACAGGAATAAATTGAATGAAAATGGTGAAGTCACAAGAAATAAAGCTAGATTAGTATGCAAGGGATATGCACAGGAAGAAGACATTGACTATGGTGAGACATTTGCACCTATTGCTAGATTAGAAGGAGTTAGAATGCTACTTGCATATGCTGCACATAAGAAATTCAAAGTCTATCAAATGGATGTGAAGTCAACATTTTTGAATGGTATACTTGAAGAAGTCTACATTGAACAACTTGAAAGATTTGTTGATCCTGACAACAAAGACATGGTATGTAGATTACATAAAGCCTTATATGGACTAAAGCAAGCACCAAGAGCATGGTATGAAAGACTGCATACTTACTTATTAAGTATTGGATTTGTTAGAACAAGTGAAAATAACAATCTGTATGTGAAAGGTGATACTGATGACACTATTATCATTACTGAAATTTTTGTTGATGACATTATCTTTGGAGGCTCAAATATTGTCTGCAAGGCATTTTCTGATGAAATGCAAAAGGAATTTGAAATGTTAGTGTTCGGAGAGATTAAGTTCTTTCTTGGACTACAAGTGATTCAACAGAGTGATGGGATATTCATCACATAATCTAAATACATAAAGGAAGTACTGAAGACATTTGGCATGGAAGATGCTAAACCTGTAGGAACACCGATGGCTATTGGATGCAAATTGACAAAGGAGGATGAAACTACCAAGGTAAATCAGACACTTTACCGATCTATGATTGGTAAGTTAATGTACGTAGTTCACAGTAGGCCAGATATAGCACATGCTGTAGACATTGTTGGAAGATTTTCTGCTAATCCTAGAGAATCACACATGATAGCTACAAAAAGGATCTTAAGATACTTGAAGAAAACAAAAAATTATGGATTATGGTATTCTAAGGAAGGGAAGTTTGAACTGAAATTTTACACCGATGCTAATTGGGCTGGAAATGTGGATGATAGAAAAAGCACCACCGGAGGAGCATTTTTCTTTGGTGAAAGACTTATAACCTAGACAAGTAAAAAGAAAGCTTGTATTTCTCAATCTACAGCTGAAGCAGAGTATGTTGCTACTGCTACTAACTGTTCAAACATTGCATATATCAAACAAGTGTTGGAAGGAATGAATGAGGTAATCACTGACCCGGTGATTATATATTGTGACAACACTAGTGCAATTAATATTTCAAAAATTTCTGTGATGCACTCTAAGACAAAGCATATATCTATTAAGTATCATTACTTGAGAGAATAAGTGCAAGAGAAGCAAGTAAAGTGGGAATTTCTCACATCTAAAGAACAACTTGCAAATATTTTTACAAAGCCCCTACTAAAGGACACATTTGAATACTTGAGGACTAGACTTGGGGTCCGTCCCCTGTCTATCGATCACTAAGGTGATCTAGTTGTTGCATCAGCCTACTTCTATCAGAAGATCATTCATGTTGATGCAGCATAACTCACACTTTAAATCTTGTTCAAAGTTGTGATTAAGTTTGATAACTTCAACCGATGAGATATCAGTATACAGAGATACAAAGGAAGTACTGAACATCGCAGAGAGTTACTTGGCTACTACAAAGCTGATTGTTTATTTTTTTCTTTGGCCTTGCTGTCAAAGGGAGAGAAACAATATGAAATGTCAAAGGGAGAGATAAACAATATGAAATGAAAAAGGGTGAGATAAACTGAAAACCAAATATGACAATGAAACAAGCACCGACGACAATTATCTAAGGGAGAGACAATCTGAATGAGACAGAGTACTGAAGATCAGTTACAAAGAACAGAAGCAGGAACAAGAGAACTGAAAAGATCACAACTACATAAAGGTAAAGCTGTATTACTTAATGTTGGTTCAGTAACGTAGTGATTAAACATATTAAGTCTATTCGACTTACATCATTTGTTCATAAAGTTGTAGAATGTATGTTTGGTATGTGTATGGTACATTTCATATTACTTGAGTTGCCATCAATGCCAAAGAGAGAGATTGTTGGACTACAACTGATCTAGAATCTGATTGAAAGATCTGTGATTGCAAGATCATTGAGAAGTTGCTGATTAGATATGTAATATGATTAAATCAGTATTATGTTGTCATTGATGTCAACTAGTTTGACAACACTTATTTTGTAAGTTACTACATCGAGACATCTGAAGAAAAGTGGAAAAGAGATAAAGAACAGAGAAATCTACATGAGGAAAGATGTACATGACAGATGAGGATAAGGAATACATTTAGTAACTTATTGATGAGTCTATGACTTGATGATATTGACTTTATTATGTTGCATTCATCTATAATGAAGTATAGAGCTGAAAGACACAAAGCAATGCTGTCGGTAAATGAAGTATTGTTAGTATACACCGACAGAGTGTAGTGTATACCGACCACAGTATTAATTGAGTAGTGTTCACCGACGCATTCTTTGTTAACTGAGTGGAACAAAATGAATTAAATGATTAGTTTAAGCTGATAGGATTGATGAGCTGACAAGGGTATAACATCGAGGTAACAAATAATGTTTGTTACACAAATCAACGACTGACAAAATTCAAAGAAGATCTAACAAAGAAGATTGAAACGTGTTATTGACACAAGTACCGAGAGAGTTTTAAGTGGCAAAATATGATGGTGGAGAAGAAAATGATTTACTCGTCTATATAAGAGAACATAATTTCTTTATTAAGATGCCGAGGAGAAGAAGAAGCTGCAGGAATTTCACGTGAACAAGCTTTCATGCATTCTGATCATATTGGTTAGTGAGAACCGAGCTGCAGAACAATTACCGAGCTACAAAGAGCTATTACCGAGGGACAGTAAGTTGATACAGTATTCAAACTGAAGTGAAATATTGATCAGAAGGATTTGTATGGACTAAATATTGATCTGTAATCTGCAATTGAAGTTGTATTAAGGAAGGTCATTTTACTGTTACATATTTCATTTTACTGTTACATATTTAACCATTGTATATAGTCTAAATCTCTTAACCGAGTGGACTCTGAAAGTCTTATGATGCATCATTCATAGAATGAACATTGTTATCCTGTCAACTCATAGTGAATGCTGGTTGGACGATAACTTCTAGTCTAAAATCCTCTAACAAGGTCACACCTGACAGTGTGTTTGTAACCTTTAACAGGGTTGGGTCTTAACCGACCTCACTTCAGAAAAGTGAACAATTTTGGGTTGCTGGTCCCAGGTGGTTTTTCCCTTTATAGGGTTTCCACGTTAAATGTTTTGTGTTATGTGTTGATTGTGATATTTGTTTGTTATCATACTTTGCATGTTACATGGTATATTTGATTGGTAAACAGTTTAAATATTAGACTAGTAATCGGTAAAAGCATAGACAGTGAGAGTTATTATTGCTTATCGATGAGCAGAAAGTAAAGAGATTGTTTTGAATTATACATTTTGTATTGGGACGCTGGATAACTGATTCACCCCCCTCTCAGTTATTCTAACAACCAATTTTCGTGGGAGAAAGAAAAAACCATTCAAATAAATTCAAAAATAAAAATAAAAAATATATTTAGAATTTAGACAAAAAATCCTAAAAGACTCTAATTTACTTCATCTTCTGATTTCAAACGGTTTAATGACAATATGCATCCGAATCTAAATTTTTTTTTCAAAATGTAGAGTTCAGTGTCTGTTCAAGCAAAAAAGTGTAACCCATGATTTTGCATTCACCCCTTTCTGATACTCTCAAAGTTTTGCGACCCTTATCAGATTTTCACTTCCACCTTCTACTCCACTATGGATGCACTGGGTGCATGACATGTTATGCCCTCTTTTGAGACCTTCTGTGACAGGTTGACTCGTGAGAAGTCCAAGCTCAATCAGATGGATTCTCTTACAGGTTCACAGTCACAGGCATTGCTTGCCAAGATACCTCAGGATACACAAAAGCAGAAGCTGAAGCAGCTATCTAATTCCTCTTCTTAGCACTCCATTGGCCCACCATCTTCTTCTAAGAAGGAGAAACAGAAGACTGAGAGCCCCACATGTTCCTATTGTCAAAAGGGGCCTCATGATGAGTCACATTGTTTTCAGAAGAGATTTGATGGCTATGAGAAACATATTGCAGATTTGCAAGCTCTTCTTCAGAAGAGCATTGTTTCCTCTCCATCCTCTTCTACCTCACAGGGGTCTACTTTTCAGTCTTCTACCTCATCTTCAACCTTTGGACAGGATCTTGGATAGGGTCATGCATTATAGGCTTCCGTTGCATCCCCTTCATAGGTCCCTTGGATACTGGATTCAGGTGCTTCTCACCATATGGCATCTTCTCCAGAGATCTTCTCCTCTATTGAGGCTTCTCCTATTCCTCACATTCTCATGGGAAATAACACTGTTATGATAGTCTGCGGGAAAGGTTTTGTAGGCATTCAGGATGGCACATTCAATGATGTATTGTATGTTCCATCTCTGTCTACAAACCTTCTCTCGATTTATCAAATTACACTCAGTGGGTCAGGGAAGATAGTTGAGTTCACGACAGATTCAGTCTTCATTCGGGATAGTGCGACAAGTGGCATTGTTGCTACAGGGACAATTGATCATTCCACCCATCTCTACACCTTCTCACACTTTGGTCCACCATCTCCATTATCGAAGCTCAGCTCTCCTCTTACGCGAGAGCATCATGTGGGACAGTCTGGTCACTTGAACCTCTGTGTTGTTCTTGAAACCACTTCTGTGACTGCCTCACCTCATCTTGTTGGGGTTTCTTCTCTTCAGCAAGACTCTTCTTCAGCACTGCTAGACCCTCCAGCTCCATTCCTCAAGCCACCAGGTGCACTTGTTAAGGATTCTACAGAGGATGTTCATCTCCTCTTTCATGATAGTGTCAGCACACCACCTACATTGGGGATTCCCTTTTAGGATCCTTGTGTTTTCTCCTTTGAGCATCAGTTAAGCCTTCCAGTTTCACCTCTCATTCAGGGGTTTCCTTGTTCTGTGCCTTTGTTTTTTCTACATTAGAGTTGCATTGGTTCAATCATTTCCATAGGGGTTCCATCATTCTAGGGGGGCTTTGGTGTCTCATCCCTCTCTCATGGGGGGGTTGATTGTACTTATGGTTTTGAGAGAGTCTTTTGAGCCATTTCTTTTTCTGCTTTTTTCTATCTTTTTTTGGAAAGGAGTTTTTCCCATTGGGTTTTCTCCTTTGTCTTCAGTTTACAGAGATTTCCTTGTATTGGGTACTTGATCAGGCCTTGTTGCCGGGACCCTTCTTTCCTTCTTTCATAGCTATACTAGGTTAGCTTACCTCCTGAGCTTTGCTTAAGGGGGGGTGTTAGAGTAATTAGTTAGTTTCATTACTCTTTTTTACTTAAGCTATCTCTTAGGTGCATTATGATTAATATTTTTATTAATTATAATGTGCAACCTAGCTTTTCTAGTCTTAGGGTTTTGTTCACCTTTATAGGTTGAACCTTGTAATTCTTTTTTCATATTCTCTGAATACATTTTTCACTCTCACATTTTGAGCACAAAAGGGTTTCAACTTTTTCCATCTTTTGCTTCATTCTTTGTAACAAGTATCTTGCATGCAGACTGGTCTTGGAAGTTGAATATGTATTTCTCAGTTTCTACACATTCTAGCTTTTATTATCTCATTTTAGTATTGTTAATCTTGCATTCTAGTTCATTTCTAGTTTTGTATTGCATTTGAATCTTATATTTTGGAGTAGTCAAGTCACTAATCTTTATGCCAATTTGATGAGCATCATAAAAAAAATTAAATTCGCTTCAACTAAGAAGAAAGAAGCTGCTTTTGAGAATTTAGTTGGTTCATTTGATATGGTCTCCTATAGCTAAATTCATGAGTTAATGATTTAATGAGTGTTGGTTGCATTTCAATTTGATACCAATATTTAACCACACATTTTTGGCACTCACCGTAGGGTAGGAATCAAAAAATTGCCCCTTTGCTTGTAGGTTATTTTTGTTTATTTTTTGAAACTGCAACGAAAATCATACCTAGTGACAGTTTATTGTATGATACTTGATTTAATCGCATGCAATGGTGAGAATTATTGTACGATAATATGGTGTAGGGTGTTTCATCGTATGTAGCATTGGCTTTCATTGCACGATATAATATCCCTAGAGTTCATCGTATGGCTTTGTGGGTTTTATTGTATGATAATATGGTGACTTACTATGTTTTGTCGTATCAAAAATAGTGAACATTTTTTAGGGTCCCGCAGTTAAATTTTTTTATTTTTCATGCTTAATTCGACTTTGTCTTGACCTTGACCTTCTATTTTGCAGGTTTTAATATATTTTTGCAAGTTTTTTGATAGAGAAATCACTTGTCAAAGACATCAACACTTTCTTATTTCAAGACTACTAATGCTTTGTGGATGTAGGACGGTTGTCAAAGACATATTTTGGAGACTACTAAAGCTATTTGTGGTGCATGTTGCTTTGGAGATACAATTAAACATTGTGCTTTCATAGATTTGGTTTTCTAGGCACCTAGTTTTAATTAGAAGGTTTCATTTCTTGTGATTAGTTGAGTAGTAGGAGAGTATGCTCTTCACCTCCTAGAGGATGAATTAGAAATCTTGACCTACTCAGTTTGTCACTTGTAGAAGGAATCCTAGGTAAATGAATATGTGTTTGATGTGCTTGGGAGAAACTATGGAATAGGAGAGTATGCTCTTTTCCTTATGAAAAATCATAAATCTTGACCTCCATTAGCTATCCATTTTACTTTCTTGCATTTACCTTTAGAGGGCCTGCCAAGAGAGAAATCTTTTGGGAACGACCCAAGTGGGAAACAAGGGAACTCAGCTAACTGCACCCCACTATAATCAAAACCTTCCTTCAATCCAAAGAGAGGGAAGACTTGGTTATTATCTACTTCCAATGATTCTTCATGTGTAAGGCCTATTTGCCTCAATCTTGCTAAGCAAGACTACACTTGTCTAGACGCTTGTATGGCCATCATGGTCTCAATCTTATTTAAGACTACAAGGGGTGTACATCCAACTTGTGTAGGGGTGAGAAGTCTCAATATTTCTTGTGAGACTATATATTTTGGGTGCTTTTAGGGCTATAGGCCTCAATTCCTCTTGCGGAACTATAAGGGGTAATCATGAACGGAAACCCTTACTAGACACCTTAGGATTTAGAGGCCAACCATTTTAGCCATGTGGCTTCCTTTGTGCAAGGATTGATCCAAGTGGACTTCACTCGGATCACCCCAAGATTACTCACCATACATGCTCTCTTAGATGCTAAAGCTTGAATGCGGCAATATGGAAAGACATGCGCTACGAGCATTGATCTCTTCCAATTGATCCATAAATTGCATAGTCCTAATAAAGACCATTCAACCACTTAATTATAGGGCTAAGAGCATCAAGTTGTGGGAAAAGGTTGGAACACTTCTCTTTTTGACCTTAGGTAGAGTGTGCTTGATGTGCTTTAATGTGATAGAGACCTGTGAAGACTATTGTGAAACATACAGTTGATACATTTGCCACATTGCTATACCTTGCTAGACTTCACGATTTCTTGTGACCCCAAAGTTGCTTTGTCCTTTGGTGGATTTTTTGGAGACTACTATTTGATCACACTATTTTCTTTCTTGGAAACACTCAACCTAATGTAGGAACGTTAAGACTCATCATGGATCCATAGCCAAACTTGTTCAGGTTAATCAAAGCTCTTGAAAATGGTGATAAATTGCCAATTTCCTTGCATCTTGTCATATGATCTTGTGCCTGAATGATTGTCATAGCTTTCTCCTAGATTCTCAAATCTCAGTTGCCTAGTTGTCCTCTTGGCTCCTTCCCATCAACAATTATCTATTTGCAAACTAGTATCCTTAATTGGCTGATTTTTTGTTAGTGATTTGGTATCTCTTTGATTTTTCTTTAAGATTTTTGAAGTGTAGTCTTGTCTCAAGCATCCTTTTTTTAAAAAAAATTACACTTTGCTCAAAACTTCATCACAAGTGCCACCTAGTAGGCATTTAGGCCTCACTCTTGGTATCTTGTACTTAGTTCTCTTGGCTATATCAACTTGTTCTCACATGCCACTCAATAGGCATTCAAGTCTCAATCTTGGAACCTTACACCTTGTTCCAGCCACTTTACTAACGCTTACTTATCCTTGAGTCAACATTATCATCACCTCGATCTCTTAGCACAAGTTTAAGGTACCTTGTTACTATTGGTTTGTTAACCTCATCTTCCATGCCAATCATAACTCGTAGTTGTTCCTATAAGGCTACAACTAATCCTAGGGAAAAGCTGTTTTCGACATTGTTGGACCATCTTTTCAAGAAGAATATTTACATCAAGATTTTCATTATCAGTCAGTACCCTTTGCTAATGTGGAGAGATTTGATTACATCAACATGGAAAAATTTGAGTCAGGTGCCCATAGAAGGCATGACTCTGATTCCTTCAAGGATGAAGAGCCCACACAAGAAGAGATTCAAAAGTGCCAGGAAGATAAGCACTTTCACAAAGTGATGCAAGCCATCATGAGTCAAGATAAAGATAGCTATTTCATGCATCTTGCTTCTATGGGTGTGAAACTTCCTCTAGACTTTGATGTTGATGCTCTACTACAAAAATAGGAAGAGTCTCCTCTTGCTGCCCTTACTAAACAATTGCAGGATCTACGTTGTGATATTTCCCAACTAAAGAAGGATAAGGATCAACCCTCTAACAAATACTCGCTTGAATCAATTTGTCCTTTCCCATTTGACAAAAATATCTACATGTCACCTTTCCCATCCAAGGTGGAGATCCCAAAATATGACAACTATGATGGCAATAAGGATCCTTAAGATTATGTGCGTGAATTTTATGCTCTAAGTATGGAATTTATGCATGAACAGACTGATTTGATGAAACTCTTTCCTCGAAATCTCGGTGGCCAAGCCATGAGTTGGTTCACTTTGCTTGCCCCTAGCATTAAAACCTTTGATGAGTTGGTTTGACAGTTTATCCAACAATATTATTACAATATCTATCATATTGTCACCATGCTCAATTTATGCAATACCAAACAGTGTGTGGGAGAACCATTTGTCACATTCCTCCAGCGATGGCGGTGAATGTTCGCTCGATATCCTTGATAGATTCCTAAGACTGAGAAAATTGATATATTCAACAACACTTTGGTTCCTAATATGAACTATGCATTACAAATGCAAACACATGCTTCATTTGACAAGTTGGTTGAATCATCTATACAAATAGAGGATGTCCTTTTTTGTAAGGATGAAATTACTCTTTAGTATAAAGAGAGCAAATCCTCTTCCAACAACCAACATAACAAGGACAAGCACAAGCTCTAGAATAAAACCAAAGATGTCGTCAATGATGGAATCATAGGTACGACCTCAACGGCTACTGCTACCAAGCCCAAAGAACCAGCCTTCAACTTATCCAGTGGTATCCAAGTTGTGAAAGCTAATAAGAGAAACCCAACAAGCTCTAAGACTAAGACCAACAAAGATAGGCCATGGATCCCTAGGCCTAAGAAAGACTTCAATCCTCTTGGAGAATCACTTGAGAATGCCTTGAAGACACTTTTAACCAACAAGATCATCGGTTTGCCTGACAACTCTAAACCATACGATCCTGAGATAAAGCCTAAGTGGTGGAATGACAACCATTATTATGATTATCATTGCAACAAAGGCCACAAGACCAATGACTGCATGAAGCTTAAAAATCTCATCCAAGATCTAATTGATAATGAGACAATTTTGATCGATCCCCCACAAATGAACATTGATCATAAGGCTTTCAAGAAGCGTTTTCTTAAATATGAGAAAGGGGATTCATCTAAGGAAAAAGACAACAAAGTTGGTTACACATACCCTGATACTAAAAATGTGATTCACATGCTTGAGTCCTTTGACCGTACTATCAATGTTGTCAAGATCAAAGGAAAGTCTCAGGCTAAGTCATCTAACACATCAACTCATTCTCAAGGCAAAGTCGCTCTATGAGGAGCTGGTCAACCTTTATCCCCATCTTCCAAATAAACAACAACCCAAGTATAAAAACCTACTACCTCATCTACGACACATGATTAGAATTTGGTTGATCAACTCCAACGCACGTCAGCCCGAATTTCAATCCTTAAACTGTTGAAAATCTCTCCTGCTCATAGGGAGATTCTAGATCAAGCCCTCCTTGCGACCAATGTACCTAAAGACCTAGACATAGATAAATTCCAATCCATGGTCAGTCATCTCACCTCTCCTCATTACCTAACTTTTTTAGAAGAAGATGAAAAATCTGTTAGTCACCTGCATAACCAACTCCTCCAAATTGAAGTCGTCATACACAAGCATAAGGTAAAGTGCATTTTGATAGATGGAGGTGCAAGTTTGAATATCTGCACTTTTAATTTGGTTAAAGCTCTTGGTTTCTCAGAACATGCCATTGATCCTCGATGAAAAATAATAATCAAAGCATATGATGGAGAGGAACGTTCTTCAAAAGTCATGGTAGTCTTGCCCATTTGGGTAGGTCGTATTCAAAGGGACATCATCTGTCAAGTCCTAGACCTTCCTCTAGCATACAACATACTTCTGGTTCGTCCATGGATTCATGAAATGTAGGTTGTACCTTCCATGTATCACCAATGCATTAAATTCCCTCACAATAGAATTGAGGTCACTATTCTTGCAGACTCGGCATACAATTGTAACAATCTCAAACAAGCTAAAAACATGGTTCCTCACAACAAGGAAGCTTTAAGGAACCCCAAAACTAAGCATTGTAGACAAACAATGTTGGATGCTTTCCAAAAGGACCTAAGTATAAAAGAAATTGGAAAGGGAGAGTATTGATTGGATGCCTCATGCTCAATGGCCAATTTACCTATCTCACCTAGATCTTATAGAAATCCATCTCCATCTTTTCAACCTACTAGCACTTCTTCCCTGACAATTCATGAAGGAACTGACATGGTTAAAGAGAAGGTCCCTCTAGAACAGGAAAATGAGGAAATAATTATTTTACAATGGCTATATAAAGGCAAAGAAGTTCAACAAGAAGTGAAGTATGCTGAGATTTATCTTGAGAAATATGGTGTAGGATACCAACTCATGTAGAAAATGGGATATGATGGAAAAAGTCCTCTTAGAAAGCATAAAGGCCTCCTTGAACCCATACATGCTGAATTCCGCAATCCTAGAGACAAAAATGGTGTGGGATGTTATGAACAAAAGTTTGCACCATCTTCTGCAAATGGTCTTGTGTTCAATAAAGATGGAGATTCTAATGATGAAGATGAGGATGTTCTCCCTATAACTTATGAAAGATTTCTACATATCCTTGTTGATTAAGAGGAGTTACCTGAAGAACAACTTAGTGAACATGAGACAAATACTTCATCAGGAGTTGAACTGAATCAAGAAGATTCTACTAAGGAATGATACACTAACTGGGGGCATCTCGTCAACATTACGCATATCCTTGATCTACCCAGATTCATTGAATCATCCAAGGAGACTAGATAACCGAGGTTTCCCTATTTACCTCTGTTAGATTATGGATACTTCTCTCAGCCTAGAAACAACCATGCACCTATTCAAGCAGTGGACATTCAAGACAGACAATATGATAGAACTAACCTTAACCTCGATGAAGTTGAGTAGCAAGCTTTGAACCAAGAAGAACATCAGGAAGAAATCCCTATGACCCTAGCTCAATACCTGGGGAGATCTTTTAGTAGTAGAACTGAATCACATGAATATGAATGAGATAATTTGTTTGATATTACAATTGACATAGAGGTTGATGTGATTCATAAAATATATGTTCCTATTTCCACTTTTGAGGTTGGCATAAACTCTAACACGCAACCTGACCCAAAGGTTAATCCAGAGCACCTGATCATCAAAACAATCAGGATGCCTCCTACTAAAGTTACATGGCCTTCTACCCAGCTAATCAATAAAATCATGGGTACATCAGATCCCACCCTACAATAGCTACATCGAATTTGGGAAGGTCTAGGATCATGATGGTCCCATTACAGAGAGTTTTTAATTAGCTAGACAAAGTACAATGATATCTTGATCTTCATTTTGGACCTCGATGGGTAGGTTTGCAAAATAACTCTCGTAGCTCCTCTAGCGATCCTTCAACAAGTTACGCTCAAGATAATTCTAGGGAAGATAACTTTCTTGACCCATCCTCAATAGCTATGAAAAATGACGATGATACCAAAGTCTTTTCTCTTGAGCCCGTAGGTTCCTTACCCCTTGCTCACCTTGAGCTAATTGACTGGAATACTTATGAGCTAGTAAAACTCATGTCCCTTTCTAATGATCATACCTTGTCTTGTTACCTAAATGTTGTTTAACCCTTCCACTCTTCCACTAGTGCAACAAGTGAAAGAATGGAAGTGGAAGATATCAAGTATCTCAATCAAAGAAATAAAAATAAAAAGAATAGGCAGTTTGATGGTGAAAACCACTCTATAGCAGTGTCATACCCTAAAATAGTAAAAATAAATGACGTATCCAATGTTGAAAACCTCTCTGGGGCACCTGTGGATGAGATAATTGATATCCTCCCAGAGCATTTCCAAGAAAGATCGTTAGAACTTATAGAGCCTATGTAACAGGTAAATTTGGGCAAATCATAAAATCCCCAAATCATACATCTAGCACAATCTTTTTCTGAAGAAGAGAAGCAAAAATGCACCTAGTTCTTCACTGAAAAGAAAATTAACTTTGCATGATCTTATTCTAGTGTGCCAGGCCTGGATACAAACCTTATCATGCATCATTTATCCATTTCTCTAGGCATCAAACCAGTGAAAGAAAAGCTGATAAAAATGCATCCACATATCACATTACTGGTTAAATCAGAGCTCGAGAAGTTACTCAAAGACACATTCATTCAAGCTATAAACTATGTTGACTGGATATCCAACATCGTGCCTGTATCCAAAGCTAAAAAATGCATACATATGTTCATAGACTTCAGGGATCTAAACAAGGCTTTCCCTAAGGATAATTTTCTATTGCCCAACATTGACATGATTGTAGATCTCACTAATGATTTCAAATATATTCCTTAATAGATGGATTCTCAGGCTACAATCAAATCCACATTGCACCTAAAGATCAGGAAAAGGAAATATTTACTTGTGCATGGGGAACCTTTTGGTGGAATGTCATGCCTCTCAGTCTAAAGAATGCTGGTGCAATATACCAACACGCAATGACAACTATATTTCATGATATGATGCATAAAAACATGAAAGAATATATAGATGACACATTAGCTAAATCTTCCACTAGAGACATGTACCTCTCTAATTTGGAAATAATCTTCACTAGGATCAAACAATTCAAATTAAGGCTCAATCCAAAGAAGTGCACTTTTGGGGTCACTTCTGGTAAACTCCTTGGTTACATTGTCTTGGCACAAGGAATTGAAGTAGATCCAACAAAAGTCAAGGCAATAATGGAGATGCAACCCCCATGAAACATCGGTCAAATGAGGATATTTGAAGGGAAGCTACAATCCATCAGGAGATTCATCTCACAACTAGCTGATAAGGCACATCCCTTCACTAAGACCTTGCATAAAGGTGTCATTCAAGTGGAACGAGGATTGTGAAAATCATTTCAACAAATCAAAGAGTACCTGGCTAATCCTCCTGTATTAATGGCTCCTACTCCTAGAAAACCTTTATTACTTTACATTTCAACTACCGATTATTCTTTAGGGGCATTGCTTGCACAACATGATGATCAAGGATGAGTACAAACCATTTATTATATTAGTAGAACACTAGTCTCTTATGAGCTCAATTACACAATGATTGAAAAGGCTTTTCTAGCAATAGTGTTTGCTTCTGAGAAGTTCAGACACTATATGTTATCTTACTCTATTCAACTAATAGCTAAAATTGATCCTCTCAAGTCCTTACTGAGCAAGATGATTAGCTAAATGGGTTATGATCCTTAGTGAATTTGATATCACGTATGTTGATCGAAAGGAAATCAAAGGGCAAGTGTTGGCCGATCAACTAGTAGAGGTGCCATTACAAGACACATGACCTATTGTGGTGGATTTTTTTGATGAATCTTTTGTACACTTAACTCAACATCCCTAGAAAATGTACTTTGATGGCACATTCACACAAAAGAGCATAGGGCTGGAGTTTTGTTCCTCTCCTGATAAGGTTACAAAATTCCTAAGGCATACAAGATGATCTTCCCATGCAAGAATAGTGAGGTGGAATATGAAGGGTTAGGTAAGGGACTCAAACTTGTTATCAAGTGGAAAATCAAAGAAATCCATGTCTATGGTGACTCTTAGCTAGTGATCAACCAATTCATTAATGAATATCAAACTTGAGATGAAAAGACCTTTCCATACAAATGCATCATTGATGATTTGAAGAAATACTTTGTGCTCATCACTTTCCAGTAGCTACCATGTACAAAGAATAGAGTGGTAGATGCCATGGCTACGTTAGAATCAATGCTACAACTTGAAGACCACCAATTCCTCGATGACTTCCTAGTGGAGGAGGATCCCAGTTCCCACTTATGACACACCTGATTCCCAGATTGTCTACTCCATCATTTCTTCTAATACCTCTTGATATAGCCAAGTCTATGCTTACCTCAAAGACCAAACCATATCTGACTCTTTGTCCCAGAATGAAAAAAGTAACCTCATTCGAAATGCCTCTCGGTATCTCATCATCGCAAATGACTGTTTAGGAGAAGTCTTGATAGTACACTTCTTAGGTGTTTAGAGTGTGAGGAGTCTGAGAGAGTGCTTAGGGAAGTTCATGAAGGTATCTGTGGATTGCACTCGAATAGTTTGTCATTGGAAAAAAATATCCTTAGAGAAGGTTACTAGTGGCCTACCATGGAGAAGGATTCTATTCAATTTTTCTAAAACCTGTTATAAATGTCAGTTTCATGGGAACCTGATTCATGCTCCTACTCAAGATTTTCTACCTTGCATCACTCACTAGTCATTTCAACAATGGGCTTTTGATCTTGTGGGCCAGATTTACCCTTCACCTTTAATGGACATAAGTTCATCATAACAGCTACTAAATATTTTACTAAATGGGTTGAAGCAGTACCACTTATCAAAGCAACATGAAAGAAGGTAGCCATGTTTATCCTCAACTATATCATCTACAGATACAAAATCCCCTCCTCAATTGTTACAGATAATAGAGGTAAGTTTAAGAACAGTGATATTGATGATCTCTACACTAAGTTTCACATAACACATCATTCTTCCTCCATCTATAGATCAATCCAGCTCTATGGGCTTAGTATAAAACAAGCATTAGAACTCCTACAGGGGCTACACCATTATCATTGGTTTATTGTACTGAAGCTATCCTACCAATCAAAGTTGAGATACCTTCACTTAGGGTATCACTACATGGACTTATCACAGATGATGATTATAGAATTTCTAGACTTCAAGAGCTAGAACTATTGGATGAACACAGAAAATAAACATTTGACCATTTGAGGGTGTATCAAAAGAGAATATCTAGAGGCTACAATAAGAAAGTTCATCATCAAGAATTTCAGGTTGGTGATCTCATTCTGAGAGAGAACCCAAAGAATCAACAATATGTAGAACAAAAGGGAAAATTTGAACCTAACTGGCTGGGTCCTTTTGTCATCATTGCAACATTTGGTTTTGGAGCTTATCAGCTGGCTACTCCAGAAGGTGATGTTCTCAGAGAGATTCTCAATGCTCTGTACTTGAAATGATTCTACAACTATATATTTTGCATTCTATACAACAATCTATGATCTTGAAAAATTCTAAAAAGCATATAAAGTCCTGAAAAAATTCTAAAAAGCATATAAAGCCCTAAAAAAATTCTAAAAAGCATATAAAGTCTTGAGAAAATCCTAAAATGCATATAATGTCCTAAAATTATGATCATCTTGGTGAAAACTAGGAAATAGACGCCTTGATGTATCCACAAAAAAAAATCAAATATAAAAAAAATACAAAAAAAGAAAAACAATAGAAAAGAACAAAAAAGTCAAAAAAGAGAAAATGTGCCTTGGTAGCAAAAAAAATAAAATCCCAAGTAGTGAAAACCTAGAAAATAAGCGTCACTTGTAATCAACACTCCATCTATCAATGTCTGCCTAAGATCTCATGCTTACACCTATTTGAGCTATCAACTCTTCATCACTCGATCAATCTCCTGAGCTTCACTTGAGTTGGTTTATCAGTCCTTCTCGATGGGAAATTTATCACTAACACTACTTGGTGTTTCTCAACACCCCAATCCTATAGTGTTTCTTAACACTACCAATCTAGACATCACTGTGTTTCTCAACACATATCAAATCCTACACTTTCACACACACTCGCACTTTGACACTAGCACAAAGGTGTTCCTTAACAACCTATCGCAACCTGCAATCTAGAAAAGTGAAAATGACTGAGAAATGCTGAACTATTTTCTTGTGTGTTTTTTGTTATCATTGATTTTTCATTTGCTATGTCTTCTGAGGTCACTCGACAATATCTACTTAACTATAGATTCACAATTGGTGGCATAACAATGTTTTCTTTGATTTCTGCTTATGGTGTGATTTCAATGATCCTAAGTGGTCTAATAAAATAGGTGTTTGTGGTAAGAGCCTCCATCGCGATTGGAATGTCGCACATACCTTGACCCTCTTTATTTAGACACTTAGGTGATGTTGGAATTATCTCGTTGTCTTTTTCTTGTGTGTAGCATGTAAGACGACACTCCTAGTTATCTTGAAAATTTGTGCCTCGATCAAGTGTTATCTTACAACAAAGAACTGGAAACCATGTTCAAGTTATCTTAAGCTCTTATGTCTCGATGCTTATGTGTGTTTCCTACATCTCATCCAATAAGGTTATATTCATATCTCCATAGTCTCTCTTGCACCAGTGAAGGTTGTACTAACCTCCAATGTCCCAAATGCTCAAATGATGAAAAATGAACGGCTACAAGATCATTGACTTGAGCCATCCTTCCTTTATCTCTACCAAAACAATCAACTGCAACACTCTTTGTTGGCTTTGACTAGTATTTGCACAAACTGAGGTCAGTATAATCATAAAAGGGCCTAGAGTGCCAATTTTTATCATCACATGCATGATCATATATAAGAGAAAAGTTAACAGTGATATATTAGAATGTACATGATATCAAAGTAGAAGAGACATTACTTACTACATCTACACTATGCAGTTCAGTGACAACACATAAAGTAAAGACATGTGGATCAACATCATAATCATGGCATGAGATATATATCAATGACATAAAAGGAAAGAGATTAAAGCATACATGAGCATATATAGGGATAAACACATGAGCATCAAGAGATAAACAACTGTGAATCACAATGTCCCACAATTATATATATATATATATATATATATATATATATATATATATATATCTGTGTGTGTGTGTGTGTGTGTCAAAAATTGGTACAAAAAAGGTGCATCCTCAATGCAGCTATGTCAAAATGGGGTACAATCAAAATGTGACAGGAAGAGCATAAGACAAGAAGGGGTATCAGGATTGACTCCCTCCCTCTGCCTGATCTTGAGGTGGAGGAGGGGCATCTGTTCTGGCTAGTGGTGGTATTGGTACAACCCTTTTAGACTAGGTAGCGAACTGAGAATAAGATGGTGCTCTCACCCTAGTTGGTACTACCCCAATGTACACTGTGTAATAGTATGTTTCACAGGAGGCCTGATATGTGGTCATCTGCTACAGTTAAGCCTGTATGCCCTAGATCTCACAAATCTGTTGATCTTTGTTCCACTCCACCAACTGTAGTTGTGCCTTAGTGACTACTCTCTATTTCTTGGCCCCTTCCAATTCTTGTCTAAGTTGTACAATCACCTCTCATGCAATACCCTATACTACCTCTTCCCTATGTGCCTCTATAGGTGGAGCCTACACTACTGTCTCCTCCTCTTGGGCTCCTATGTCCTCTCCCATCAGTCTGCCCATCCTGTCTATCTGACGGAGGTAGCCTCTATCCACCTTCCTCCAAACTAGTTCCTCCCCCTCATCCTCCTCCATCTCCTCCTTTGTTGTCACTGCCACCCCCATTGCCCCTAAAGAACCCTCTCTCCCTTAGGCCTCTACTTCCCTAAATGGCTCATGCTAGCTCCAACTGCTCCTTGTGGTCATCCACCCTATCTCCTATGTGCCCCTCCCCTTGGTGGCACATTAGTAGGATCATCCTCATCAACTTGATGTGATGTTGGCGGAAGGCCAGTATCACTCCTGCATCAGTATTAGCTTGGAGGAAGTCCCAGTCCACTCCAACAAGATCTCGTAGCTCCTAAACTGTGACTGCATATATAGGTCGGTACCCCTAGTCAGCCTCCTCATCAGCATAGCGAGCATATATTGCAAACTCAGTGGGTGTTTCCTGATGCCACCCAAACTAGCACCAAACATAACTAATGCAAAATTGATCTACAATAGGAGAACTCCTGCAAATTAGAAGGTACATGTCAGAACTCAGAAAGAACACAAATATATCCAGAAAGGAAGTGCATTATTGACAAAGCATCACAAATTACAAGGAACCTACTTTCCAATCAATGGCCTACTATTGAACATGAAGGTATACTCATAGGTCGAGCCTATACACCTTGTTGGCTCTTGGTTTAGCAAGATTTTAATAACCTTGGAAATGCAAAGATGCACTTATGGGTTAGCTTATTTCCCATGATCAGTACATTCACACAAGAAAAATGACTAATTAACAAAGCATGAGGGCTTTCTACACTTTAAACTTTGTAGAATTCAGGCAGTTGTACCTAGGATTAGGATCACTTAATTTCACTTTTCCACTAATCCTCACCAAGTAGATAGGTGCCCATAATAATTCTTGTTATTTATAACATAAAGGGATAGGATGTGAAGCTAGACACACTACCAAATTACTCACAAATAAAGTAGGGGCTTTTGCTATTAAGTCCACAACTATTGACTTAAGATTCAAAATTTGATGTTTTAGGGGTAGAACTGATAGACAAGAAACAATATATGTTTGACAAAATGTATGTGATCAATGCCTTATCTATTGGGCGTATTCAGAATAATTCCTCACTGTATTGTTGATTCTTATCATTCACCTTATGAATGAAAATTAGATTATACTAAGAACCTCATTACTTACAACAATCCTCCTTAATCCCTGCGATTCTACCAAGTCACGCCAAGCATTTAATTAACTTCTTGAGTTAACGACAAAGCATATCAAGACATATAGAACTAAATCTGCAGCTATGGACTTGAGCTTGTCAATTCAAAAGACAATATGAAATTACAAACCATTAAAGTAGGAGACAAGATTCAAAGAAATTCATGCAATCTTTGTATTAGTTACCATGGAACTGATACAAAAGTGATGGACTAAACATAGAATACTCCACACATAAATAAGAAAATTGTACGATTCATTAGGATCTCTGTGAAACATAGGGGTTATAGACCTCTTCTACCAATTCTTGACTGAAAACCAGTAGAACTCATCTATTATTTGGATTTGCAGGTAGGCCAGTCCACAAACAAAGAAAGGAGTAATTGGGAAGAGACCAGTTCTTAAACCCAGGAAAATACAACCACCAAATGACCTTGGGAATCCTTTTATAAGAAAAAGGATTGCAACAAGCTTAGGGTCATTTAGGGAAAAATTAGGGCAACACTATCAACCACCGCAACATAAAATAAGGAATTGAGTTATTGCATAAGTGACAGGGAAAAGAAACCCTACGTCAATCAAAAAATATTAGAAACAAATATGATATTGTATACAATTAAAAACCCTAGCAATTGAACTACAAATATCTCATCTTCAAAATATCTCATCTACCACCGCGTACCAGGGACTTGAATTCTTTGGCAACTTGTCCCAAATCATAATTGCTCCATCTAGAAGGAAAAACCTCCTGCAAAAAATATCAGACTCATGGCGGAAACAAAATAATATCTGATCACATCCGACCCAACCACCACCGAATCCATTCAATTCTCAATTGCAACTTCATCATTTATGACCTGAGAGCAATCAAATTTGATTTGATTTAGCATCTTTGGCTCACCGACTTCCTTATCACAAAAAATCCTTGCTCAAAATTCAAAAATTTGAAAAATCAATTGACAACAGATAATGGACTAGTTTAAAACACAGTCGTCGATCTCCACCTTTCCCGGCACATCGTGTGGCTCTTAAAAATCAACCCAAAATGGTTAATCTTGAATTTATTTATTTTCCACATCATTTCGTCAGTGACCAATCAGAAAATAACATATGAGCATTACCTGGCACCAAGGACCCATTGCTTTACCAACTCATCAGACCTGGAACATGGTGGCAAGGCATGAAACTGTGAGCACTAACTTTCGTTCACTTTCCTTTAAGGCATTACGCCTACCGCACGATCAACCTTGATCTGTCAGAACTTTAACTTGCCTTTAGCCCTTTTCAAAATCCTCGCTTACTCGCTAGCATTTTTCATCACTCCTTAACTGTAGCGAGTCCGCGACTAGCATTTTCTATCATTTTCCCAAATTTGCCAACATTTAACATCTAGCCGCCTTCTTACCTATGACTTAGCGAGCAACACTTTTTATTTACCTTTTTTCTTCATCGTCAACTTGCGAACTATTTCATTTAACTACTACTTCATCTGGTGAGCCAGAGACAAGCATTAAACATGACCCTCACTGGATCGCCATGGTTAGTGAACAACTTATCAAAAATTATGTGACTTAGCAACAAAGGCTTTAACTTGGACGATCGCTCACTCGTGGAGGTTAATACTTATACTTTAAAAGAAAAAACAAGCTAGCGATAAGGAACAACCTAATTGCCTGCCCACTCGCAGCGGTTAACAAGACTTTATCAGAAGAGACCATGACCTTGTGATAACAGCTTATGGGGCTTAGAAAGTTAGTGACTTAAGTGAAACAAAAAGGTAGTGAAGAAATAGAAATTGGGTAGGCTTTATGGACTTAGAAAAATTTTGAACAATTTTTTGAAACCCTTAGAACAAGGATAAACCCTATTTCTTCATACCTACAACTAGAAAATGGAAAATTTCAAAGGATTTTTGCATTCAATGGAAAATTGACCATCAGTGGCTCTGTTTGGGGATGTATGGCTCTCGCAGGCATAGCAATAATTTAGAATCTTTGGGAGACAAGACTATAAACTTGACCCAAAACTTGGAGGGAAATAACCAAAAATTGGCAGACCTAAAGCAGGAACAACAGGAAAGGAAACACACAACAGAAAAGGAAATATTTAAAGGCCTAACTAATGCTCATGGAAAAGATAGTACTTTAAGAGAAATACCTTTTCAAAAATTGTCCAGGAACAGACAATTTTAGAATGTTACCAGAAAGCTCTCTGATAAAATATGAACTCTTTCCCCACCTATCATGAATTTTATAGGGGCCCAACCAAATTGGATCAAATTTTCCATGTTTTCCTTTATCCTCCAACTTGGCATTCCACAAAAAAATGAAATCATCCTTCTCAAACTTTCTTACATGGTTCTCTTATCATACAAGCCCTTAACTTGTATCTGCAACTTAGCATTCTCCAATGCAGATTCTCTTCTAGTTTCATCTAATTCTAATAATATCATTCATCCTCAATTGCATCTCATCTATCAAATCTTTGCCATATAATTGAACAAATTTGTAGATTCCAAATAGGTTGTTCTGAGGCAATCTAGCCTGAATCCCATATACCAAACCAAATGGAGCACGTCCAATTGATTTCTTCACTACGACCTTGTCAGCCCAAACTGCCAAAGGTAACTTGGCATCCCATGCTCTTTTATTTGTATCAAGGACCCTCTTGATTATCTTCAATATATTTTTATTTCTTGATTTAGCCTTCCCATTACCCTAAGGATGGTAAGGGGACGAAGTTGACCTATTTATACCATACTTTTGACAAAAATCAATATAATAATCATATTTGAATCACATTGCATTATCAGTCACAATTCTTTCTGGACATCCAAATCTGACAATAATATTGTTCAAAATAAAATCCATCACAACCCTACTAGTGGATTTTCTAGTAGGAACAACCTCTACCCACTTGGTAAAATAATCAGTGGCCACCAAAATCTAGGAATAACCACCACTAGACTTGTTTGCAATTTCTCCAATAAAATCAATACCCCACTACTAAAAAGCAGCTTGAACTTCAACAAGTTTCAAAGGTAAATTACCTAAAAATTTCAACTTACTAGAGAATCTCTGACAAGCAATACATCTCTTTACAAGTTCAACAACATCCTTAAACAATGAAGGCCACCAAAATCCTGCTCTTGTAATCTTATGAGTTGTTATTTTAACCATATAATGGCCTTTACAATTTCGACTATGCATATCCTTTAGACTCCTATCAGCTTGATCCTTATCAACACACTTCAATAGAATACCATCAGTTGTTCTCCACCATAGTTTACCCAAAATTATCACATGCTTGATGGCATGAAGCTTTAAAGTTCTTTTAACATTCAGTCAAACCAAGAGGGCATTGCATTTTCTGTAAATAATAAATGATTTCAACATACCAATCATAAGGATCCATATCACATATACCTAACCTTTTTACTTCCTCAACTTGATTTACTTTATTGGCATCTAAATTGGCTCGGGTCATTAATTTTGCAAGCCCTTGACCCCTAACCAACTTAGTAATCTGAACATCAATATTGAATTCTTGGATTTTGTTAATCCATCTACACCTCCTATCTGAGACCTCTTGCTAGGTGAAAATATCTTTTACACTAGCACTAGGCACATAAGCAACAATTGTTTCTCCCATTAAGTAACATCTAAAAGTATTGATTGCTTTCACCAGGGCATAAGCCTATTTTTTATTTATATCATATTTTAAGTCAATATTCTGAAGAGACTTGTTGAAGAAAGCAATTGGCTACTCAAATCCTTCTGAATTTTTTTGTAATAGGACTACATGCAATATATGATAGGATGCAAAAGAAAAGCTATGCATAGGCTTATTGTAGTCTAGAGCCTTAAACACAGGGGCATCCTTAATTTCTTGCTTTATTATTTGGAAAGCCAATGATGACTCCCCATTACAATTTACTTCAGTCCCTTTCTTTAGCATTTTTGAAATAGGTCTGCTATTTTCTGTAAAATTAGTAACAAATTTTTTTAGGAAATTGACTTGTCCAAAGAATGACTAAATTCCTTTTACATTTTTGGGCTGTTGGATTTTGTCAATGGCAGCCACCCTCTCAGGATCAATCTTGACTCCTTTGGAAACCAAGTGACCTAACAATTTACCTTCTGTCACTCCAAAGAAGCACTTTCTTAGATTCAAAGACACACCATACTCCAAAGCTCTTGCAAATATTTTCTCCAAATGCAAGAAATGATCCTTTTCTTCCTTGGAATAGGATGTCAAGTCATCCTGGTAAACAACCAAAAATTTATTAATGAAATCTACAAAAGAAATGTCCATAGACCTTTGAAAACTTGCTCCTGCATTGGTAAGACCAAAAGGCATTCTTAGATATACATAGGTTCCCCAAGGTGTAGTAAATGAGGTTTTAAACTATTCTGATTCATGCACTATCATCTGATTGTATCATGAAAATCCATCCATCACGGACATCATCTCAGAACTAGTTACCCTTTGTAACATAGCCTCCATATTAGGCAAACAATAATTGTCTTTGAGGGAAGAAAAATTAAGGTTTCTAAAATCAACACATAATCTGATGTCACCATTCTTTTTTCTAATGTGAACCAAATTAGAAACCCATGATGAATGCCTAATAGGTTCAATAATACCGACATCTCTAAGTTTCATCAACTCCTCTGCATTTTAGCAAGAGTAGGGTTAATAGGCCTTTGCTTCTACCTAAATGGTTTTGCATCATCCCTAAGAGGAATAACATGTTGAAATAGGTCCTCTCTATAAGCCTTTAAATCATCATAGGACCATGCAAAAACATGTTTAAATTTTCTTAGCAACTTAATCAAATCGCCCCTTACATGAGAGGATATCCTTTTGCCAATAAAAACCTTTTGAGGGGCTTCACTGGTACCTAAATTTATTTCATCAATGTTATTGTCTTTAATATTTGTTTTAGCTCTATCCTAGTTGTAAATTTTTTTTTCCAATACAACCAAGCCCCTTGAGACTTTATTTGTCTTTAGCTGAACTATTTCATTTCTAGGAATGGAGTCTTTTCCATCAATATTTTCAACAAACGAACCACAATCCAATTATTGTCCATGAGAGTTGTCTTCACAATTAATAAATTTGAGAATATCTAGATCATCTTCAAAAACTTGCCAATTTTCAACATTATCAGGCACTGATGGCCTTGTTAGCACTTCAATCTTGGATATTCTAGTAAATGTTATGTCATTTGGCTTTATTGCAACATTTTACAATAAATCTATCATTTTTTTGTTATTCCTATCCATCCATGTGATACCAAATGCATCAAATTATTCTATGAGATCCCAAACAACATTTCTATATTGTTTTAATCTTTTATTTTTGGATTCATAAGAAGATCTTACCTAAGATACAATCAACTCTGAATCACCAATAACATGCAAGCACTTAATTCCATGTTTTGTTACCAACTTCACACCAAGAAACAATGCATCATACTCTACACTATAATTGGTACAGGTAAAGTTTAATGTGAAGGAAAACTTGTAGGTAGTCCCCTTTGGTGATATTAACAACACACCTACCCCCAAACCTTCTTTTGAACTAGCACCTTCAAAATACACAGTCCATAAATTCTCTTCATCAGAAAGCCTTTTTACTTTTAGATCTGTAGGAGAAGGTCCAATTTCCTTTTTAATGAAAACAACCTCATCCCTAAAGGCGTTGATATTTTTATCAATAAAACAAGTAGTGTCATCATCAACATTCTTCTCTATTATGTATGGAACCCTAAGTTCTCATTCCACCTTTACAAATTTGTCATCAATGTAGAAAGTAGCAAAGGATAAATCACACTGTAAACTCCCACCTATAGTTGCACTCCATTTTCTAGATAGTAACATTCCATAATGGGGTGGGATATCAACTACCAACACACTCATAATTAGATTATTTTCAGGGTATGTTGATATTTTATAAGGCAAAGACTTAATAGTTCCAATAACATGAACCTCTCTTGAATTTAGGGCACAACATCTACCCTATGTTGTATCAACTTTAAGTCCTAATGACTCCATGACATAAAAAGGTATTATTGTATTTGATGCCCCTGAGTCTATCATGCAATTTTTAACAATTTTGTCATTTACTATGACAGTAAGGAAAAATGGATCAATGTTACCCAGATAAGCAACAACAGAGCTATCTAAAGAAATTTGTTAAATTTCTGAATTTATTCCTTTTGCTTGTTTTATCCCTTTTTCTTTTTCCAAAGTCATAACATGAGTCTTGTCTTTGAGGGTATCAGAATTATTTACACCCTCTATCCATGCTAAGGCCTTGTTCTTATGTTCTTATATTCTCATCAATTCTAACAAGGGCACCTTAACAATAATTTGTGATAGTAAAGAAATTGTGTCAACTAGAGCATAAGAGGGTATAGAAATATCCATACTTTTCTCCTTTGCATTTCCTTCCAACTGGACAAAATGGGCACCATCCTTCTGCATGTCAATTCCAACCATAGGAATGGTTGGTTCAATAGTCTTCATCTTTCTATCAACAATTTTTGTTCCATCTACCTTTGTTACCTCTTATCTTTTGGGATCCTATTTCTTTCCTTTTATTTCTTTAGTCTTCACAGTAAGACTATAGTTGGGATTTCCCTCAATCAAGGTATTGCTATTTGTCTTCTTAATGAATAGGTTAGCAGGATTCCCAGCATCTTCATCCACTATTATATTTCTCAAATGATAATTTCTCCTAACTTGAGCAATCATACTTGTTGTGACCTTCTCAATTTCTCTTTGTGAATGTTTTCTTGATTCCACCAGTCCTGACCCAGACACCATATTACATGTTGAATCATCCATGTCTTTCTCATCAGAAAAAACTTGTTGATGAAAAGACTCATCTCTATATCTCTATGAATTCACATCAACTCTAGATTCCTCTTGGTCTGACTCATCACTATTGTCAAAAAAAAAAATCCATGTTGCATCCAACACTGTTATTAGGATCTTCTTGGTTAACTTCATTAGAATTCTCATTTTGAGATGAAGCAACAAATTGGGAAATTGCACAATATTTAGGTACATGAGGGGATTGACATACCATGCACCAATGTGTATCTTTAGTAACATTCACAGTATGTCATTGTAAGGGATTTGGGTTAGATTTATCATTACTATTATTTGTACGAAGGGGAACAGGCTTACCATCTTTCCACTAGGTATTGTAAGGAAAATTTTTCAATCTATTCTGCCTCTTAAAATTGTTAAACTAAGGCTTACCTACATTGCAACCTTTGTCATTTCTGACATTGGGTTCTTTCAATTCCTTAAGGTAATTTAATACTTTATCCAATTTATCTTCATTTGGTTTCTTATTCCCTATGCCCTTATTAGCTTCCCTCCTATTGTTTACCGTACATACAAATAATTTTGGATCATCCCTGTTGGTGGTTCCCTTTGATCTTCAACTTGTAGATTTATACTTTGATGGATAACTTTTAATGATACTTTGACTCTATCACCACTCCAAAGTCTACAAGGAATAGGGCCAATTAACAAGGATCAACAATGAGATCCTCCTACACTTTGAGCCTTAATGCTCAGGCGGGTGTACCCTTGACTCACTTCTCCAAAGGAGTCTCAAAACAATATACAACTATGTCCTTTACTAACTGACTGAAAGATATTATCATTTAAATTTGGGTGTGTGTGGTTGATGACAATGAAATTCCTCCAGAGGATGGACCAGTGCCTTAACCTAGGGAAAAGAGTCAGCCAATTGCATACATCAGTTGAAGATCTTAAATCAAACACTCTTGGGCTCAAGATAAGTGCTTTGCCTATTACCCCTCTCCCTCAAACACTAGGACATCAAATTCTTATTTGGTTGTAAACTCACTGAACTCACCTAGAAGACTTTAATCCTAACTTTGTTAGGAACTCAGAGATGACTTCACAATACTCTTTGTTTACCATATGCTAATACACCTTGTGATACTAACATATATGAGCTCAGAACCAAAACAAGAAGACATACACAAATGTAAGATTGGAACTCAATAGCATTCCCATTAACATATTCAGGATCAATATATAATCAAAGCAACACAAAGATAGGAAACACACCCAAAATCCAGCTCCTCTTTCCTCAAATGTTCATACAATCACAACCACTGGAATTGACCAAAATTTAGAACAGAACCTCAGGATCAAACTCTTACTCTATCAAAAAACTAACTACTTATACCCCTAGTCACCTTGGAATCCTCAAAGAGGATGCATCAAGCTTCGAGTGACTAGGGTTAGGGCTTCAACTACCCAATCAATAAAAAATACAACAAAAGTTATTGCAGGGGAAGAAACATAGGCAACTCGAAGAAAATGAATCTCAGATAGATCTTCCATCATCAAAATCTGTGAGAATAGTACAGAACACCAAGGAATTGCCATGAAAACTAGTGAAATTGGCCACCTGCAAACACACCTTGAGCATAAAACCACACTTCTCCTAGTACAAAAACATCATGCCACTGTCCATAGAAACCCTCGGATCAGTCGACAACAACCGGTGCCACCGAACCAATCGAAATTGACTGCTAAAACCATAAATTTTGGTACTTCCTATCGCTAGAAACCCTCTATAAATTTGAATTTGAATTTCAACGACTATATCCATGGCGCCAACAGTAAATCAACAGTCGACATTTAAATTTAGGTCAACTTTTATATCGTGACTGTCAGATCCTTCCTTTTCGCGAGCTTCATGATTTATCTTTTAAAAAGACCCCAGTCACATTTAGTGAACTGGCGACCGAAGACCTTTTCCAGTTCACAAAATACTTTATCTCTCCACCATTTAGTTTAGTGGTTACATGAACACTTGTTTGCTGAATCGCCAGTCAATTTGGAGCATCGCCACTTTTCTTCGTGAACGAGCGAAGCCTTTTGAATTTTGTCAGGCCACTAAACACTTTGTCAGAATTGCTAAGCCTTATACCCCCTCTTGGGCCCACTTTATGCCACTTGTCCCTATACCATTCGCTACTTACCACCCAGTCACCTCTGACATAGGACCCATTGACCCCCTGACATCAAAATGGATGGATGGCGTATGATCTCATGGAGCAAGAATATTCCATAAGATCATGCACCGATCGTCGATCAATCTTTCTGACTCAGGTCCCACTGACAAGCTCCATGTCAACCTCCCTTGACTAATGAGGAGATGCCAAATCAAGTACACGTAGCTGTGGACCCGCCAAACTTTACCACTTCTGAAAAAGTTGAAATCGATGGCCAGCGTAAGGTCTCAAACCTCTGACACATCCCATGAGAACTTACACCCATCGTTGATCTTTTGTAGATGTCAGGACCCTCTAACAAGCTGGAAACTAGGTCCCATTGACAATTGCCAGCATATTGCATCGTGGACCAATCATAGATTGCCAACTGTACCTACGTGTCATTTTGGACCCACCGTTTATTGCTAACCTAAACACCTAGATAATCAAACAAATGGCACATGATCTGAAGGGCTCAAAAGATTCTATGCACTTATACGCCAACCGTCGATCTAGAATCTTAGTTGATATCACAGAGTGTGACCCCACCATGCTGCATAGGATACTTCGATGAATGAGAGACCGCCACATCACAAAATTCGGTAAGCGGACATAATTTTTTCTTCGTTCACAGGTCATTCTGACAACTCTGCCACTTCATTGATTCTTTCGGCCAATAGGGAAGCACCATTTGTGCTTATGTGGCAATGGACTCACCCGTCTGAAGCGTTATGTCATGAAAGGAATCACCGGTTGGCGTAAGATCTCATGCCTCTAACAAATCTTATGAGAACTTACGCCCGCCGTTGGATTGAGAGGCTGTCAGAGAATCGGGCCCAGGAAATAAAAGGCCAAAACTATAGGAAAAATTTAGCCCAGGGACTTAGGAAGAAATAAATCATTAGTACTTAGGAAATATTAAAGCCCGCCGGGTGCTAGACTTAGGGAAATACTAGGCATGTGGACCTTTAGGAACTTAAGTGACCCGAAAAGTAACAACAAATTAGAACAGGGCCAGGGTAAAACAAAGGGTTTTTCATGCAACAACTAGATTTTTGAATATTTGCTTATGGTTTAAGGCCAAAGGCATGAAAAATACTACAGTAACCAAAGGAAAAGACCAGAAGCCACGAAATTTTTTGCACATGCTAAGAGTGGCTCTGTCTAGGGATGTATGCCTCCTATAGGCATAGCAAGGATCTAGAATCACTGGTTAAAGCAAACCATCCCACTGGAAAAAAATAACAACAAAGAGAAACAGGACCAAAACCCTATAGACCAAGACAAAATAGGATAGGGGCAAGCAACTTTACAAAATTTACAAAATGTACAGACCTAACTACTATTCATGGAAAACAAAATACCTTCAATTGAAGTATTTTTTCAAGAATTCTCCATGAACTGGCAATTCCTGAATATTACCATTTAACTCTTTCACAACATAAAAATCCTAGCCCCATTTTTCATGAATTTGATATGACCCTAGCCAGATGGGATCAAACTTTCCATGTTTTCCTTTATCCTCCAGTTTGGAATTCCAAATTAACACCAAATCACCAGGCTCAAACCTTCTTTCAACAATCTTCTTGTCATACAAATTTTTAACCTATAACTGCAACCTGACATTCCTTGCAGTTGATTCTCTTCTAGTCTCATCCAACCTAATGAGGTCTTCAATTCTCAACTGCATCTCATCATCTATATCATCATCATATAATTGAACAAACTTATACATTTCCAATAAATTATTCTAAGGCATTCTTGCATGTATTCCATATACTAGGTCAAATGGTGCACAACCAGTTGCCCTCTTCACAGTTACCCTATCATCCCATATAGCTAATGGAAGTTTTGAATTCCATGCCCTCGTATTCTTTTCAAGAATCCTCCTGAGGATCTTAATCAAACTCTTATTAGTAGATTCTGCCTGTCCATTTCCTTGTGTATGATAAGGTGAGGAATTTAACCTCTGAATTCCTAAACCTTTGCAGAATTCCTTGTATTCAACAGACCTGAAGCACATGGCATTATCACTCACAATCCTCTTAGGGCAACCAAACCTTGTAACAATATTGTTCAGTAGAAAATCAGTTACCACCTTGCTAGTTGCACTTCTTGTAGGGATAGCCTCTACCCACTTAGTAAAATAATCAGTGGCAACTAGTATCCAAGAGTGTCCTCCACTAGACTTGTTTGGTATCTCCTCTATGAAATCTATTCCCCATTGTTGGAAAGGAGCTTGTACTTCTACTGGCCTTAATGGCATGTTACCTGAAAAATTTAAGCTTACCAGAGAATTTTTGACAAGCATCACATCTCCTTACCAACTGTTCTGCATCCTTGAAGATTGTGGGCCACCAAAATCCTGCTCTCAAGATTTTATGAGCAGTGGTCTTACCCATATAATGCCCACCACAAACTCCCTCATGCATTTCTTCCAACAACTTGTTAGCTTGATTCTCATCCACACATTTCAAAAGTATGCAATCTAAATTATTTCTATACAATTTACATTTCACAATCACATACTTGATGGCCTGTAATTTCAATGTCCTCTTCTGATTATCATTCATTCCTGCTGGACATTTCATGTTTCTCAAGTAGTAGATAATATCTTGATACCAGATACAATCATCCATATCACAAGTATAATTAATTTCAGCTTGATTTATCTGATTTACATCAAGATTGGATTCAACCATCAATTTTGCCAATCCTTGTCCTCTAGCCAATTTAGTAATTTATCCTATTGATCCATCTGCATCTTCTCCCAGACACCTCTTGCTGTGAGAAAATATCTTTGACCGCTGCACTTGGCACAAAGGCAATCACAATTGCTCCCATCAGATAACATCTAAAAGCCTTGACTACCTTGACAAGTGCATATGCTTGTTTTTCATTGATGCCATACTTCAATTCAACAACCTGCAAAGATTTACTGAAAAATGTAATAGGCTGCTCAAAACCTTCCTTATTTTTTTGCAACAATACTGCAACAATAGTATGAAAAGATGCAAAAGAGAAGATATGCATTGGGATATTATAATCAGGTGCCTTAAGCACAGGTGCATCTTTAATGGCCTGCTTGATATTCATGAAAGCTTCATCAGGCTCACCTTCCCATGTAATAGCAGATCCTTTCTTTAACATCTTGGATATAGGTCTAGTGACCTCAGCAAAGTTTGTTACAAATCTTCTCAAGAAGTTTACCTGACCAAAGAAGGACTGAATTCCTTTGATATTCTTTGGTCTCTGAATCTTATCAATGGTTGCCACCCTCTCAGGATCAATTCTAACTCCTTGCTTCCCCACTGGGTGGCCAAGCAACTTACCCTCAGTGACACCAAATGCACATTTCCTTGGGTTTAATGAAATGCCATATTCCAAAGCCCTCACAAATATTTTCTCTAAATGAGTACAATGGTCTTCTTCCTTCTTGGAATAGGTAGTTAAATCATCTTGATAAACAATAAAGAAATCATCAATAAAATCTCAAAAGGCAACATCCATAGCCCTCTAAAAAGTAGCACTAGCATTTGTGAGACCAAAAGGCATTCTCACATAAACATATGTCCCCCAAGGTGTAGTGAAAGCTGTCTTAAACTGTTCTGATTCTTTGACAATTACCTAATTATAACCAGAGAAACCATCCATCATAGACATTAATTCAGATCTGATTACTCTCTGCAACATAGCTTCCATATTGGGCAGACAATAGTTATCCTTCAATGAGTTGATGTTCAAATTCCTGAAGTCCACACAAAGTCTAATGTCACCATTTTTCTTTTTGATAGGGACAAGATTTGACACGCAAGAAGAATGCCTAATGGGCTTGATAATGCCAGCATCTCTTAGCTTCATTAGTTCTTCTTGCATCTTAGGTGCCAAAGTAGGATTTATAGGCCTTTATTTTTTCCGGAAAGGTTTAGCATCTCCCCTCAAAGGAATGATATGCTAAAACAAGTCTTCTCTATAAACCTTTAGGTCATCATATGACCATGCAAAAACATGCCTGAATTTTCTCAATAGCTCAATCAAAGATTTTCTCACATTGTGAGACGTGTCCCTACCAATGTATACCCTCTTAGGTGCCTCATGTGTTCCAAGGTTTATCTCCTCTGAATCCATATGATCTTTCTTTTTACTATCCTTCTGAACTTTGTCTTGGTTATCAAAGACAGTTTTCAAAACAACAAGCCCCTTGGGCACCTTGTTAGTTTTAAGTTGAATAACTTCATTGCCAAAGACAACCTCCCTTCCTTCTATAGACTCAACCAAAGTTGAGCAATCAAATTCTTGACCATGATACTAATCTTCACAACTCAAAAACTTCAAGATATCATTATCATCATCAAAAACTTGCCAATTTTCAATATTGTTTGGTACACTAGGCCTAGTCTGAATTTCAACTTTAGAGATACCAGTAAATGTAATATCACTGGGATTGATTGCTATATTGGCTAACAAGTCAGCCATCTTATTGTTACTCCTATCCTTCCACTCAATATTGAAGGCATCAAAATGTTCAATCAAATCCCAAACTGCATTCCTATATTGTTTTAACCTTTTTTTCTTGGAAGCATATACTGACCTGACTTGGGACACCACCAACTTAGAATCACCAATGACACCTAAGAACTTAATACCATGCATTTGTGCCAACCTCAATCCTAATAACAATGCCTCATATTCTACTATATTGTTGGTACAAAAGAAAATCAATGTGAAAGAAAATTTGTAGGTGTTTCCATTAGGAGAAATAAGTAAAATACCTGCTCCTGCTCCATCCTTGCAATTTTCACCATCAAAGTACATTACCCACAAATCACCCTTCCCAAAATTAACACTTACCTCAACAGAGATAGGTGACAAAATAGGTTTCTTCTCAAGTACAAGGATCTTTTCCCTAAAAGCATTAATATCAGTATCCACAAAACATGTAGTTTCATTATCAATACTTCTCTCAATCATGTGGCATACTCTTGGTTCTCGCTCAATCTTGACAAACTGATCATCAATCTTGAGAGTGGCATAGGATAGATCACATTGTAAACTTCCACCCATGGTAGCACTCCACCTTCTAGATAACAACATCCCATAATGAGGAGGGATGTCCACCACCAAAACACTCATTGTTAACTCTTTCTCTAGATAGGCTGCCAGCCTATATGGCATTGCATTGATAGTCCCAATGACTGGTACCTCTCTTTGATCCATTGCACAACATCTTCCTTGAACTGTATCAACTTTAAGGCCCAACTTTTCCATAATCTTAAAAGGCATAACAATATTAGAGGCACCACTATCAATCATACAATTTCTTAATTTCATTCCATTCACAAGGACACTTAAAAAGAATGGATCAATGTTTTCAAGGCTAGCATTGACAGAACTGTCCAAATATATAGGTGGAATTTGAGATCCAATTCTCTGAGCAGCAACACCTTTCAAAACCTTAGCTTGAGATCCATTGCATGCAACATCATTATTATGAACATTATCTATGCATGCCATAGCTCTGTCTTTGTGTTCAGGGATCCTCAACAATTCTAACAATGGAACCTTAACTGTAATTTGAGACAATACAGCTAACATATCAACAAGAGCAGAGGGAGGGACCTCAACCTGCACTACTTTAGTATCCTTTTGCTTATCTGATACATTAGGTGTATTGGCTACCCTCATTTTTTCATTCTTAGCCATTGTGTTAACTGGCTTCTCAATCTCACTAGAAAATCTTTCAACTCCAACTCTCTTAGGCTCACAATTCTTACCTTTTACATTCTTGAATTTCACCATGTGATCACCTTTTGATTTGTTCTCATTAGGCTCTCCGGAGTTGGTACTCTTTATAAACATTCCTGCAGCTTTTCCATTTGTAGCCCTTGCCACCATGCCCCTAGTTTTCACTTGAGCAATCATTTCTGTAGTAATCATATCCATCTCTTCTCTAGAAGGTCTTCTTAAATTTACTAGCTCAGAAGAAGAGTTCATGTTACATGTCTTTTCATTATGCCTTCATCATCAGAAAATACCTCTTAACGAAAAAGGGCTTGATTGTGTCTCTTCACATTTACATCCGCTTCCTCATCAAAATCAGAATCATCTTCATATCCTAGATATTAAGTAGCCATGTTGCATCCAACATCATCATGAGTCTCTTCTTGATCTATCTCCTCATTGCCACAATCTTGATTTGTAGCCATAGAATGTGCAACCACACAATGCTCTGCAGAATGAGGGGACTGGCATGCAACACACCAAGGTATGTCCTCCATGACATTTATTGAAGCTTTTTGTAGAGGTTCAGGGACACCTCTGTCATTGTTTCCTCTTGCAATAGGGACAACAGGCTTGCCATCCTTCCATTGGGTGTTGTAGAGGTAGTTCTGCAATGTATTATGCTTATTGAAATTGTTGTTGAACGGAGGCCTTTCATTGGTAGGAGCATTGATGTTCCTATTTGTAGGTGCCTTCAAATCCTTCAATGCATTGAGCACCTTATCCAATTTATCTTCTTCTTGCCTCCTAGTTCCAACATTCCTATCATTTCCTTTTTTGTATTTCTTGTCCCCAAACAACTTTGGATCATCTCTTTTCCCACCCAATTTTCTTGATATCTTCATATTTTTCTCAATATTGACAACAATCCTAAAAGCATCTCTAAGATTTCTTGGCTCCTTGTCCCTCAATAAGTATCCCATCTTTCCATCAAATGCATTGAAGTATGTGGTCAAACAAACATTGTCATCTAACCGCATAACTTGAAATAACTTATGCATACCCTTCCGAAATCTCATATTAAATTCAACTGCAGATTCATTCTAATTTTTCCTTATGGTATTGAATTCATTCAACATGAAACTAGCATTAGGCCTTTCACCATACTGCTCTTTAAAACATCTCTCAAAAGAATCCCAAGTATCAATACATTTATTAGGAAGTCTCTTAAACCAATCTCTAACATCCTCCATTAGAGATTGAACAAATAATTTCATGACTACATCCTCATGCTCTACCTCATAATCATTAAGCATATCAACAAATAACCTAAGATGCTCCTCACAACTAATAGCATTATTACCAACAGATTTAGGTACCTTATCTCTTATATCATTTGGAAAAGCATTTGGGTAGCCTGGTATCCCATCAAAACTAATTTTCCTATAGCCTTCTAGTTGCATAGGTCTTCTTTTAAATCCTAAACTAGTGTTCCCACTAGAATTATTATTTTTATCTACATTCCCACCCACTTGCACATTTGACTATCTATTAGGATCAACAAATGATTTGGTAGATACATTAGGAATTAGATTACTAGTAGTAGCATTGCTAAGTGGAACATTAGTGTTCATAGATGACATACCTAACTCAGTAGCAGAAGGGCCATGAACATTAGCTGATGAAGCCTTCAAGAACTGGATCTTTCTTCTTTTCTCTGCAATAGCAGCATCAACTTCAGCTCTTTCCAACTCTTGAGATAGAGCTTCATCCTCTTTTCTTTTTCTTTCTATCTCTGTCTCCCTATTTGATTTAGGTGGTGGGACCCCTGGTATTGTCACTGGTTTGCTTATTTGGACACCCACCATCTTTTGCTTTCCCTTTTCATTAATAACTACAGTAGGCCTAGTGATCTCATGTCCATTCCTACCCTTAGGCAAAGGAGCATAACTTTGCACTTGTTTGATCACAGGGCCTTCTTCATCAAACTCATGGTCTTGCAACAAGCATTCCTGCTCACTTTTTAGAGCTTCAAGATCACCAAAAACATCATGCTGCAACACCCTAGGAGCAGAAGCAAACATCTTGTTTCTCTCCTTCATTTCATTAATTTTTCTTAAAAGAGATTGCCTCTCCATTAGAGTGTTTACATTTTCAACCTCTCTCTCCTCTTGTAACCTTTTGTATATGGCATCCTGCTCTGCCAACTACAACCTAAGTGCATTTAGGTCATGTGGATCTATCATGTTGTCTTCAGAGCTTGATGATACTCCACATCAGAAGGATGCTGATATGGGAAATGCAGTCGCCTTGGTTCCATGGGCTACCTTCTGAATATGTCCTCATCAGGATCTAGATTCAGCCCATAACCTTTTTCTCTAGCATGTTCATCCTGACCTGTAGGTAATGAACCCTTATCTTGAAATACTGCTTCTAGGGTATCATAAAATTTGTCTTCAGAGCGACCACTATCTGATCTAGAACTTATGTCTTTTGAATCTTCCTCATTAGAGGATGCAAGTGGTGCTCTACCTCTGGTATTTCTTTTCTCTCTCACAGGAGCACTGGTAGACTCTTCATTCCTCCTGATCCAACTCTTCTTGTCAGCTCTAGGCAATTGTTCTAGAGCAATCTCTGGATTCTTCTTGACAAAGGACCTAGTATTCCTTCTCTTGTCCATGATTTACAGCCTATAAAATTGGTTCTAACCTTTTGAGTCGCCACCCACCAAAGTGGGGAATCCTTTAACTAAATACAACAGGAAAACAAGAGTGCACTTTGAAAACTTTTATCTCTAGACTCTCCCTAGTAGAGTCGCCATTCTGTTGGTGACTCGGATGGGTAAATCAATTTGGTCAATAAGATTTTGACTTTGCAAGATAACTACAACCAAAGGTTCTAACAAATATAATTCTTCATTATTGTTCTCCCAGCAGAGTCACCATTTTGTTGGTGGTTCCCTTTGATCTTCAACTTGTAGATTTATACTTTGCTGGATAACTTTTAATGATACTTTGACTCTATCACCACTCCAAAGTCTACAAGGAAGAGGGCCAATTAACAAGGATCAACAATGAGATCCTCCTACACTTAGAGCCTTAATGCTCAAGCAGGTGTACCCTTGACTCACTTCTCCAAAGAAGTCTCAAAACAATATACAACTATGTCCTTTACTAACTGACTGAAAGATATTATCATTTAAATTTAGGTGTGTGTGGTTGATGACAATGAAATTCCTCCAAAGGATAGACCAGTGCCTTAACCTAGGGCAAAGAGTCACCCAATTGCATACATCAGCTGAAGATCTTAAATCAAACACTCTTGGGCTCAGGATAAGTGCTTTGCCTATTACCCCTCTCCCTCAAACACTAGGACATCAAATTCTTATTTAGTTGTAAACTCACTGAACTCACCTAAAAGACTTTAATCCTAACTTTGTTAGGAACTCAGAGATGACTTCACAATACTCTTTGTTTACCATATGCTAATACACTTTGTGATACTCACATATATGAGCTCAGAACCAAAACAAGAAGACATACACAAATGTAAGATTGGAACTCAATAGCATTCTCATTAACATATTCAGGATCAATATACAATCAAAGCAACACAAAGATAGGAAACACACCCAAAATCCAGCTCCTCTTTCCTCAAATGTTCATACAATCACAACCACTGGAACTGACCAAAATTCAGAATAGAACCTCAGGACCAAACCCTTACTCTATCAAAAAACTAACTACTTATACCCCTAGTCACCTTGGAATCCTCAAAGAAGATGCATCAAGCTTCGGGTGACTAGGGTTAAGGCTTCAACTACCCAATCAATAAAAAATATAACAAAAGTTATTACAGGGGAAGAAACATAGGCAACCCAGAGAACACGAATCTCAGACAGATCTGCCATCATCAAAATCTGTGAGAATAGTACAAAACACCAAGGAATTGCCATGAAAAGTAGTCAAATTGGCCACCTACAAACACACCTCGAGCACAAAACCACACTTCTCCTAGTACAAAAACATCATGCCACTGACCACAGAGAGCCTCGGATCAGTCGACAACAACCGACACCACCGAACCAATCAAAATCGGTTGCTAAAACCATAAATTTTGGTACTTCCTATCGCTGGAAACCCTCTGTAAATTTGAATTTGAATTTCAAAGACTATATCCATGGCGCCAACAGTAAATCGGCAGTCGACATTTAAATTTAGGTCAACTTTTATATCGTGACTGTCAGATCCTTCCTTTTCACGGGCTTCATGATTTATCCTTTAAAAAGACCCCAGTCACATTTAGCGAACTGGCGACTAAAGACCTTTTCTAGTTCGTGGAATACTTTATCTCTCCGCCATTTAGTTTAGCGGTTATGCGAACACTTGTTCGCTGAATCGCCAGTCAATTTGGAGCACCGCCACTTTTCTTTGCGAACGAGCGAAGCCTTTTGAATTTTGTTGGGGCGCTAAACACTTTATCGAAACTGCTAAGCCTTATACCCCTGCCTGGGCCCGCTTTATGCCACTTGTCACTGTACCATTCGCTACTTACCACCCAGTCACCTTTGACATAGGACCCACTGACCCCCCAACATCAAAATGGATGGAATGCGTATGATCTCATGGAGCAAGAATATTTCATAAGATCATGCGCCGACCGTCGATCAATCTTTCTTGCTTAGGTCCCACTGACAAGCTCCATGTCAACCTCCGTCGACCAATGAGGAGATGCCAAATCAAGTACACATAGCTATCGACCCGCCAAACTTTACCACTTCTTAAAAAGGTGAAATCGATGGCTAGCATAAGATCTCAAACTTCTGACACATCCCATGAGAACTTACGCCCGTCGTTGATCTTCTGTAGATGTCAGGACCCTCTGACAAGCCGAAAACCAAGTCCCATTGACAACTGCTAGCATATTGCATCGTGGACCAATCACAGATTGCCAACTGTACCTACATGTCATTTTGGACCCACTGTTTATTACTAACCTGAACACCTGGATAATCAAATAGATGGCGCATGATCTGAAGGGCTCAAAAGATTCTATGCGCTTATACGCCAACCGTTGATTTGGAATCTTAGCTGATAGCATAGAGCGTGACCCCACCATGCTGCATAGGATACTTCGGCGAATTAGAGACCGCCATGTCACAAAATTTGGCAAGCGGACACAATTTTTTCTTCGTTCATAGGTCATTCTGACAACTCTGCCACTTCATTGATTCTTTTGGCTAATAGGGAAGTGCCATGTGTGCTTATGTGGTAGTGGACCCGCCCATCTAAAGCATTACGTCATGAAAGGAATCAATGGCTTGCGTAAGATCTCATGCCTCTGACAAATCTTATGAGAACTTACACCCGCCATTGGATTGAGAGGCTGTCAGAGAACTGAGCCTAGGAAATAAAAGGTCGAAACTATAGGAAAAATTTAGTGCAGGGACTTAGGAAGAAATAAATCATTAGGACTTAGGAAATATTAAAGCCCACCGGGTGCTAGACTTAGGGAAATACCAGGCACATGGACCTTTAGGAACTTAAGTGACCCGAAAAAGTAACAACAAATTAGAACAAGGCCAGGGTAAAACAAAGGGTTTTTCATGCAACGACTAGATTTTTGAATATTTTCTTAGGGTTTAAGGCCAAAGGCATGAAAAATACTGCAGAGACCAAAGGAAAAGACCAAAAGCCATGAAATTTTTTGCATGTGCTAACAATCCCTTCTACCTAGCTTACCGAATTCTCTTCTATTACTTTCAATGTTCACAATAATCCTATAATCTTCCCTAATAGTTCTAGGGTTCTTATCCCTAAGATGATATGCCATCTTTGTATCAAATGCATTTAAATAAGTAGCAAGACATACCTTCTCATCCAACCTCATTACCTGAAAAATTCTATTCATGGCTTTCTGAAATCTTATACTAAACTCTAAGACCTCCCCATTTTGATTCTTCTTGATGTTATTGAATTCAATCAGCATAAATCCTTCATTGATCTTTTCACCATACTGATCCTTAAAACAATTTATAAACTCATTCCAAGACCTCATACAATCATTTGGGAGTCCCCTAAACTAATCCCTAGCATCTTCAATTAATGATTCAACAAAAATCTTCATAACAACATCCTCATGTTCAATCTCATAGTCATTAATAATGTCAATAAAAAAATTTAAATGCTCCTCACATGTGATGACATTATTTCCTGCAAACTTAGGGATTTTTTCTCTGATTTCTTTTGGAATTAAATTAGAATAGCTAGTAATACCAAGAAAAGAGAGTGTTTGTACCTTTCTATGTGAAATGGTCTTCTTTGGAATGCAACATCAATGTGGGAAGTGGATACTTTATCATTTGATGTAGTAGAAATAGTAGTGCCAATAGGTGGTGGAGTATTCTATGTTTATTGAGAAGACCCTACAACATTAGCAAGTACTAAAGATTGCTTTAAAAAAAGACATTTTCTTCTTCATTTCTGAAGTGGCAGCCTCCAATTCTATCATCTCAAGCTCTTTGGCTAAAATATCCTTCTCTATCTTAGCTCTTTGACTTTCAGTATCCAATTTGGATGACTAGTCCATTAGAACCCTCTCCTTAATAGGTTCATTTATTGAAATCCCTATTGCATCCTGCCTACCCTTATCCTTAGGTCTCTGAGGCTCAAAGACTTGACAGATGATAGGTTCTTCATTTTTATTTTTAGGCAATGAAATAGAATTTATCACTTCTAGGCTCAGCAACTATCTTCTCAATTGATCAGACCTAATTTGAGCTTTCCTCACTTCATCTTCTTTTTCTTTTTCTCTTTGTCTTCTGATGGAAATCTGCTCTGGATTCTTCTCTCCAAATCATGAACTTCTTGAAATATATCCTCATAATTAGGAGTAGTTTTTTTTTATTCTAAATCTTCTACATGAAATATTTTTTGTCTATCTCCTGGGACATGAGGACTTTGTGAGGATGAAGAACTAGTCGCCTGAGGGGCAATCCTAGCTTCTCCTCCTCCTATAATACTTCTTGATCTCCTTATTCTCCATGAGACCCATTGTGGACATTTTTTCTATTTTGGTGTGATCCACCTTCTTCTCTCTCATCAGGAGAGTAATACTTCTCATATGTACCCAATCCAAGATCCATAGCCTCTACATATTCTACTGCATTCTCCTCCTAGCTAGGGTAGATTGGTACAATTTCTTTATCACCTTCCTTTTGTCTCCAAGCTTGAGATGTATCCTTTTCATTTCTGATGTAGGGGCATTCTTGGGTCCTTGGTGAATCTACATGGTGGTGTGTTACTTGGCCATTGTTACTCGGTTGTAGCCTTAACTAATGTTCTCAGTTATTGAAGGAATCTCAGTCGCTGAAGGAACTTGGTGAGACTTTTGGTGCTCAGTGGAAGTGGTTCTCGGTAATGACTGTGTTGCTTGGTGTTTCTTAGCTTGGTCGATTGTTTCTTTGGCGCTTGATAGTTCTAGTTTACCGACTGGAGTTCTTGAAGATTTGCTTGGCCGACTTGGTACATTTATTGTTGGTATCTTTTGTTGGATTCTCCTATGTGGATCTGGAGGCTGACATGTTGAATTTAATAATTGTAAGGCTATTGAGAGCTGACTTGTATTGCATTTAATATTTGTTAGGAGGAGTTAATGGTTTGATCCAGCCGACTTGTGGTTGATGATTAGTATTTATAGGATGTTTGGGTAGTTGTTTTAGGAGTCAGATGGTAGCTTTTGAAAACCAGATCTGGGGTAGCAGATAAGTGAAGTTGTGGAAAAGATCCTACGTGATCTTGCAGATTTGATTGTTATCTGATAGTCTGACATAAAAGAGCTAGTGGTTGAGGCTTGGAGACAAGGAGATTTCTTGAAGGCTTGCGAGCTCAAGTTTAGATCCTCCTTAGGGTTTCCATTAGTTGCTGATAGTTTTCAGAGTTGAACTAGCTCAAGTTGTAGTGGATCTTGTTGATCTTGCAGAATTGTTTCTGATTGTAATTGGCCCTAACCTAGAAGGCCTTACAGTCAAGCATGTTAATGAAAATATGTTTTGAAATAATTGTTCTGTTATGTTGTTCTGCTGTGTTGTTCTAAAGCTGCAAGGTTTGGACTGTCCTTAATTGGATCCACCATCCCTTGGCCTGTGTCAGGTGGTATTAGAGCTGAGTTGATCTTGTGGAGAAAAGGTGTATCATCTTAAAATGGAAGCACTTCCATGATAAGAGCATTTAGCCCTCTGAGTAAGTGGTCTTGGGTCATGTTAAGCACCTTGATCGGGTCTTTGCATATATCTAACTTTCTCCCCCCATTCTACTTCTCTCTGCACCTGATTTCACTTTATTAATGCATTTCCTAGCACTCTGGATTGAGGTCCAGAGGTTTTTTACCTCAAGGTCAAAGTTGAACTTGAGGGTCAAAGTTGATCTCGACCCTGACCTAGGTCAGGGATGACCTCGACCCTGACCTAGGGCAAGGTCTACCTCATCCTTGACCCAGATTTCAAATTTCAGGTTCCCATGATTTCCAGGTGTTGAGTTTCAGAAATATTTGTTTTCCCACTTTTGGGTCAGCCATTTCGGGTTTCAGAATGGTAAATCATTAAATTGCATTTAATATGGGTCCATTTCTATGGGTTAAAGTTAATTGGGATTTAATTCCCCAATGTCAGCCTTCTATATAGGTTTGTTCCCTAGATCACTATAAAAAGAAGCCTTCCTCTCTCATTTTCTCCATCAAGTTTTGCAATCCATTCTCACCAAGCAATCTCTCAAGCTCTCAAGTGCAATCAAGTAAGAAATAAGGAGAAGGAAAGAAAGTAAGCATTCATTCATCCTTAAGCCTAGCATCCATTCAAGCATTCAAGCATTCATCAAGGAGATCCATTGTTAGCCATTGAAGGATTCAATCTCTTTGGAGCCCCCTTGAAGATTTATCCTTCCACATTCATCCAAGCCTCCTCATATGCAAAGATCCATTCAAGATTGGTGTTGAAGATCAAATTCCATTGATTTGAGACATCCTACATTCATTCTACATCCATTGGAGCATCCCTAGTTGTGCATTTGAGGATTCGAATCCTCTACAAGAACTTCAACATAAGCAAGGTGAATTGTTTCATTTACTTTGTTTATGCACAATACAATTTCAATTTAATTTCAAGGTTAATTCCTAAATTGGGGTTTAGCCAAGGCAAACCCCCCATATAAACAATAAAAACCCTCTTTTTCTTGCAGGTATAGGTGCAGAACTGCAGATTTGAGCTTGGATTTGGATACCCTTTTCAGCGAACTTCCAAGATCTGCAAACAAAGTCGAGGTCGACCTTCAAAATATTAATGTAGCCTTTGACCTTTTATCGGGGTCAAAGACTACCTGCTGTCAGAAAGATAATTTTTTTTGGGGTTTTCTTCGTCTCGACATTTCCAGTCTGAGACAGGTTGCAAAATTGCCCGAAACTGCACACAGACATCAGAAATCAACATTTTCCAAATCTGCCCTATTTTGAGGTTAGTATTTGCTTTTTAATTATTTCAGATTTCAAGCACATCTTCTTTATAGGGAAATATAAAGTTTTCTCCTTTATTCATAATCTCCATAGATTGATTCAATTGTGCATTAACCTTTTGGTTGATCAATTTGGATTTCTCCTTTGGGAATTTGGATTTAGATGTAGATCTCATATTTCCCCCATTCAATTAGGTGATTCTATTTCAACATTATTCATTTTGGTGAACTTGACATACTTACTCTCGTTTCTTTTGTGGAATTCAACGCCCTATTGTGTTTTATGGTGTTAGATTACTTTTTATCTTATTGGTATTAGATTTCTCTTTTATGTTAAATCTTGCATGCTAATTAGATTTCAAAAATACAAAAAGAAAAATGCAAAATTTCTGTCAAAATACAAAATTATTCATGCTTTATGTGTTCTTAGTTTAGTTCATTTGCATTGAATTGGTTTATGAGCTTTACTACTACTAGTCCTATTTATAATATTCCGGTTAGAAGAAGTCGTAGACTCATGGGTGCCTTTGATCCTAAATCTTCCTCTCCTTTCCTTAGGATCCCAAATGATAATTTTATTCTTCATGATTCCAATCCTATTATGGAGAAAAAGTCTTCTCACTCATCTCATGATGAGGATGATGCTTTAAGAGTTCCTCCTAAACAAGTCCAAAAAATTTCAACTGAACTTGATAAAATGGGTAATTCGCTTATTCAAGAGAACCATAATCAAGATTCTATTCAAGCTATAGAGGCTCTTAAGAAAGTTCTTTGTGATAATGATCAAGGTGTTAACCTCTTGCATGGTATTACTCACCTCATGCATTCAAATGTTAAACCTCTAGCTCAAGAAGCTCAAGATTTAGGGTTGATTCCTCCTATCACTAGTATAGAACCCTCTTCTAATCCTTTACCTAGTATTCCTACCTATACTGCTAGAAAGTAAAGTCCACCAAGATAACTGAGAGGGGGGAGGGGAGGTGAATCAGTTATTAGATAATTATAACTTTTATCAACTTCAACACCATTTAATCATATAAGCAATATAATTACCAACCATAGAAAGATATTCATACATAATAACACAATGACACAAGATATGTTGACTAGGGAACCTCTTGATCAAAGAGTGGTGGGAATGATGCCCACAAAAGATGTACTAATATAAATATTCCTTGTGAAAGGATGGACTCTGTTAGGAGTCTTATGAAATACATTAAGTACATATGAATCCCTATTAGGAGATTTTGAATCCTTGCTAAAAGATTCTAACCCTGTTAAGAGTTTATGGAAGACAGAAGTACCCACTGCCCAAATAGCTTCAGGGTAAGATCACTGAACACACTATCCAACTAATCCTTGTATTACTCAACAGAATAATACCAAAATATTACTGATCTCAACAATATGTTACCTCTTCTCTGATTGTGCCAAACCGCACTCATTGCTACACCAGATCTCAATTTCAGATCTATGTACCTCGCATGTCTTCCTTCACAAATTCACTTTCACAACTGCATTAGCTCTTTTCTTCACTTCATGCATACATCAACATTTAACCATATCAACAAGGAAAAACATTCCTTCCTTTATACCACACTCAAGTAATTACAAATGAGTCGGCATCCAATTATAAAATAAAAGTTTCCACATGCTACATCAAAATTACACAAAAACTGTCAGCTTCCAAATACAATAATTCTCCATCTGTGCAAGCTCAAAGTTTGCGCTATCATCCACATCACTATCAATGTGTCTTCAACTTCCCTTTAACTGCACAAAACTAGATTCCATCCCGATGTTGATTCCAATGTCCATCAACATCTGCTTCATCCAAATTATCTGATTACAATTGTTTGCTGCTGCTACATATTATGCTTCTACTATACTCTGTGAGATACAATTCTACTTTTTTCTCAACCAAGAAACTAATCTTCCTCCAAGAAAAAAGGCTCCACCATTGGTGCTTTTCTTGTCATCAACGCTGCCTCCCCAATCAACATCAATATATGCACATAGGGTAAAATCATCAAAATTTTCATACCACAATCCATAGTCCATTGTGCCTCTAAGATATCTCAATATCCTTTTTACTGCTGCATAATGCGACTCTCTAGGTTCAGCTTGAAATCTTGCTACCATTCCAACTGAATGTTGTATATCTAGTCTAGTGTGTGTCAAGTATTGCAACCCACCAATCATAGATCTGTATTTCTTTTGCTTAACTTCTGGTGTCTCATCTTTACTAGATAGTTTATGTCCTGTAACCATAGGTGTTCCAACTGGTTTACAATTCTCCATACTGAATCTTTTCAACAAATCATTCAAGTACTTTGTCTGACTTATAAAGATACCATCTTTGTTTTGTGTCATTTGTAATCTCAAAAAATATTTCATTTCTCCAATCATACTCATTTCAAATTCTATCTTCTTTTCATTAACAAATTTGTCACTAGCTTCATCTTCTCCTCCAAAAATAATGTCATCAACAAAAATAACCAAAACTAACAATCCATTCTCAATTTCTTTTGTGTATAAGTTACTATCAGCTATTCCTTTGGTAAATCCCAATTTTAACAAATACTTATCTAATCTAGCATACCAAGTTCTAGGTACTTGCTTTAGTCCATACAATGCTTTCTTTAGTTTACATACCATGTCTCCTTCTTGAGTCAAAGGAAAACCTTCAGGCTGCTCAATGTAGACTTCTTCTTCTAATTCACCATTCAGAAATGCTGACTTCACATCCATCTGATACACTTTGAATTTTTTAAATGCTGCATAAGCCAAAAATATTCTTACCACTTCAAGTCTTGCCATAGGGGCAAAAGTCTCTTCATAGTCAATTCCTTCTTGCTGTGAGTATCCCTTACATACCAATTTTGCTTTGTTTCTAATTACTTCTCCTTGTTCATTCATCTTGTTCCTGAATACCCATTTAGTTCCAATCACATTTTTGTCTTTAGGTCTAGGGACCAATTCCCATGTCTTGTTCTTTTCAATCTGATCCAATTCTTCTTTCATAGCTTTAATCCAATGTTCATCTTCACAAGCTTCATTAGTAGACTTAGGTTCAATTTGAAAAATCAAACATAAATGTACCTTCTTTATAGTCATAACTCCTCTATCCAAACTTCTAATAACTTGCTCAACAGGATGATGTCTTAATATATACCTGTTAGGTGTCATAGTCACTGATCTTTCTTCAATTGTAGATTCTTCTCTAGACTCTTCTCTATTTTCTTCAGCATAACTTTCATTCAACAATTTACTGTTAGTCTCAAAAAATTGTTTAGTAGTTTCAATGTTAGGCTGAGGGTTAGTTCCTTCATCAAATTCATAATCAAGCATTCTTTCCTAAATTTTAAACTTCTCATCAACTTTTACATTTGCACTTTCAACAATAGTTTTAGTTCTCTTATTGTAACATCTATATGCTTTGCTTTTCAAAGAATATCCAAGAAAAATTCCTTCATCACTTCTAGGATCAAACTTCCTATATCATCATCTCTCTTAATATAACATTTGCTTCCAAAAATTCTAAAATACTTAACTGAGGGTGCATGTCCAAACCACAATTCATAAGGTGTCTTGTCTGTGTCTACTCTGATTTGTACTCTGTTCATTGTATATACTATTGTATTCACTGCTTCTCTCCAAAATGTCTTTGCCAAATCACCTTCAAATAACATAGCTCTAGCTGCTTCAGTCACTGATCTGTTCCTTCTTTCTGCAATACCATTTTGTTCAGGTGTTCTAGGAGTTGATAACTGTCTCTTAATACCATTTACTTCACAAAAAGTGTTAAACTCTTTAGATGTAAATTCTCCACCTCTATCGAATCTCAAACATTTAATCCTCATTCCTGATTCATTCTCAAATTTATTCTTTAGGACCTTAAACTTATCAAATGCTTTAGATTTTTCTTTAAAAAATGCAATCCACATCATTCTTGTAAAATCATCAACAAGAATCATAAAGTACCTTTCTCCATAGAATCCTCTAGTCCTAGTAGGACTGCTCAAGTCTGTATGAACAATCTCCAACTTCTCTGTAGATGTGAACTTCTTGCTAGGAAATGAACTTCTTTTCTGCTTAACCATCACACATTCCTTGCAAATCATGTTAGTAGGCTTCATAATCTTAGGTAAATCTCTTACTGCAAGTTTAGAACTTACTTTCACAATATTATCAAAGTTTATATGACAAAACCTTCTATGCCATAACCAACTGTCATCAATCTTAGTCATCAAGCATGCCATCTCAGTAGGGTTCAACTGAAATACATTACTTCTAGTTTTAGATCCAATTCTAATTAGATTTCCATCTTTATCCTTAATCACACAAGTTTTCTCAATAAACCAAACTTGATATCCTTTATCCACTAACTGTCCAACACTCAAAAGATTATGTTTCAATCCATCAACAAAGTAAACATCATCAGTATTAGTCTTTCCATCAAGAGTAATAGATCCTATACCTTTAATCAAACAAGGTGCATTGTTACCAACTCTAACAACTCCTCCATCATAATTGTTAAACTTTATGAATTTTCCTTTATCACCAGTCGTATGATGTGAACAACCACTGTCTATAATCTAATCAGCTTTCTTTTCAACTTGGGAAACTAAGGCTTTTTCTTCTTTAATATCAGATTCAAAATTTTCTTCCTTAATTGCTACAAATCCTATGTCATCAAAGTTATCATTATCACTGTAACTCAAATGTCTTTCAATTCCTGCTTCAATTTCTTCATCATTTGCATAATAACATTCTTTAGATCTTCTAGGCTTAAAATTGTTTCTATACTTCTTAACTCTCTTAGGACACTTAGATGCAAAATGACCATATTCTTGACATGTCCAACATTTAAAGATTTTCTTACCATCTGGTTCTCTTTTCACAAGCAAGGCAATACCTTCTTCAATCTTCTTATCTTCATCAGATTTGGATTTGCTACTGTTGGCATAATCTCCATTCATACTTGTACTTCTGGATAAAGTAGACTGAATGCTATCTCCACTCTAGGTAGTTCTCCTGATAATCTCAAATTCATCTCTGTTGCTTCCAATCTTTCAAGAAGAGTCTCTCTTGAAAAGTTTGGTGTGCAAGGTATCACTTGTTCAATCATTTGTGTAGTCTGCCTAAATACCAGTGTCAATGTTCTCAAAATCTTCCATATTATTTCATTCTCTATCTTTTCACCTCCACAAGACTTTATTCCTGCAACAATTTCTGACATCCTACCAATATAGCTTCTAACAGATTCATCTTCCATCATTCTTATGTCTTCAAATGCACAAATCCAATTATGTAACCTAGCTTTCTTTGCATGTTCATCACCTTCAAAAGTAGAATGTAAAGCTTTCCAAATATCATGAGATTTAGTTAAACCTTTTACCTGACTGTATTCATTTTCCGGAAGTGTTGATAAAAGTGCTTCTCTTGCAAGTATGTTAGACATAAATAGATCTACCTCATCTTTAGAACTTGTTTCAAGATTGTCTTCTTCAATTATAGTCCTTTCATTCTTTGTAATCAACCAATAACCTGGTCCTAAACACAAGAGATGTGTCCTCATCTTTTCTTTCCAGCTGTCAAAATTTACTCCATCAAACTTATGGCTTTCTTTCCTGAAATTCACCATAGATCTCCTTAAGTTGTTAAAGTTCTCTTTCAAGGACCTGCTGCTTTGATACCAATTGTTAGAAAGTAAAGATCACCAAGATAACTGAGGGGGGGGGGGGGGGGGGGGTGAATCAGTTATCTGATAATTAAACCATTTATCAACATTAACTTCAATATCAACTTCAACAACTTTAAACCATATAATTAATGCAGTAACCAACAATAGAAAGATAATCATACACAATGACACAATAACACAAGATATGTTAACTAGGGAACCTCTTGATCAAAGAGTAAACCCTAGTGGGAATGATGCCCACAAAATGATGCACTAATATGAAAGTTCCTTGTTAGAGGATGGACCCTATTAGGAGTCTTATGAAATACATTCAGTACATATGAATCTCTATTAGGAGATTTGAATCCCTATTAAAAGATTCTAACCCCGTTAGGAGTTATGGAAGACAGAAGGACCCACTACCCAAATAGCTTCAAGGCAAGATCTCTGAACTCACTGTCCAACAGATCTTAGGATTATTCAACAGAATAATATGAAATATGTTACCTCCTTCACACTATGCCAAAACTGCACTCTCTGCTACACAAGATCACAAATCCAGATCTCTGTACTTCGCAAGTCTTCCTTCATCACTGAATTAGCTCTTTTTTTCACTTCATGAATTAGTTATCTGATAATTAAACCATTTATCAACATTAACTTCAATATCAACTTCAACAACTTTAAACCATATAATTAATGCAGTAACCAACAATAGAAAGATAATCATACACAATGACACAATAACACAAGATATGTTAACTAGGGAACCTCTTGATCAAAGAGTAAACCCTAGTGGGAATGATGCCCACAAAATGATGCACTAATATGAAAGTTCCTTGTTAGAGGATGGACCCTATTAGGAGTCTTATGAAATACATTCAGTACATATGAATCTCTATTAGGAGATTTGAATCCCTATTAAAAGATTCTAACCCTGTTAGGAGTTATGGAAGACAGAAGGACCCACTGCCCAAATAGCTTCAAGGCAAGATCTCTGAACTCACTGTCCAACAGATCTTAGGTTTATTCAACAGAATAATATGAAATATGTTACCTCCTTCACACTATGCCAAAACTGCACTCTCTGCTACACAAGATCACAAATCCAGATCTCTGTACTTCGCAAGTCTTCCTTCATCACTGAATTAGCTCTTTTTTTCACTTCATGCATACATTCGCATCACAACTTTCACAAATTCATATTACAACTATTAAAATCCACTCTCTCAACAAGGAAAACATTCCTTTCTTTATACCACACTCAAATAATTACAAATGAGTCGGCAAGTAAATACAAAATAATAATTTCAACATGCTACATCAAAATTACATAAAACTGTCGACTTATAGATACAATAACTTTTCAATTGTGTGACCTCAAAGTTTGTGTTGTTAACCATGTCACCAATAATGAGTCTCAAACTTCCCTTTAACTGCACAGAATCAGATTCCATCTCGGTTAGGAGATATCCTCTGATTACCAAAAACTGCTACACAGGAATACTGCCAGAATACTGCTTCCACCAAAATGCTTATAACTTTCATGAATAAATGAATTCCTTTTTGTGCTCTTAACCATAGGCTAATAACACAACAAAGAATATACCATCAACTGTGCATAACTCAATCTACAATATAACATGTGCACAAAACAAAACTATGCTTGCTTCTTTGCTAAACTCCAGAATATCACTGTGTTGACATCAATGACAATCATTGTCATGAATGCAACAACCACTGCTATAGAATTACTGTCAAAGACTTTAGCATTCATTCCTAATAGCTAGTGTTGTCACAATGTATAATAACAGGCTCAATAAACTTTATTCCAATATCCTTCAGCATTTGCTTCATCCAAATTATCTGGTTACAATTATTTGCTACTGCTACATATTCTGCTTCTGCTGTGCTTTGTGAAATGCAATTCTTCTTCTTTCTTAGCCAAGAAACCAATCTTCCTCCAAGGAAAAAGGCTCCACCATTGGTGCTCTTTTTATCATCAACACTACCTCCCCAATCAGCATCTGTATATACACATAGGGTAAAATCATCAGATTTTTCATACCACAATCCACAGTCCATTGTGCCTCTTAAATATCTTAGTATCCACTTCACTGCTGCATAATGTGATTCTCTAGGTTCATCTTGAAATCTTGCTACAATTCCAACTGAATGTCCTATATCAGGTCTTGTATGAGTTAAGTACTGCAATCCTCCAATCATAGATCTGTACTTTTTCTATTCAAGTGTCAGTGTTTCATCTGTGCTAGATAATTTATGTCCAGTTACCATAGGTGTTCCAACTGGTTTACAGTTCTCTATTCCAAATCTTTTCAACAAGTCATTCAGGTACTTTGTTTGATTTACAAGGATACCATCACTATTTTGTGTTATCTGTAATCCCAAAAAGTATTTCATTTCACCAATCATACTCATTTCAAATTTAGTCTTCATTTCATCAACAAATTTGTCATTATCTTCATCTTCTCCAAAAATAATGTCATCAATAAAAATAAGTACAATCAACAAACCATTTTCAATTTCTTTTGTGTATAGATTGCTATCAACTGTTCCTTTTGTAAATCCCAATTTTAACAAATACTTATCCAATCTTGCATACCAAGTTCTAGGTACTTGCTTTAGTCCATATAATGCTTTCTTCAGTTTACACACCATGTCTCCTTTTTGAGTCAAAGGAAAAACTTCAGGCTGCTGAATGTAGACTTCTTATTCCAATTCACCATTCAGAAATACTGACTTCACATCCATCTGATATACTTTGAATTTCTTATAAGCTGCATAGGCCAAAAACATTCTTACTGCTTCAATTTTTGTTACTAGTGCAAAAGTTTCTTCATAGTCAATTCCTTCTTGCTATGAGTATCCCTTACATACCAATCTTGCTTTGTTTCTTACTACTTCTCCTTGTTCATTCATCTTGTTTCTGAATACCCATTTAGTTCTAATAACATTCTTATCTTTAGGTCTAGGGACTAATTCCTATGTCTTGTTCTTTTCAATCTAATCTAGTTCTTCTTTCATAGCTTTAATCCAATGTTCATCTTCACAAGCTTCACTAGTAGATTTAGGTTCAATTTGAGAAATCAAACATAACTATTCTTGTACCTTATTTTGAGTTAGAACTCCTTTGTCAATGCTTCCAATAATCTGCTCAATAGGATGATTCTTTGATAAATTCCTGTTAGGTGTCACTGTCTCAGATCTCACTTCAGGTGTCGGTTCTTCAATAACTTCACTGTGGCTTTCATTTAACAAGTCACTGTCAGTCTCATAGAATAATTCAGTAGTTTCAGTGTTAGGCTTAGTATGAGCTCCTTCATCAGATTCATAATCAAGCATTCTTTCCTAAATTTTGAACTTTCATCAACTTTAACATTTGCACTCTCAACAATAGTCTTAGTTCTCTTATTCTAACATCTATAAGCTTTTCTCTTCAAATAATATCCAAGAGATATAACTTCATCACTTCTAGGATCAAACATTCCAATATCATCATCTCTCTTTATATAACATTTGCTTCCAAAAATTCTAAAATACTTAACTGAGGGTGCATGTCCAAACCATAATTCATAGGGTGTCTTGTCTGTGTCTACTCTCATTTGTACTCTGTTCATTGTATACACTATTGTGTTCACTGCTTCTCTCCAGAATATCTTCACCAAATCATTCTCAAATAACATAGCTCTTGTTTCTTCAGTCATTGATCTATTTCTTCTTTCTGCAATGCCATTTTGTTCAGGTGTTCTAGGGGCTGAAAACTGTCTCTTAATACCATTCACTTCACAAAAGGTGTTAAACTCTCTAGAAGTAAATTCTCCACCTCTATCAGATCTCAAACATTTAATCTTCATTCCAGATTCATTCTCAACTTTATTCTTAATGATCTTAAACTTATCAAATGCTTCAGATTTTTTTTAAAGAAATGCAATCCACATCATTCTTTTTAAATCATCAACAAGAATCATAAAATACCTTTCTCCATAGAATCCTCTAGTCCTGGTAGAACCGCTCAAATCTGTATGAACAATCTCCAACTTCTTTGCAGATGTAAAATTCTTACTATGAAAAGAACTTCTCTTCTGTTTAGCCATCACACATTCCTTGCAAATCATGTTAGTAAGCTTCATAATTTTAGGCAAATCCCTTACTGCAAGTGTAGTACTTACTTTCACAATGTTATCAAAATTTATATGACAATGTTCTGCTACTGAACTATCTTTTAGCTGATCCAGAACCGTGATGCTTGTTATTGCTGATTTTGAATCTAGTTCTGAGAAAAATCTCTCAAGATCATCCCATAACTGATTTTCCTCCAAAACACTTTCCTCATTTTGCATGTCAACATTCTTAGCAACAAGTTTCTTCTTAGGAAAACATTCTTTTCTCTATCCTTTAGAAACTGAGATAAGTGGCATATTATAAGTATTGTCCTCTTCGACAAAACAAGACAACTCTTTAAATAAATCAGCCTCCAATTCAATAGTTTGTTTGGAAACATTATGAGATCCATCTGATAATTCTGATATAGTTTATTTCCTTTCTTTACAAAGAGCTTCTTTGACTTGTATCTGATGAGATTCCTTTACATTTGTAGCTTTTGAAATCAGGAACTCTATTGTCAATTTGTACTCCTGTAATTCTTTGTCATGAAACTCATCATGGGCTGCTAATGTTCTTTGAAAATATTCTTCTTTTATAGCTATAGCAGCACTAACCTTTATCAAATTTTCCTCATAACCTTTATTCAGTATTGCTAGATTGTTTGCAAGGGCTACTTGACTTTGTTGTTGTCCTATAATGACCTCTTCATATTGCTTCCATCTAGCATTGAACTTCTCCTTTGCTTGTGTTCGCATGTGCCTTTTCTATATTTCCAACACCTCTTCATAGTGTCTCCTCTGTTCTTCCAGCTCTTTTTAATATTGCTCCTAAAGAGCCAACATCTCTTGCTACTAGTTATGAACTTGAAAAATAAGCTCATGTTGTTGTATTTGGAATTCTGACTGCCCTTCTATGCAAAGCATCTCCTCTTAAGGCTACTAGTATGCATAATTTTGTTGTTATGATACTGGAAGTTAGGTAAGAGAGTGGTAAGCATGACATGGTTGTTGCTCCATTGCTGCAACTGAATAGTCCTGCATGGAATCAAAAGTAGAGTTGCATTGATAAAGCTGACCTCCATGAAATGAAGGAAAATCTTCATGAAAAGAAGGATGGTAATTCATCTTAGGCACTAAATCTGCCTAAAACAAGTAAATCTAAAACCAGAGTCGCTAGATATGTAAAAAACATTGACCTCTCAAAGATCTACAACTTGTTGGAAGCATATCAGAACCAACAAGTAATATGTCCCACCGGGTGTGCCAAAACTGTTAAGGCTAAAAATTTGCACCCTATTAAACTATACAAGTTTAACAATTTTGCGTAACATGAGATTCATTTCTGCATGTGGGAAATGCATAATTCAAAATGAAACCTTCAAGTTCTAGGTCGGCTCCTATTTGATAATCACTGATAACTCCTCAAAACTAACTTAAACTTGTGGGAAAAGGGATAGAAGTTGCAGAAATGAACATGCAAACTAAAACTAAACTTAGGAAAACCAAGTGATACACCAAAGAGATAGGAAATTGAGAAGATAATGACCCTTTTTTTGGAAGACTGCAAGTTCTATCACTGAAAATAAAGCACTTTTATTCTATATAGTTGTGCATAAATATTTCATAATAAGGCCCTTAAATGGATTCATAAGGAGGAGAAATCCTTCACATGAGAATCCTATAATTTTTTGGACACAAATTATAACCTGCACACAACATACATTCCTACAACAAGGTAATAGCTGAGACAAAGAACAACAATGAGTTATCAACTCAATTACTATTAATATCAATCATACACTTAACACATAATCACAAAAAGAAAGAAGGCTTGAAACTGATAGAAAATAGCTCCAAAATGTTAATATATATCAGTCTCCAAAAGAGTTACAAATTCTGCACAAACTGCTAAGGATAAAAAATATGACACAAAGCCCTCCTCTGCACAATCAGAACTGAATGAAAAGTAAGTCAAAAAATTCACTACGTACAATACACAATCCTTGGCTCGGATGCTAAAAAATAGCCTAGAAAAGAGGACCTAAAAGCCCACGAAATAAAGTCCTACCCTTGAAAAATCTCCACTAAGTCATAAAGCACCTTGATGACTCACCAAAACTGCCCTCAAAAGGCTCTAAAAAGCCATAAAGACCTCTCAATTGACTAGACAAAGTCAAATTTCCAAAATCCACCTAGAAACCCTCCAACATCTCCTAAATGCTCTCCTCTTGTCTGCAAATAGTTACGACCTCCAAGAAAAGTCTCTTTTCCATTTAAAACACCATTATCTCTCCACTTTTACACTTTATTTGGTTTCCTTTTAAAGATTTCAATATTCATTAATTGATTTATAAAATACATCAATTAACAATTATTAAATTACATAGTTTCCTCAAAAATACTTTAATAATTATCAATTGATGTATAAAATAAATCAATTAATAAATATTAAATTACAATGAATTTTTATAGAAAACAATAATGGGGATAAAACATTTTTTCACTCAATAATATAATGATATATTCAAGAAATATATCATTAAATTATTGAATGAAATAAAAATGAGTTTACTATGCCATCAAAAGCATTGACAGAGAACTTGAAAGGATAATAGAAAGTGTCAAAGGGCAACAAAAAACCTAATCCTTAGACATTTCACATCATTTTCTTCCTTTTCCTTGAGAAAGAGGGTTTGACAACCCTAAGCTACCACCATGAATAGAGATATTCTTTTGCTCACCCACGCTGCCATTCTGAGAAAATTCTTAGGAAAGTCATTAATCTTTGCATGCCATCAAGTTTGTAGAGTTTTTATGGAGCTGTTTGTTGTGTTTTTCCCCGAACATTATTGTAGGTATGTGAAGATTTCTTACTTCTTCAATGCTTCTTTTTTTGAAAATATCTGGGCATTTTGTTATAAGAATATATCAAACTATGTGTTTACTTTTTTGAAATCCACTATAGATAGCTGCTATTTTATGAATTTCTTGTGAACATGGCCCATATTTCTACATTTTCGAGCTCCATGTTCTATCTGAGGGCTTTGCTAGTCCTTCGAAGGAAAAGGGGTTGTGTTCCATCTCTATCTCCTACATCCATGGTTGTTGGATCTGCATTGACATCTACGCCATAGGTTTTAGGTTCCATATAAGCCTCTCCATCATGTTTGCTGACTTGATTAGCAGTCTCCGTGCCTCTAGAAATTTCACACTGTGGAAGAGACAGACCCAAACTCATATGACAATGAGTTTCACAATTAGTGGATTCTACCAATTGCGGAATGTTGCCCTGATAATGTAGTAGATGGTCAAATATTTCCTAATGGGATACATGCATCAAACATTTATGTTGTATCATGTATCTCTGTAAGACATACTGTAGAGGATTGACCTACTTGACTTCCATTATCCATTGCTTCACCAGATGCCCTACCCACATCAATCAAAAAAGTCTCCAATGAATCTAAGGATGAATCTAGCTTATTTAATGGCTCTGTGTTTAAGACCTTAATTAAAATTGGACTACTATCATCTCTTGCAGAAGCTTGGTATCTTACAATCTAGTTGTTTGACATGCCACTTTCTCCAGCTTTTGCACGGTCCTCATTTTTGGGTAATCTTCTTTTCTTGTTAGCAGCTTCTAGTAGTTTATTGTTTTCACTCTGATGCACAAGTTGTGTCACAAAATATGGCTTCTACATAGCTTTAGCTAAAAATGCCACCATTTGATGTTGTCTGTGTTCCATAACTTGCAAACACTCCTCCAAGGTTTGTACCTGCATCTTAGTACCTTATTGTTGCTGCCTAAGTCTCACTAGTTCCATCATGAGCATATTCTTCTCCCATTTGAGGTCATGATTTTCCTCTTCTAGTTCATATCCTCTAGCACTACGATTCATCATTGTTGATATTCAGTATGCACAGGATGCAAATCCATCTTCCTTTTCTTGTTTGTATATTCTGGGTGATACTTTTCAGATCATTTGCATACAAAAAATCAGATTTAGCATATATTTTGCTGATCTCCTGCTGATATATTTTATTCTATGGAAATGTATAATGCAGCATTAGAAAAGGATATTTATGTATGAGAATGAGGTACTGGTATTGCTTAGATCCTTGGGATCTAATTCATGTGTCTTTTCCTTGTGGGACACAGTTGATAGATTGGAGCATGACTTGAGGCAATTGATGGGATGACACAATCAGTATGACGACATGACTAGTTATTCTTAATAGGCAATGACTGGTTACCTATGAGCCTCTATCATACCTATCCTATTTTCTTTTCCCATGCTCTTTACATTTACATATAATAGGCAGTATTAGCAGTAGAGGCTAAGGTTACTCTCACAGCCTTATTGTGTGGGAGGTGCATATGTAATTCAACATTTTACTTTCTCATTTCATCAATTGTTGAACAATTGTATATCAAATGTATAAACTTATGATGATTAATACAAAATAAATTATTGTGAAATGATTGACATTTATAACAAAATTTTTACACGTGCAAAAATTTTAGTAACAAAAACAAGTGCACTAAAACAACATGCATATGTGCTACACTATTTTCAATATGCACTATTTTTTTTGCATAAGCACTAAAATAAATGATATATGCACTATAAGAACTAGCATATGTGCTAAAATAATTAACATATGGACTAAACTTCCCTACAAAGTGCAAAAATAAACTAGAAACATTTCTAAACAAATTTCTCTCAGTTCTATAATCAGGTAGGTTTACTAACACCAACGTGCAAATCAAATGCAAGGATTTCTCCACATTGGAGAACTGGATACACAAAATCAATGTCATAATCACATGATAGCAATAACAATAACACAATAAAAAATAATATAATGAGCATAAACATCAAATACATATGTATCAATGATCTAGATGTAAGGGATAACATTAAGCAGTCAATGCTCATAATATATCTTTGGAGGAAGGCCATTACCTATATATCGGTCCCCAATAGTGGTAGTGCAATACCACCCTACCATCTGGAAACCTCGGGCCCACCCAATCATGCTCACTGAGATAGTAACCATACTATAAACACAAGGTACACACACACACCAAGAAGGGATATCACACATGCCAATCAAGAGCATAATCTTAGAGGATAGTACAAAGGTCCCAACTCAATCACATAATGTAGATAAAAGAATGTAATTAGGTCAAGGTCACTACTCATAACTAGATAGGATATGATTTCAAGACTCAAGAATGGAGTGTCATCACACGAATCATGGAGGCCTGTGCGATTTCGATCAATATTTATCTAATCAAGGAAATCCTCCTATGCCAGCATATGTCTCTCAAATAGACAGTTGATTCTATGCTAGCTCAACATTTGTAGATGGCCATGGTTTTCCCAGCTCACATCTCTCAAATAGACAACCACTGAACAAAATCACTTATCTTTATTATTATGCTTTCCCCCATTTATTATTAAGGTTATCAGTTATTAATTAACTCTACCAATGGCTACCCTGGGACCCCTTTGTGTCACAGCCCACCCTAGAGAGCCACTCCATCCAATTACTCCATATCAATTGGTCATAATGCAACAATATTCAAAAGAATCCAAATCCTCAACCAAAAGGGAGATAAAAATAAGTTGTATTGGCCTCAACCAAGAGCATGAGTCCCTTGGAATCCAAACCATGGCACACTCAAAGTGATTTTAATGTGGTCTCAAACACCAACATCACCAAAAAAAAATGTTGTAATACCCCAAAAATGGGCTATATGTTCATTAACCTCCTACATTGACAAATCGAACAAAATCGACATCGAAGTCCTAACCTAAGGCACATCTAAACATCATCGAATCATAATTGATTATCTTAAATTCTGCATCGGGGAATATTCCTAGTAATATTCCTAATCATCATAATTATCTTTAATTTTATAATTATTTGGCAATAAATCACATTTATCCTAAAGTTTGATTAATTGAATATTTTCATATTTAATTAATTAGATTTAATATCTTGCCACTTAATTGTTTAATTAAATTTAATTCTATCTATTATTAATTGTATTATTTAATTTTGACAATAAATCCAATATCCTATGAATAATTGATTAAATTCTTATTTAATTAATTAAAGCATGTTGTCATTATTTAATAATATAATTTTTAATAAAAGTTTGGTAAAATAGTTAATTAACCCATAAATTAATTGTTTTATTTTTAAAAAGCAGTTAAGTTGGAAATAAATCACTTTATTATTAAATTAATTCATAAATAAAACATGCACAACCATAAAAGCAAACAACTATCAATTATCAATTAAAGCTAAACTCTATTTTGAGTTAAAGCTTAGCTTTTGCATGTTTTTGTGACTTAATTATCTTTTATTTAAAAATAACTCAAAAATCAACCTGAGTTATTTGAGTGATTTATGGCTTTTTCTCATGCACCTCCAAAGCCCTAGATTTCTATAAAAACAAGGCTCATCTCTTCATAATTCATCTCTCAAATCTACAGGATCTCTCAATCATCTCTCAAATCTACAGGCTCTCTCAATCATCTCGCAAATTGCAAACTTACTCTACAGGAATCATAGCATATCAGATTTAGAGAATTTGCACAATTGGAGCTTGAAAGAATCAACTTGCGAATTCAAAGCTTTGTGAGATCAATTTCAATTGCATAGTTTTTATATCTTAGCATAGAATTTCATAGTTTTCATATCATTGTTAGAATCTTCATTGTTAGATCATTTAGCATTCATTTCATATCAGTTTTCAATAGCATTCATAGATTCATATCAGTTTTTATCATTCCTTATTGCATAGAAAATATCAAAAATATAGATTAATTGCATTCAATTTCATATCCATCTTTTGCATTCAAATCCTTCATTTAGGTGTCATCTAGGTCACTGATCTCGATTACAATCTAAGAACATTAATCTCGCACCTACTAGAAGGCAGTAAATCGCTTGGTTAGATTAGATTTCAATTTTGCACGATTTTGATTATCACTAATCTCTAATGTTTTACTGAGTGTTGTGTCTACAGATCAGGTACAATTTTCACACACACAAATGCAGTCAAAATTAAGCATCAAGAAAAACCACAAGGGAAGTGTTACCCATTTTTATTTTCCAATTCAATTAAGAGGAGTTGGTTAACTTTGTTGGCATTGTAATGCATTTTGGGTGAAGTCATATGGAGTTACTTGTTTGGTTATCATTGATGGAAACCAAGTTAGAGCAGTCAAGTAATATAATCAGTGAAGTGAGGACACAATCGGTAAGAAGAATTCATGATTGGTAATGCAAGAAATCAACAAGTCTAGAAGATTGGTAGATAGTGAGGACAACACTTTGGTGGTGATCTTGGTAGAAGTGGAATCACAAGAAGTGGTCACAGGTACAACATCAAATTATTCAGATTTTAGTGTGGTTCTAACCACAACTTATTTGGTTGATCAGTGAGGCAGTTTTTGATGCCATAAATATTGAGACAAGAACACTTGTGTTCTTGAGCAATAGTTGGTAGATCCCAGATTGTTGAGCGGTATAGTAAGTGAGATGATATTTGGTGATATGATGATGTGGAATAGAGGTTATGGAAATGATGAGTTAGAATTTTTGGGATTGATGCAAATATATGAGGTGGATTTAGGGCTATGTATTGGAGAAGTCAAAACGTGTTTGATTACCTTGGAGATATAACTTGTAGATCTTATTTTGGGCCAATGTGGTCATGGTAAAATGTGTTTTACATCAAGATTTTCATTTTGGTGTGTGGTATTTGCATGAGAAAGTATTTTAATTTTATTTTTGATGTGTATTATGTTGATGCAAGTTGTGTATATAATTGGAGCTGCTCATATTGAAAATGATTGATTTTTATAATGTTGCAATAAGGGTTTTGTGATTTCAATCAGTGCTATCTAAGTTTGCGATCAGAGATCTTATATAGAAAGAGTTGTGAAAAGTTAAAGAGTGCAGAGATTAGATCAAATCTGATAGGAAAGTTGTGCTACATCTAGATCATTCATCTTGTTACTCCATAGAAGTTGCAGCAAGAAAATCCCTTAGTAGGGTGAACTCTAACATGTTCCTATTTGTAAATCCTTTAACCTGGTAAACTCTTAGATATGGTTTTGAAATCCTCTTGCAAGGTAGATCTTAGAAGATATGATTGTACTTAAAACAAGGTAATAATGACTCCTAACTAAGTGAACCCTCAGAAATGGTAATTATAGCTCCTAATAGGGAAAACTCATTTGTTGTAGTAGTGAGCTTGTCGGTTTTATCCCCATCATAGTTTTCTCCCTCTAACCAAGGGTTTTCATGATAAAAATATATGTATCATGTGTAATGAGTTTGTGTATTCTTTATATTATTTTATTTTATTTTATTTTATTACGTCGGTAATATGCTTTGTGGTTTGGAAGTTAATATTGCAGTTATTTAGATCGATGATTGAATTTTTTCATTACCTATTTGTATTGATTCACCCCCCCTCTCAATACCTAATAATTTTAACAATTGGTATCATAGTATTGGTCCTATTGATGATAAGCCTAACAACTTAAGGAAAAGACCCACAATCATGGATAATTATAGGTATGAGAAGCAACTTGAGAATGAAAAAAATATGATCAATGAGCTATAGGAAAAGTTGAAGAAGTCACTTTCCATAAGGAGAGAACTTACTGTGAATTTATGTGAAATCCAAGATTACATTGATCAACTATCTGAAGGTAGTGTGTCTAAAGAATCTGAGGAACTAATTATAGATCTAATGGATAAGAACAAGAGACTTAAAGAAGAAGTGGTGAATCTGAAAAGAGAGCTTGAAAGTTAGTTTGTCGGGATGTGTGAAGACCTTGAAGGAAAAAGAACAACTAAAGATGCAAGGAATATTGTAGAAGATGCTAAGAAATTTGTTGAGGATGCATTGAAGGAAAGGGAGGAACAATTCTTTAGGATATCTCAAGAGAATTATATCATGCATGATTTCCTTCATGAAATAACTGAGGAGAACCAACAATTTCTAAGTGAAAATGAAAGGCCTAGAGAGGAGAATGAGAAATTGAAGAAGGAATTGCAAACTGAGAAAGAAGCAAATTAAAAGCTAAAAAAATACAATGAAATGTTACAAAATCTTAATGAACAATTAAATAGTCAAAGAAGATACACAAACACAACTGATCTTGGCTACATAGGTCAAGGAACATTTGAAATCAATGAGTCATCTAAATTTGAACCTAAGATGCCACAGAAAAATCAAAAGGTAGATCCAAGAAATTCAGGTAAGAAACCTAATAGACCTACTTGTTAAAACTGTGGAAATCTTGGTCATATTGCAATTGCATGTAGGAGGAAACCGGTGAATAAACCTTATTCTTTTGATGGTTATTGCTACAATTTTCATAAGTATAGTCATACTGCATATGAGTGTAGATCTAGATCTAGAAGTAGAGCCAGTGGTGGTAAATTTTATGGATATTGTTTTACATGCAATAAATATGGACACAAAGTTGGACATTGCAGCTCAAGAGTGAATGGACCTAGATCTCATGTCAAACCAGTGAACCCTGTTAGAAGGGAAAGACAATTCAATATTAAATGCTTGATATGTGGTAATTATGGTCACCTAGTAGAAAATTGTAGAATGAGAACTCAAAGAGGAAATACTGGACCTTTGAGGTCAACAAGTATGGCTTGTTTCCAATGCCATAGGGTTGGTCACCTTGCTAGAGATTACAGATTCAATAAATGATCTCCTAACCAGTCAGATGATAAGAAAGGAATGGAGATTATAAATGTTGATGAAGTCAGCTATGAGATGAAGAAGACTTGGATGAATAAAGGAGAGAAACATGAAGAGGTAAAGTTGACTAAAGGGAATTCACCATCCTTTGGTACAAAGGATTCATCTTCAAACTAGGCATATTATTTTATTAGGGGGAGCACTTATAGAAAAATCATTTACCAATCCCCTTAATTTAAGAGAGGTAAGATCTATATGCACATTATGGTGTAAATTACTATGATTTTGGTTTTTCTAAAGACTTTGAGGTTGTTAGTGATTCTGTGTCAATCACATTGAGATTTCATGGTATGTACCAATTTGGCATCGATTATAACTATTGGATGAGTACCAACCGGTGGATATGCTTTATTCAGTGACATGACACTATTCCTACCATTGGTAATAGTCATGTTTTACCACTAAAGTGGGCAACGTGTATTTATCAATGATAAATAGAGGAAAGTAATTTTATTTTGCACCTTTAGTTTCATTTGAGCATTCAAGAGCTATCTTGAGCTATATTGTGTAATGGTTACATTTGAGTTGAGATCTTTGAGATGAATTACTATCGAGTTTCGATGAGCCCTAACTGATGAATTGCAAGTTATCAATTTGGTTTGTTGTTAAATTTGTGTACTTTTGCAGTTGACTCAAATGGAAAAGAACATCACTACTCCTATTCTAGTTAACATCAATAAGAAGCCTCAAACCATTTCCAAACTTCATCCAATAAAAGTGGTTGAGATTGATATGACAGATGCCCTATCCACTATTCCTTTGAGATAATTTTTGATCGAATATCTTCAGTCCCATATCCATTGCAAAATTGAAGAACTAGGACCTGAAGAAATCAAGAAAGAGAACGATGATATGTGCACTATCAGTGTGTTGAAAGATGAACATAACAATATACAAGAAAGGGTTTAACATATACGATGGATATTCCCACTGAATTCCATCCTGATTGGATTCAATATGTGTTAAGGAGAGTTCATGATCAATTTATATGGATGGACAAACCACATAAAATTTCCAAGACAATGATTTATAGGGTTACAAGGTTTCTAGTGCAAGGATTAGAATGTACATTGAGAATGATGGAAACACATTTGGTTACTAAGCTAACCAAATCTAGACAAGATGGTAGAGAAATGACAATTGATGATATTGAAGACAAGGAAGTTCACTTCACATCCATGGTAATAGGTTATAGAGTATACCAGTCAAGTCATGTTAACAGTATGCCGAGTGGTACTATCCATGTTGCTTATCGAATTGTCAAATATGATTCGATATATGGTCTATGTGAAATTATTAGGAGTCAATTTATGAAAAACATGGAGAGGATAAAGAAATATAAGTAGTCACTTAAGTATGGTTCCCTACTAGTATGTATGTTTTTCTATATCCAAAATTTCTTCCTCGGTAGAGGTAAAGTTACATGGTCAAAGGAAAAACTGATAGTTTTTCAGATAGGTGAATTCATAAAGGAATTGGGTGAAAAATTTAACAATGATATGTGGGGATATTTCAAATATTTCCAAGCTAAGATGCATAAATGTAAAAGGATACCAAATAGTATAGTAGAAAAGTACAAAAATGGCATTTATTTTCTAGTAGACATAAATACATGCATTGTGTAGGCAATTGAACCTAGAAAATATTGGCTTCCACATATAGGGTATGAAGTAGAGGGTGATTTAGTAAGTCTACATTCATATGAATTATTGTCAAAACCTTTAAATAAATAAGCACAAAGATTTGGTATGATATGAAGAAGCCTTTGCTAAAATTCTAATGGAACTGAAGAAACTGGTCATTGAGAGGAAATCAAGGAGAATGATATCTAGACTTGACCAGAAGTTTGGTAGTGATGAAGTGGGTACATCTGGTACCTCTATATCTAAAATTGAAAACCCAGCAGTAAACATTCCTTCTACATATGAAAAGGTGAAGATAAAATAGAGAAAACCAGAAGTGAAGGAATTTAAATCAAAGAAGGAATCAGTAAAGAAGAAAGGACATAGTACTCCCACTATGAAGGAGAAATACAAGAGGAAGAGAAAATCCAAAGAGGAGAATAGTGATTAGAAGTAAACTATAGAGGATGAGGAAGAAAGGACAGAGTCAGACAAGGAGGCCTCAAAACTGAAAAAGAGTGGAAATACAAAGAAGGCTCTTACTATTGATGATTTTGCAAAAGGTATTGTGGAAACTGGTGGATTAACTATAGTTGGCAAAAAATATAGCTTGGGTAGTGCTGAAGAAAATAAGAAGTTAGAGGATGCCATTGTGTATCATTTACACAAATTTTCTAGAACACCTTTGGAGATACATTCATTCATACTCAATGAATTATATCAGTTGATAGATGTTATCTATGGAGTAAAACCTATTAGAATAACTAAGAGGGGAGTGAATTAGTTATCCACAGTCCCAAATACAAAATGTAAAACTTCTAAAAAAATTCAGCTTAATCTGCAGCTCGATAAACAATAATACTAAATTATCTGTGCATTTTACCGATTACCAGTTAATTGTTCATAGTGATTACCGACCAAATCAGATATGTAATATGTAAAGTATGACAATCAAACAATCACCACAATAAACACATAACACAAGAGATTTAACGTGGAAACCCGGTTAAGGGAAAAACCACCTGGGACCGGTAACCCAAAATATTTTTACTCTTCTGAAGTGAGTTCGGTGAAGAGCCAACCCTGTTAAAGGTTACAAAACACACTGTAAGGTGTGACCTTGTTAGAGGATTTAACACTAACAGTTATTGTCCAACCAGCATTCACTATGGGGTTGACAAGATAACAATGTACATTCTATGAATGACATATAAGACTTTCAAGTCTACTCAGTAAAGAGATTTTATCTGATTACAATGGTTAAAATGTAACAGTAGGTGATCTGAATACAATACAACTTGATTTGCAGATTATTAGATCTATTCTTAAGCTCATAAAATCCTCTGATCAATATTTCTTATACAGTTCAACAATATTCAATAACTTATTGTCCCTCGGTAAAAGTTCTCTAACGCTCAGTTAACTCTGTAGTTTGGTTCTCCTTTAACCAGTTTGATCAGGAATGCATGAAGCTTGTTCATGTGATATCTCTGTAGTTATCTTCCTCCGGCATAAGTTTCATTGTGAAGCCCTAGTCTCGTAAATAGACAAGTAAACCATTTTCTTTTCATCCATCAAATTTTGCTGCTTAAACCTTCCTTGGCTGATGTGTCAGTAACATGTTTCAATTTTGTCCTTTAGATCTTCATTGAATTTTGATAGCCATTGATCTTATAACAAACTTTATCTTTCCACCATGAGATCATACACTTTACAGCTCATCAAAATCTATCGGCTAAACTCATCATTTAGTTCTTTTGTCCATACTTGGTTAACAAAGGAATGCGTCGGTGAATGAAGAGGAAGAGGAAGAGGAAGAGGAAGAGGATGAGGACGAGGAAGAGGAGGAGGAAGAGGAAGAGGAAGAGGAAGAGGAGGAGGAAGAGAAAGAGGAGGAGGAAGAGGAAGAGGAAGAGGACGACGACGAGGAGGAGGAGGAGGAGGAGGAGGAAGAGGATGACGAGGAGGAGGAGGAGGAAGAGGAAGAGGAAGAGGAAGAGGAGGAAGAGAAAGAGGAGGAGGACGAGGAAGAGGAAGAGGAAGAGGAAGAGGAAGAGGAAGAGGACGAGGACGAGGAAGAGGAAGAGGACTAATTGGGTGTACCCTTAGAAAGGGAAATTGTAGCTTTAGGAAGGGGAAGGGGAAGGGGAAGGGGAAGGGGAAGGGGAGGGGGAGGGGGACGGGGAGGGGAAGGGAAAGGGGAAGCTAATCACTCCTAACTGGGTGTACCCTTAGAAAGGGCAATTTTAGCTCCTAACAGTGCAAAATCATTTACTGCAGTAGTGAACTTGTTGGTGTGATCTCCATTGTGGTATTTTCCCTCTAACCAAGGGTTTCCATGACAAAAATATATGTATCATGTATAATGAGTTTGTGGATGCTTGATACTATTTTCTTTTATTTGCTTAAATCAGTTATATACATTGTGGTTTGGAAGTTAATATTGCACTTATTTAGATCGGTGGTTGAATTTTTTCATTACCTATTTGTACTAATTCACCCCCTCCTTAGTACCTAATAATTCTAAAAAACTTTTTAGATAGTTTTAAGGGTGCATCTTTATTAATGAGTATTGTTTTGTAAAATAAAATGCCATAAAAAGAACTTCAGTTAAATGCAATTGTTTACAATAAAGGAAAATATTATAACATTGCATATTTAAAAGGGTGTTCTCTTTATTCATGAATGTCAAATGAAATGGAGTCCCACATAATCTGTGGGAATGACTACTATAATGTATTATGAAAGTAAACAATGCATATAAAAATGAAAGCAAAGGAGAGACAAGGAATCTATCATATAAAAAAATTATACAATGATCTAGTTTTAACAATGATGTAGAGCCACTTGGAAAGGTGGAACAATTCACTCAAATTTGGTTACAAAGTTTCACACGTCCCTTCATACTCGTGGGGAATTCAACAACTAGGCCTCCATAACAAGGTTTTAGACTCCAACATGACCTTTTGGCTCGCAAGGTACTTGATTCATGAAAGGGATAGAAAGTGTTCACAATGAAGTTATCATTATCAAAAGACTCCAAAAAAATCATCAACTCTTTGGTCATAAATCCAGCTCTTTAATTAAATAGGTTTATTCTATAAGGAAAACTTGCACTAATCCTTGATCCAAGAGGGTTTAGACACATCGACATGACATAGGTTGTGTACGCACAAAATGAAATATCTTTCCACATCAAGAGACCAAAAAAACTTTATTTCAACCACTAAACAGAACCCATCACTTCCTCTTATACCACTTTCTTTGTAAATGCATTATAATCCTTGTATCCCTAATCAATAAGTATTTTGACCATAAATCTTAGACTGTTCACCATGGGTACAAAAAAAGGACCATTCTAGATACCCTTTTGAGAGATACAAAAAATTCATCAAAATTAGTGTGGGGTCTTATTTTCACCCAAATAGAGCACCCTTGTTGAGTAAACTCAAGCCTACCAGTGAACATTGGAAAGCTTTCCTGATTGTGGGCTCATATAGTTGAAGCTAACATCTAGAGAAAGTTGGTTCTTGTGGTACTCACCTATACTAACTTTTTGTAGAGGGAAAGGGTTATAAGGGTGCATAAAAATGAAATCTTAACTCCTATAATGTGATGCATTGAGCTAAATCTTTGAGACTTAACAAATAATCAACACATAATAGAACCAACAAAAAAAAAGCTCCTCTACACAACTCAATAACACATAATCCTTGCAATAGTAATTTATAAGAAAGATAAACAACAATTCCTAAAAGGAGGATAAATTCTTCAGTTCAAAATTGATTAAGCACAACTCACAACCTACAAAGTCTATATACTTCTACAAAAGGCATCAATAAGAGATACACAAGCACAAAATAAAAGAGAATGTGAAAGCTAAGAATTACAGCCAAAAGGTGTTATAAATCTTTATAATATCTCTGAAATGGGTTATAAAAATACTTTGACACTGCCAAGAACTCAAAAAAAGTTAATAAGTAGTAATCCAAAGAGAAGATCTTTTTACAAATGAGCCCTCAGCTCATACTTATGATTTTTTCAATCCAACTGCATTAAAAATGAGCAATAACTTATGGGTTAGATGCAGTCAATAAGGCCATTTTGAGCCCTTCAAATAGTTGTAAAGAGGCAAAATGGTGACCCAAAATTCATGCCCAAATAGTTTTGGATTACAGAGAGGGGGGGGGGTGAATTAGTAATCCCTAATTCCAAATACCTTAAAAAAATTTCTCTGATTAACTCAGTGTCAGCTCGGTTAAACATAATTCACTATTTACCAACAACAGTAAATAAACTTTAACAATCAGAAAATCATTCACATAAACCATTCATCACATGTAACATCAATATTTAACATGGAAACCCAGCTTTGGGAAAAACCACTATGGGAATTGTCACCCACTAAGAAAATACTCTTCTGAAGTACACCTAGTTAAGAGAAAATCCAATTAAAGATTACAATACACACTGTTATGTGTGACCTGGTCAAGAGATTTACCTCAGATTGATGCAGGAGCATCTTGGGTCTTTGGCAATCTTGCATCAACCAAAAACATTTTTTGATTTTTGTACCTATTTGCTATAGTTTTCTTTATAATATTTGCATTTGATAGTTTCATGGTGTGTGAAGCACATCAAGTTTGGATGGACTGTTTCAAAGTTACAGCTATTTTCCTTGCTGTCGGAATAGTGTTTTCCTGTAGTTTTGGTGCTGATTGTTCATGTTGGTTCTCTTGATCCATAAGGAATATTATTTTTCTCACTTAAGGGATTCAAGGGGACCTAAATTAATATCATTCTCCAAGAGCGTAGCTTCCAATTCATTATGAGTCAAAATTTATGGCCTTTTTGGCACAGGACCTATTTTCTACCAGCTTTCACGTCTGAGCTGTTACTGCAGTTTTGGTGCTGATTTTTCATGTTGGTGACCTTGATCTATAAGGAATTTTATTTTGTGCACTTAAGGACTTAAAGTGGACCTAAAGTACTATCATTTACCAAGAGCACAAACTCCAATTCATTATGAGTAAAAAGTTGTGCCTATTTTGCCTCAGGACCTATTTCCTGCTAGTTTTTGGGTGAAACATGTGGTGTTTCTTCTTGTGATGTTCCATGTGCTCATATGGGACCTTGCACACTTAAAGGCATGTTATTGGGTCAAGTTAGGACCTAAATCCAAAGGCGCATCAATTTATATTCATTCTAGCATTAGTTTTGGTTTAAATCTTGAGACTGGACCTATATTGTAATTAAATACTTGACTGGCCGACCTGTGGCTTAGTTGGCTATATAAGGGGTCTAGATTGATGTGGTAGAGGATCATGGGTGAGATATAGGAAGGATTATCAAGATACATCATTGGAGAAAAAGATAGGATGCAAGTTGTAATTCTGAATTCATAATTCTCATTGTATAAGGCCGAAACCCGAAAGGCCTCACAATCGGGCATGTTGAAAGAAATAATATAATTCTCTGTTGTTGCTGCCAGTTGATTGTCTCATATCCATTGTGTTTCTATTGATTTCATGTGATATTATATTGCTTCCATTGTGTAACTTTGAGCAAGGGATTGTTGTGGATTCAAGTGGACTCAATTCTGCTTGATTCTGCTTGTATCTACACTACCCCTGCGTCATAGATCCATTAGGATATTCACCCTTTTAGGAGTGGCCTGGTAAAAGGATTTTGGACACTCTTTAGAATGTTACCTTTTTCAAGGATTTTACAATAAGACTGTTAGGTCTACTCTATTAAGATATTTCTTTGTTACAAATAATAATAAGCAACAGTAAATATATTGACCTACAAATTTGCAACTATCTTTGCATAACTAGATCATTTTTCCTCTATTCTATCTTCACTTCAATCCTTCACTTTCCACTGGCTTCAACACTTCATCAAATTCTTCTTTCTGACTCAGAAAATCTCTATTCCTTCTTCACTACATCAATTAGTGACTTATAAACTCTTTAATTTTTTAGCCATTTGTCCATAAAAATCCATCCTTTATATAGACATGTTTTTCTTCTTAATATCCTCTATTACATTTTCCTTTGATCAATCTTATTCATTCAATTCATTTTACAAACTTATTCAGTGTATCTAGATCTCAGTAACACATTTTCTCTTTACCTCATAACTTGAACTTTCTTGAAACTTGTTCTTTCTATTTTAACCACTTAGATCTAAGTCATAGATCATCATCATGAATTTTTCTAATCGTAGATCTCTCTAACTAATTTTCCTTATCAACATAACCTTCCAGCTCATCATAGCTAATCATTAAGTGTCATTTGGATCTTTGTATTTAATTCATGTTCCTTGCTCAGTGGATAACTCTAAATTTTAGTAAACTTCGATCGGTGCCTAAAACTTTATGTTTGGTGCCTTGAGTTCCTTTTCCTTTATCGAAACATACTCTACTCTTACTGAATTACTTTCCCTCTTTACCAATTGAATTTTCCTGCTCGGTAACCAAAATAGTTTTCTTAGCGACTTGACAAATCTTCATTACCATGATTTACTGACTTAACATAATCATATGCTAGGTAGAAAACAATTATATAAACATAATCTTAATATTCTCTAATCTGTATCAGTTTCCCATTTAAGTTCTTTAACTTCACATCATCTCATTTCTTCTTCTTTTTAACTCATTCAAACTTATATCATATACTGAATGATATGGAAACATAATATAAACCAAAAATAAATTTCTTGACATTAATGACAAGATAATAAATGATATAAACTATTTACTATCTTATATTTCTCTAATCTTGGTCAGTCTTCATCATCGTCACCATCAATTATAGTAATAATGTCCCTCTTTGGCATTGATGGAAACACTAACAATCTTTAGTGTTCAATTGATGATGGTACACTTTATTGTCATTCATGTACTCCCTCTAAGCTTTATCTTCTCTATTCATATTCTCCCTCTTTCACTATTCTTCAATCTTTTCCATCAGTATATCTTCTTTATCATTCCTCTATCACTAACAATATTCTTCTTTGCTATCCCTATTTGACAATTTCTTTTTCTGATCTTCATGGTTCATCTCCCTCTGCATTATCAGTGCATCAATTATATTCTCCTTCTACAATCATCATTTATATTCTCCCTCTTCGACAACAATTCCAAAGACATATATACTCCTAAAAAAATTTCTCAGGTAGTAAATCATACCTCAAATATATAGATTTCTCATTATAGTCATAATCATTTTTATAACTTTAGGCATCACCTAAAGAGTGAACACTAGAATTGACTCACAAGATAGATATTATAATGAATACTTAAATTGATGCTGCATGCATCTTTCCTTAGTGAAAATTGGATAGGGGAAGAATCCCTAACTTACCTTAGAGATACTCAAAATCATCCTTCGGTAGTGGTTTGGTAAATATATCACCTATCTATTCTTTAGAATTCACATACTCCAATATCACATGTGTATCTTGTACTTTCTCTCTCAAGTAGTGATACTTGATAGATATATGTTTTAACTTTGAATGCATCATTAAATTCTTTGATACATGTTAATAGCACTTGTATTATCATAATAAATTGTAACAGGATCAGTAATCTCTTCTTGCATACCTTCAAGTAATTGTTTGATCCACACAATATTAGAGCAATTCATAGTTGTAGCAACATACTCAGCATCAATAGTAGATTGTGAAATACAACTTTGTTTCTTTCTTAACCATGTCACTAATATTTCTCTTAAAAAGAAAGCTTCGCCACTAGTTCTTTTTTTGTCATCAATGTTTCTAGCCCAATCAGTATCAATATATACCTTGAGATAAAAATCACCTCCTTTTATGTATAACAGACCGAAATCTTCAGTCCCTTTCAAATATCTAAATATTCTTTTCACTACAGACATGTGTGTCTCCTTTGGGTTGGTAGAAAACTTTGCCACAATATCAACTGAATATACAATATTAAGCCTACTGTGTCACCATATTGTAGTTTACCAATCATGGATCAGTATTCAGTGTCTCATTTACTTCCTTTGTGTCATCTTCCTTTGAAAATTTACAACCACTAGCCATCGGTGTTCCAACTAGTTTTGATTCTTCTATATTGAATTTTTTTAAGATCTCCTTGATATACTTTGATTGTATTATGTAGATCCCATCCTTTACTTGTTGAATTTGTAGTAAAATAAAGAATTTAATCTCTCGAATCATAGACATCTCAAATTCCTTTCTCATCTCTTTAGAAAATGATTTAGACATTATATCACTTCCTCCAAATATAATGTCACCAACAAATATCTTGACAATCAAAATCTTATCAGTACTATCACATTTCAAATATAAATTGTTGTTATCACTTGTCCTTTGAAATCCAATCTTAACTAGATAAGATTGTAGTCTTTCATACCATGCTCAAGGTTCTTGTTTCAATCCATAGAGTGCATTGTGTAATTTGCAAACCATATCCTTTTTATAATTTTGAACAAATCCTTCAAGTTATTCAATGTACACTTCTTCTTCAAGAATTCCATTTAAAAATGTAGACTTAACATCCATCTGATAAAATTTGAATCCTTTATATAAATCATATGCAAGTAATATGCTTACACCCTTTAATCTAGCAACAGGGGAAAATGTCTCACCATAGTCAATACCTTCTTGTTGTGCATACCCTTTGCAACCAAATCTTTCTTTCTTTTGATTAAATCTCCTTTTTCATTGAGTTTATTGCTGAAAATCCACTTTGTTCCAATCACCTTCTTATCCTCAGGTCTCTATACTAGTGATCAAGTGTTATTATTTTCAATTTGATCAATTTCTTCTTTCATAGAATTGGCGTAGTCTTCATTTCCTGGTGCATCCTTGACTAATATTGGCTCAAACTTAGAAATTAAACATGTGTTATCTTTCAACTTACTTCTTGTAATGACTCATGCCTTCTTGTTATGACTCATGGGTTTCCTTCTGCATCACAAAGTCTGTCACAACTTTGCTAGTAGCCTTTCTAGTAGGGATAGCTTCAACCCACTTGGTAAAATAGTCTGTTGCCACTAGTATGTAAGAATGTCCACCACTAGATTTATTCGGAATCTCCCCAATAAAGTCAATACCCCACTTCTGGAAAGGAGCCTGAACTACAACAGGTCGGAGTGGCAAATTCCCATTAAACTTCAACTTTCCAGCAAACCTTTGACATGCATCACATTTTCTTACAAACTCATGTGTATCCTTAAAAAATGTAGACCACCAAAATCTATACCTAAGGATGTTGTGAGCTGTGGTCTTTGCCATATAGTGTCCTCCACATACACCTTGGTGCATTTCCTTTAACAGAGCTTCAAACCTCTCATGGTCTATACACTTTAGCAATACTCCTTCATCGCTTCTCCACCATAACCTGCCATGTATAATGGCATACCTTGTAGATTGCAACTTGATAGTTCTCCTTCTATTTTCATCCATCTCAGGGGGAAGGACCAATTTCTTCAAATAGCCAATAACATCCTTGTACCAATCACAATAATCCAAATCACAAATGTATGGCCTTTGTTCTTCTTCTAACACATTCACATGATTTGCAATTAAATTGCTTTGTGCCATTAATTTTGCAAGACCTAAGCCTCTTACCCATTGTGTAATCTGGATATCAATATTAAATTCCTGGACCCTATTGATCCATCTACATCTTTTCCCTGAAACTTCTTGTTGCACTAATATATCCTTAACTGCAGCACTAGGAACATAAGCAACCACCTTAGCTCCTACAAGGTAACATCTAAAAGCCTTGACTACTTTGACTAAGGCATAAACCTATTTCTCAGTAATATCATATTTCAATTCTACTGCTTGTAGGGATTTACTAAAAAATGATATGGGTTGTTCATATCCATCTGAATTCTTTTGCAATAAAACTGATGCAACTGTATGACAAGAAGAAAAAGAAAATATTTGCATGGGCTTACCATAATCAGGTGTCCTCAAAACTAGAGCATCCTTGATGGCCTTTTTGATATTTCTTAAAGATTCATCTACTTCTTCATTCCATTCAATCTTTGCCTCTTTTTTCAACATCCTAGAGATAGGGAGACTGATTTTTGCAAAATTTGTAACAAATCTCCTTAGAAAATTTACCTGCCCAAAGAAAGATTGTATTCCTTTAACATTTCTAGGTGGTGAAAGCTTATCTATAGCCATAACCATTTTAGGGTCAATCCTCACTCCATCCTTGGACATAATATGTCCTAAGAGCTTGCCTTCCACAACACCAAAAGAACACTTCTTTGGATTCAAAGAAATCCCATACTCCAAAGCCCTAATAAAAATCTTCTCAAGATGTTCACAATGCTGATCTTCCTTTTCTGAATATGCTATGAGATCATCCTGATATACCACTAGAATTTTTTTTATGAAGTCTGCAAAGGCCACATCCATAGCTCTCTGAAAAGTAGCTCCTGCATTTGTCAGACCAAAAGGCATTCTAACATAAACATATGTTCCCCAAGGGGTAGTGAATGAAGTCTTAAAATGTTTTGAATCGTTGACCATGACCTGATTATATCTAGAGAAACCATCCATCATGAACATTAACTCTGATCCAATAACCCTTTGTAGCATATTCTCCATGTTAGGAAAACCATAATTGTCCTTCAAAGAATTGACATTCAAATTTTTGAAATCAACACATAACCTAATGTCACCATTCTTCTTTCTAACTGGAACCAAGTTTGACACCCAAGTAGAATGTTTGATAGGTTTGATGATGCCAGCATCCATCATCTTTTTGAGTTCATCTTGCATTTTTGGTGCCAAGGTAGGGTTCACAAGCCTTAACTTTTTCCTAAAAGGTTTAGTTCTTTCCTTCAATGGTATCTCATGCTGGAATAGATCTTCTCTATAGGCTTTCAAATCATCATAAGACCATGCAAAGACATGTCTAAATTTTTTGAGAAGATCAATCAAATTGTTCCTAGTTTTTTGAGATAAACATTTACCTATGTAAACATTTTTGGGTACTTGACTTGTTCCTAGATTTATTTATTCCAAATCATTTATCTTATCAACAACTTTAGGAAAACAAGTCATTTCTTTATCATCAAATGCCCTCTCAAGAGCAACCAATCCCCTTGGGATCCTATTTGACTTTAGTTGCAAAACTTCTTTCCCAAGGACATTCTCTTTTCCATCTTTGGTGTCAACATAAGTGCTGAAATCCATCTCCTGACCATCAAAATGAGATTCACACTGCAAAAACCTTAGTATATCCTGATCATCAGAAAATACCTGCCAATTCTCAACATTGTTTGGGATAGAAGGCCTAGACTTACACTCAATCCTAGATATCCCTGCAAAGGTAATATCCTCTGGCCTTAATGCTATCTTTGCTAGTAAGTCAGCCATCCTGTTTTGGCTTCTATCCACCCAATCAATACCAAAAGCACTGAAACCTTCAATTTCATCCCAAACAACATTTCTATATTATTTTAGCCTTTGATTCTTTGATGCATACTTTGATCTAATCTAAGAAACTATTAACTCAGAATCACCAATCACCCTAAGATGTCTGATTCCATGTTTTGATGCTTGTCTCAAACCAATCAGTAGGGCCTCATATTTAGCAACATTATTTGTGCAAGGGAACAAGAGAGTGAAAGAAAACTTGAAAGTCTTACCACTTGGGGATATCAATAGCACTCTTGCTCCGGCACCTTCCTTTGAACTTGCTCCATCAAAATACAAGGTCCATAAGACATTACCTTTTGCCATGTTACTTTCATCATCAGCCAAAAGGATAGGCATGACCTTTTCTTGCACCTCTCTCTCCCGAACTTGGAAAGAACCAATGTCAGTGTCAACAAAGCAATTCATATTGTCATCTTCATCCTCCTCAATCATATGTGGAGTTCTAGCTTCCCTTGAAACTTTCACACTTTCTCCTTCAATGTTAAAAGTAGCAAAAGACAAGTCACACTGAATACTTCCTCCCATAGAGGCACTCTATTTTCTAGATAACAACATTCCATATTGAGGAGGAATATCAACTACAAGAACACTCATAGTCAGTTGTTTATCAGGAAATGCTACTAATTTATAAGGCAAAGCCTTAATGGTACCAATAACTGGCACTTCTCTTGAGTCCATAGCTTGGCATCTCCCATGAGGTGTATCTACCTTTAGTCCTAATGACTTCATGATCTCTGTAGGCATGACAGTGTTTGATGCTCCTGAATCAATCATGCAATTCTTCAACAATTTTCCATTTATCATAAGGGACAAGAAAAAAGGATCCATTGTCCCTGATGCAGTATTTACAACGTTTGTATCCAAATACCTCTGAGGAATCTCAGAGACAATTTCTTCATTTTTACTGTCAGGTGTGTCATCTAAAGAAGCCACATGCTTGTCACCTTTGTTCATTTCTTGGATCTTTACAGAAGAGGCACCTTTTACCCAATCCAAGGCCTTGACCTTGTGCTCTTCTATTCTCATCATTTCTAAAAGTGGAACTTTGACAGTTATTTGTGAAAGAAATTTAGTCATATCAATGGGAACATATGTATGGTTACCCATGTCAACCTTAATCTCAGTGCCATCTTTATCTTCTACTTTGACAGTCAAGTCAGATTTACCTTTGTGTAGAAGCTCATCATCCTTTTGAGGTATGGGAACAACTATCTCTGATGTCTTTTCTTTACCTTTAGGTATTGCAGCAGGTCCCATCTTCTTTTTTACTTTAACCTTACTAACAACACCAACATCTTTCTCCCTTTCCTCATGCTGCTGTGTACTCTTTTCTAATTTCTTGATAAACATGCTACCTAGTTTACCATTTGTGCTGCCAATTGTCCTATTTCTCAAATTATAATTGCTCCTAGCTTGAGTAACCATGTCTCTAGTGATTTGAGCAATTTCTTCATTAAAGGGTCTCCTTAAGGAAACATGTTCCTCACACTTCACTGTACTACATCCAACATCATCATATTCTTCTTCCTCTTCATCAGTAGAGTCAACCTCATCCCATGCATGTGAAGAAGTCATTGCACAACCACTCTGATCATATTGTTCTTCATGTTCCTGATTCTTAGATAAGTTCAAAGCAATAACACAATGCTCTGGACTATGAGGAGACTGACAAGAAGTACATCATGGGACATCATCATTCATATTGATTGAATTTCTTTGCAAAGGATCAGGAATCCTATCATCAGGCCTATCCCTTTTAACTGGAAAAATGGGCTTGCCATCCTTCCACTGAGTATTGTATGGGTAATTATGCATTCTTGGTTGCCTACTAAAATTACTTGAAATAGGCCGATCATTTGTTGTAACCCTATTGTTTCTTTTTTCATCAGGCTTTAGATCCTCTAAAGCACTTAGAATCTTCTTTAGATTATCCTCCTCCTTTGTCTTCAAATTAGCAGACCTTCCCATCTCTTTCTTATTTTGCATTTGAGGCCTATAATCATCTCTTCTCCCTAATTTTCTTGATATTCTTCTATTACTTTCTATGTTGATAGCCATCTTGTAAGCCTCCCCAAGATTTATAGGGTTCTTATCCCTTAAGAGGTAACCCATCTTTGCATCAAAAACATTTAAGTATGTCACAAGACACACTCTGTCATCTAACCTGATAACTTGCAGGAGCCTATGCATAGCCTTTTGGAATCTTATATTAAATTCAAGGACCTCTTCATTCTGATTTTTCTTTATGTTATTGAATTCATTCAAAATAAAACCCTCATTTGTTTTATCTCCATAATGCTCCTTGAAACAATTCTTAAATTCAATCCAAGATCCTATACTAGCATGGGGCAATCCTCTAAACCAATCCCTAGCATCCTTAGTCAGAGATTGTAGAAATAACTACATTACAACTTCATCAGGCTCAACATTATAATCATCTATTACATCCATAAAAAAATTTAGATGTTCCTCACATGTAATGACATTGTTCCCAGCAAACTTTGGGAGCTTCTTTCTAATTTCATCAGGAATTGCATTAGGATAACCAGGAATACCAAAAAAGATAAGCTATTTGTACCTTTCATGAATAGCAACTCCATGTGGTGGGTCCATTCCTTGAGATATAGATGTCCTTGTGTTTGAACCAACAAGAATTTTAGCAGCACCCAGAATGCCATTTGCTTGAGTTGCAAGGTTACCATGATTTCCACCTTGCCCCAAAAAGGAATCAACAACATTTGAAGGTCCTGAGGTATGCTTGGGAAAAGCAATCTTCTTCCTCATTTCTACAGCAGTAGCCTCCAACTCTTCTTTCTCTAATTCTTTAGCCCACATTTCTTTCTCTTTTCTAGCCTTCTCAAGGTCTGCATCTAATCTCAACCCTTGCTCTAATGGGTTTTCCACATGAACTTGTTCATTGATCTGAACTCCAACAGCTTTTTATTTGCCCTTATTTCTAGGCCTAGTTATCTCATGTGTTTTATACATAATAGGTTGTTCCTCTACTCTTTCAAGCTCTGGGAAAAAATTAATTGCCTCTAAATCTAACAATTTCCTCTTTAGCTGATCAACCCTTATCATTGCTTGTCTTACTCTATCTTCTTTGTCCTTTTCTCTTTGCTGTCTAATAGCAACTTGTTCTTGGACTCTTCTTTCCAATTCATAGACCTCCTCAAAGATATCTTCTGATTCTGGGAGAGTAGTCTTAGACTCATCATCTCCCACTTCAAATTCATCCTCATACTAGTTTAATCCCAAGTCAACAGCCTCTTCATATTCTAAAATATTTTCTTCTTGACTAGGATTGGTTTGAGTTTCTTGTCTTATATCCTTTTTATTTCTCCAAGCATGAGAAACATTTCTTTTCTTCTTTCCTCCCCTTGTCTGACTAGGCCTGGAAGTGCTTGGAATACCTTCTTCCATTATGTTTTCAGGATGCTCCTTTCTTCGGTACCTAGTACCTCTGAAACTCATTCTATGAAAATCTACTAACTAGCACTGTTGCAAAGATGTTTGAGTCGCCACCCAAGTATATTGGGAATCTTACAATACAACTTCCTCACTAACAAATATTCAAATGAGATGACAAAACAAGGGATAAGAATAACCCTATTTTTTCCAATGATGGCCTACTGGTTAATATAGACTTGTGTAACATTTCCCTAGAAGAGTCACCATCTTGTTGGTGTTCAAAATGGATGCTTATGTTCTTAAGCTGCCAATATACCCTCAAATAGATTTTAGGAGTGGTTAACTCCAAAATGTATAGGGATCTTAGGATAACTAGACCAACTATAGGGACAAAATTGCCCTCTTCACTTCTGGCTCTGCAAAATCAAGGCGCGTGCACCTAACCCAGTGAAAACTACACTTCACACACCAAAGACTGGGTCTAGACAATAGATTGATAGTAAGCAAGTACTAAATGCTAACCTCACATTCATTGACTCTCCATTACTATAGGGTAACATAACCATACAACCAAAGACTTAAAGCTTAAAAGGTTATTGATTTCAATATTTTGGGGATGCAATAACTTCAACTAGTATATGTTAACAAGAAGAATACTCATTTAGGCCAGTGCCTCATCCATTGGGCAAGAGTCCTTAGACACAAAGACACATAGATTTGAGAATACTTGAGAATTCATAGCCATAAATACATTTATCCTAATCTTTACTGCTTACAAAACATCCTTACATAGACAAGGGGCAAACTCATATCCCACCTAGAGCATAATTTAATCCAATCCTAGATTAGAACTCAAGAATGAAGATATATACATACAACAATATGTAATGAGCCAGAAAACTCAAAGCTTACTTGACTTGACACAAAGGAGAGATAAGAACCAGATATTTATATTAAGTATGATGAATTCCTTATATGTATACAATGAACCACAAAGCATCCTGCTTGCAAACTACAGCTTAGACCTGCAACTTTCTTCTTTCATTAACAAACACTGAGTCAAAAACTATTACAGAACCCTGGGACCAAAAACTTGGGACTAAGTTTGAACTTTGCAACTGGAACCCCGACAAAATAAAAAATTCAACATTATATACCACTGGTTACCTTGGAATCCCAAACAAGTTAGGATGCAACAAGCTACAGATAACCAGGGTAAGGGTTAGGGTTTTCACCCACCATACAATTCAAACACATAAGAAATTAATACACTGGGAGGGAAAACCAAGCAACCCTGAGCAATCAGATCCAAAATCCAATCTTCACTTATGGTAAATCCTCTGGAAATGTACTGAAGATCAAGAAATTCCTACAATTTCATCTGATTTGACTCCTGTGACACACCTCGAGCACCATTATTCATTCTCCCCATGGCATAAAACTCCTTGCAATCAATCATCAATACTCGTTGGACCACACTGCAACAATCGACACCACCAAACTACTCAAATCCGGCCGTGAAAGCATTAAAAACTAGTCCTTTGTGTCGCTGAGAAACCCACTAGACATTTGAATTCAAACTACAATGATTACTTTATGGTTCAAGCAGAAAATTGGTGATCAACATTCAAACTGAGATCAACTTTATATCGCGATCGTTCGATCTTGATATTTCACGGGTCTTATGATTTACCTTGAAAAGGAATCCTAGTTTACATTTAGGGACCACGCAACAAAAGCTATCTCATTCACGAAATGAAACGCCAACTCATGTTTAACCTCAGCGAACAAAGAAAAACACTTAACCTCAGTTCATTATTGGCGAACGGGTGACTGAAGGAATTTCACCAGTTCGCTGAACATTTTTCCTCCCCGCTAGTTTATTTAGCTACTACGTGAACACTTGTTCACCAAATCACCAAACCTTTTAGCACTTCACCATTTTATTGCATGAAAGAGAGAAACCTTTGAATTTTGTCAAAACTGCTAAGCATTTTATCAAATCCACCAAAAAAGACTAAGAGATTCACTAGGCCCACATCAAGAAGATCGACGGTTGTCTGAAGTTCGCATTGAGCCAAAAGATTCCATCAGATTAAGAATCTCTCCCTGTCCTGACAACCCTCTGACACCGGATGAGATCAATGGCCATCGCAAAAGTGCATGTGTCAGAAAAAACCCTTAAGATCATATGCTAGCCGTTGATGCTTTGACACTGTCAGAACCCACTGAACTTGAAAATCCTGGCCCCACTAACATGTTCACATACCTTTAATCCATGGCCAATCAAAACCTAACACCTCAACAACACATGGAAATTAGTCCCACTGTTCTCAGCAATCACTTAACCCTTTGACCACTTGGCGAATACACGACTGCAGGGAAACTCCAAGTTATAGAATACATAACTTAACCCATGTTAGATTATACGATTTAGTGAACAAAGCTTTTCGCTGAATCATGAAGTCCCTTCTTCACCTCAGGTTACTCTTCACAAACTGGTGAACACATAAAAAAGATGAGGGCCCATTGATGATCTAGTGAATTAGTGACCAAAGACTTTCACCAATTCACAGCAAAATTTGAAACACTGCTACATTATTTAGAGATTCAGTGAACACGTATTCACTGAATCACTAAAAGACTTTAGAACCCTACCAAAAACCTTGTGAACAAGCGAACACTGCAAACACTTATCGAGACCACCAAAGATTTAACCACTCCGCCAAAAATCCTTAGACTAGAAACTGGGCCCGCCAGAAATGAGATCAACGATTGTCATAAGATCTCTTGCATCTGACACATTCTATCAGATCTTACAACAACCGTCGGATCAACCTTTTTACCTCCACTCTGTAGATCCTCTGACAGGAAATGAAATCAATGGTTGGTGCAAGATCTTAAGCCTCTGACACATCTCATAAAAACTTACGCCCGCCACTGATTGGCTGACAATGTTAGGACCCTCTGACGCATCTGAAAACCAGGTCCCACTAACAATTGCCAACCTGTTAATACATGGACCAATCAAAGACCGCCAACTATTCTTACTTGTTATTTTGGACCCACAGTCTGAAACACCATGTCATTAAGTAAGATCAACGGCCATCTCAACATCACATAGCTCTGACAAATCCTTTGCGCTTTAATGACAACCATCAGATTGAAAATCTGTCAGAAAGACTGGGCCCAGGAAAAATCAAGCTGAAACATAGGAAATATTAAGGCACAGGACTTAGGAAAAATTAAAAGCTGCCAGGAGTTAGAGACTTAGGAAAAATTAAAGGACACGACCCTACGAGGTGATAAAATATTAAAGCACATGCGCCAAAAGGATTTTAAGTGGCCCGAAAAGTAACAACAAATTAGAACAGGGCCAAGACAATACAAAGGGTTTTTTGAATGTAACGGCTAGATTTTAATTTTTGCCTAGGGTTTTGCCAAAAAATAGGGGAAAAAGGATGCAGAGGCCAGGGAAAAGGGGATGAAGCCATGAAAATTTTTACCAGTGCTAACAGAATCGTTACTTCATCACCGACTATAAAAGTCTTATGTCTTCTAGATCTATCATCTCTGTCTTTGTATTTCTGATTACATTTCTCCAATTTATGTTCCAAATCTTCATGCAATGTCTTCATGTACGCAACAAACTTTACTCCTTCAACACTTCTCTTTCCTTCATCAACAATATCTCTCAAATATTGTATACCTCTTGATTGTATGCCATTTACCATCTCAAAAGGTGTTTTTCCAGTAATCCTATTCACTGAATTATTGTATGAAAACTCTAGTTGTGCCAATACAAAATCCCAATTACTCGATGTGTCTCCAACTAAATATCTCAAAAGATTACCCAAGCTTTTATTCACAACTTATGTCTATCCATCGGTCTATGGGTGAAATGTAGAACTATATTTCAACTCGGTGCCAAACTTTCTCCAAAGAGTCTTCCAAAAGTATCCAACAAATTTACTATCTCGGTCAGAGATAATACTCCTCGATAATTCATACAATCTGACAATTTATTTAAAGAAAAGATCTACTATATGTACTACATCTGATGTCTTTCTACAAGGTATACAATGTGTCATTTTAGAAAATGTATCCACAACATCAAATATAGAATCATTACCTTTTACTGTCTTCGGTAAGACAAGAACAAAATCCATACTGATATCAATCCAAGGTTTCTTAGGAACAGAAATCGGTGTATACAATCCAATATTATGACTTACTCCTTTTTCAACTTGACAAATTTCACAACTTTTCACAAATTTTTGAAAATCCTTATACAACTGTGGCCAAAAGTATTTCTCCTTAAGCAAATTCAATGTTTTATCAACACCAAAATGTCCAACCAAACCACTACTATGTTTCTCCTGTATCAAATTAGTTTTCATTGATCCTCTCGGTATACACAACTAAATACCTTTAAACAACATACCTCCTTGAATGAAATATTCTTCCCATTTAGTACTCGGTTGATCTTGAATAGATGCTCTGCACTTTCTCCATGGCTCAGAAAAATCAAGATCAAATTCATAAGAATCTCTCATGTCATCGAAATGAAGAACTTCAATTTTCATCTCGGTCATCAAAGTCATCAAAGATCTCCTTCTACTCAATGCATCTGCAACTCGGTTAGTGACTCCACTCTTATGCTTTATCACAAATGTATAACTCAGCAAATACTCAACCCATTTCATATGTATTTAATTTAATTTATTTTGACTACCCAAATACTGTAAAGCTTTATGATTGGTATACAACACAAATTCACTCGGTATCAAATAATGTCTCCATTTCTTGAGTGCTTGAACAATAGCATAGAATTATTGATCATACACAAAATATTTCCTTTTTGCATCATTCAATTTTTCACTAAAGAAAGCAACAGGTTTACCTTCTTGACTCAACACAACTCCTATTGCACTTCCACTTGCATCACATTCCACTTGAAATACCTTATTGAAATCAGACAATGCCAGCACAAGCAATTCAACAATCTTTTGCTTCAAAGTCTCAAAACTTTTATCAGCTCCATTTGTCCACTTGAATTCTCTTTTATCTCCTCTCATAGTCTCAATCATAGCATTACAAATTGAACTGAAATTCCTAATGAACTTTTAGTAAAAACTTTCCAAACCATGAAATGATCTTACCTCACTAGCATTCTCAAGTGTAGGCCAATTCAAAATAGCTTCAACCTTTTTAGGATCCATCTTCAAACCATCAGCTGAAATCACAAATCCCAAATACACAATCTCTTCTTTCATGAAAGAACACATTTTCAGATTTATCAACAACTTTTCTTCTTTCAACCTCTGTAATAGTTGTTTAACATGCAAATAATTTTCTTCTTTGGTCTTATTGAATATCATAATATCATCTAGGTATACAATCACAAATTTACCTAATAATTTCTTCAAAACTTCATTCATCAACCTCATAAAAGTACTCGGTCCATTAGTTAAACCAAAAGGCATAACCAACCACTCATACAAACCTTCTTTTGTCTTAAAAGCAGTCTTCCATTCATCAGCTTCTCTGATTCTAATCTAATGATACCCACTTTTCAAATCAATTTTGGTAAAATACTTTGCTCTAGTCAAACTATCCATTATATCATCCATTCTCAGTATAGGAAACCTATATTTCACTGTTATCTTATTGATTGCTCTGGAATCAGTATACATTCACCATTCTCCATTCTTCTTAGGTGCCAATATAGTAGGTACTACACAAGGACTCAAACTTTCTCAGATTAAACCTTTTTGCAACAATTCTTGAATCTACTGGTTCAATTCCTAATTCTTAGGTGTCAATAGATGTGGTGCCTTATTTGGTAAACTAGCTCTAGGGATTAGATCCATGCAATGATCAATGCTTCTCTTTGGTGGCAAACCATTAGGTATATTATTAAAAATTATTTCATTGTACTTGATGAGTAACTTATCAATCTCCTCAGGTATACTATCCTCTATTTTCTTACTCAGTTTGTTAGGAATTACAACAAAACATACATCATTCTTCTTCAAATCCTTAACAAACTTTCTTCCTTCCATCAAGAAAACTTTCATAGATGTGCAAACATTACTAATAGGCTCTTCAATCAAAGGTAACAATATTTTCCTTCTTCCATCAACCCAAATAGTATATTTATACAATCTCCCATCATATATAGCATGTCTATCGTATTGCCAAGGTCTACCCAAAAAAATATGACAACAATCCATAGGCATGATATCACATAATACCTTATCATAGTACTTTCCAATTTTCAAATTCACATAACATTGTTCACTTACCAAGAGTGTATGCTCATCTTTGATCCATGAAATTTGATAGGGTGATGCAGGGGCATCCAAGGTTTAGGTAGGGGCATTTTGTGTCCTCGACAAACTGCATGGAGTGTTTGTATTTTGGCTAGTTTTACTCGATTGCAACCTTGACTGACGGTCTCAGTCATTGAAGGAAGCTCGGTCACTGAAGGAACTCGGTAGTCTCTGATGCTTGGTGAAAGTGTTTCTCAGTCATGCCTATGGTGCTTAGTCGATATTGGTGCTCAACGATGCCTAGCATGCTCAGTAATTTTACTGTCGCTTAGTAATTCTGACTTACTGATTGGAGTTCTGTGTGATTTGTTGAACCGACTTGGTGAATTAATTGTTGGTAGCCATTGTCTTGGGCTAACATGTAGAATTAAATGTTTGTATACATTTGTAAGCCAACTTGTATGGCATTTAATTATTGTTTTGGGGAGTTAAGGATTTCATCTAGCTGACTTGTGGCTGATGATTAGTATTTAAGGAGAGCTTGGGTAGATGTTTAGACACAGAGAGAGGGACAGATAGAAGGGAGAAATTAGAGAAGAAAGGTTCATGACTTGGAAAACTTAGTGAGTCAGATCTGAGGTTCTGAAAGCTGAAGTTAGTGAAGTTGTGGAAAATTTCTTGATGTTCTTGCATATCAGATTGTAATTTGATAGTCCTTTGTAGCAGAGCTAGGGGTTGCATACTTGGAAACAAGGAGATTTCTTGGAGGCTTGCGAGCTCAAGTTTAGATCTACCTTAGGGTTTCCATCAGCTTCTGATTGTCTTCAGAACTAAACTAGCTGAGATTGTTTTGGATCTGGTTGTGGATCTTGTAGAATTGTTTCATTTTGTAATTGGCCCTAACTCGGAAGGCCTTACAGTTGGGCATGTTAATGAAAATTCCTTGAAACATTTATGGTTTTGTATGTTGTGTTGAGTATTCCACTGTGTAATTCTTTTGGCTGCAAGGTTTGGATTATCCTTCATTTGATCCACCATCCTTGACTACATTAGGTGGTATCAGAGTGAAGTTTTGTTCCTATTGAAGCAGAAGTTTTACCTAGCAAGGTTGATCTTGCAAAGTTGATCTTTTTAAAGCAGAGATTGTGCACAATTTGGATTATAGATCTGAAGCACTGAACTTGTGAAATTGTGCCCTAGTTGTTTACAAGATTACAGGTTGGGATCTGAATTGTTGCAACTTGTAGATTGTCACAAGGTGATCAGTGAGGGTTTGTTGCAGATGGTTTCTCTTATCTTTAAGAATGCCTCCGAGAAGATTGGACCCTAGAGTTATTTTAGATCTTTGTGATACTATTGAATCCTAGATCACTGAGAAGGTGAAATCAGATTTCAAATCTGAGATGGAATTGATGAAGAATGATATGGTCACTAAGCTCATGAGAACTGTTGCTGGTATACCTTAGAATGTTGGTACTGAGGATGGCTATGAAGAAGCTTCTGAAGAATTTGAAACTATTGGATCTAGTGGTGATGACTGAAGGAAAAAATCTGGTGAAGACAGAACTGCTTGGTTGCCTAGATCTGCTGTTCAGTTTAGTAATTATCGAATGGAAGTTTCTACTTTGAAGCCCGACAATTTGATTGATTGGATTGGTGAACTTGAAGATTTCTTTAAGCTAGAAGAAATTGAAGATCCTCTTCGGGTGATATTAGCACAAACAAAGTTGAAAGGACATGTAGCTCTTTGGTGGAAGGAACTACAGAGAGACTGAGAAGATGAAGGTGAAACAAAGATCAATCGGTGGAGATTGATGGTGACTAAGTTGAACGCTAAGTTCATACCAACTGACTATGAGCTTGACTTTTTTAAGAAGTTGTAGAATCTAAAATAGAAGGATTTGTCTGTTGAAGATGATATCAAGGAGTTCTACAAACTTACTATTCGGTTTGGACACCGAGATCTTGGTAAGGAAAAGGTAGCTCGCTATGTGAATGGTCTGAGATTCAATATTCAAGATGAGCTTGGTATGCTAAAGATTGATTCTGTTGAAGATGCTTATTAGTATGCATTGAAGGTAGAAGATAAGTTGAGGAGGAAATAGCCTAGTAACTCCTGAGGGAAAGAAAAGGTTGATCACTTGGTGAAGGATAAGCCGACTGATGCAGAAGATGAATAAAAACCTGTGGAACCAAAGAAGAAGACAAGTAGAGTTATCTTTAAGGGTACTTACTATAACTATGGAGAGGAAGGACACCTTTCTTTTGAATGCACATAGGAGAAGGTTGACCGATGAACTGTTGTGATGAATGAGAACATTAAGAATGAACTTGAATTAGAGAACTTGTTGCTTTGGTGAACATTTCTCAGTACAAAGGATGAACCTTGTCAGAGGAGTAACTTGTTTAGGACCCAATGCAAGACTGAAGGTAAACTCTATGATGTTATTGTTGATAGTGGTAGTACTAATAACCTTGTTGCTGAAGACCTAGTTCAGAAACTTGGTTTGAGTAGAATGAAACATCCTTGTCCTTATAGGCTTGGCTAGTTGCAAGATGTTCATGCTTTGGAAGTTAGAGAACAATGCTTCATTGATGTTCAGATTGGCTAGTATAAGGATCTTGTGCTTTGTGACATTATGAAGATGAATAGTTGTGATATATTTCTCGGTAGGCCTTGGTAGTATGATTGTAGAGCTATTTATGACTGTGTCAGAAATGTGTTTACTATTGAGAAGAATGACAAGAAGTTTTCACTGATGCCTTTGATGGATGCAACACTCGGTAGGAGAAGCCTGAGTATTGGTAGCCGAGTTGAGATTGTAGATCCTAAGAAAATGAATGATCAGTATGAAGAACCAACCTATACATTGTCAAGAAAAGACTTGAAGAGACAAAGGAAACTAAAGTGGAAGACTTTGCAAGAAGAAAAGGTGGAGGACTTGTATGTGAGGAACTAGTTTGAGATTTATGTGTTGAATCCTGAAAGATGTTCTTCTCACATATGAACATCTTTTGGAACCTAAGGTGTTTGATGCAGGGGCATCCAAGGTTTAGGTAGGGGCATTTTGTGTCCTCGGAAAACTACATGGAGTGTTTATGTTTTGGCCGATTTTACTCAGTTGCAGCCTTGACCAACGATCTCTTTCATTAAAGGAAGCTTGGTCACTGAAGCAACTCGGTAGACTCTGGAACTCAGTGAAAGTGTTTCTTGGTCATGCCTCTGGTGCTTAGTCGATGCTGGTGATCGGCAATGCCTGGCATGCTCGGTAATTTTATTATCGCTCGATAATCCTGACTTACCGATTAGAGTTCTATGTGATTTGTTGAGCCAACTTGGTGAATTAATTGATGGTAGCCATTATCTTGGGCTGACATGTAGAATTAAATGTTTGTATACATTTGTAAGATGACTTGTATGGCATTTAATTATTGTTTTGGGGAGTTAAGGGTTTCATCCAGCTAACTTGTGGATGATGATTAGTATTTAAAGAGAGCATCGGTAGATGTTTAGACATAGAGAGAGGGACAAACAGAAGGGAGAACTTAGAGAAGAAAGGTTCATGACTTGGAAAACTTAGTGAGTTAGATCTGAGGTTCTGAAAGATAAAGTTGGTGAAGTTGTGGAAAATTTCTTGATGTTCTTGCAGATCAAATTGTAATCTGATAGTCCTTTGTAGCAGAGCTAGGGGTTGCATACTTGGAAACAAGGAGATTTCTTGGAGGCTTGCGAGCTCAAGTTTAGATCTTCCTTAGGGTTTCCACCAGGTTTTGATTTTCTTCAGAACTGAACTAGCTAAGATTGTTTTGGATCTGGTTGTGGATCTTGCAGAATTGTTTCATTTTGTAATTGGCCCTAACCTGGAAGGCCTTACAGTTGGGCATGTTAATGAAAATTACTTGATACATTTATGGTGTTATCTGTTGTGTTGATTATTCCACTGTGTAATTCTTTTGGCTACAAGGTTTGGACTATCCTTCATTGGATCCACCATCCTTAACTACATTATAGGGCTTCGAATGTTCCAACCTTTTCAACTACAACTTTGTAACCATTTCCTTAGATGCCAAGTTCTCTAAGCTACCACTGTCAATGATTACCTTCCAAAATTCATCAGAAACTCTACATTTGGTCTTCAACAAACTTTTCCTTACTGGATCTTCCTTATTACTTTCACTCCAAAGTTCTCTCCTTACCATGAAGTTCTTTTCCTTCTTAGGCTCTTTCGGTGACTCTTCTTGCACCAAAGCATTTCTACTACTACTAACCTTCTTACTTACATGTGAACACTTAAATGATCTATGTCCTTCTTCTCCACAATTGTAACAAGTTCCTCAAAAACCACCTCTGTTATAACCACCTCGGTAGTTATTGCCTCTTCCTCTAGATGATCTTTCACCTTTCCACTTGGTCTTGCCTTTATCCAGATTTGGCTTTTTAGGTTCAGATCTACTATTTTCACCATAAGATCTACCTCTTCCTCTAGGGAATCTACCACCTCTACCTCTTTGTCTTTTCTCATGTCTCTTGTTTAATTTCTCCTTAGCTTTCAATGCAAATTGATAAGCCTCTTCAATGTTCTCCAATTTAACCAAACTGATTTCTTCTTGGATGGAAACTCTCAATCCATTTAGGTGCCTAGCAATTCTTTCCACATCATCTTCATCATGTCCAAATATGATATCTAATCTATAGAATTCCTTGGTATATTATTTTACTGAGCTATCTTTCTACCTCAAACTTTGCATTCACCTAACTAGGTTAATCTGATAATCACAAGGTAAGAACTTTCCTTTCAATTTATTCACCATTTTATTCCATACCTTTATTTTGTCTTTGCCTTTCCTCTTTCTATCCAACTGCAGATGTTCCCACCAGAAGGATGCATGAATTTTCAACTTTGTGCTTGTAACTTTCACCTTCTTTTCCTCAAGGACATTTTCATACTCAAAGTATTTTACCATCTCGGTGATCCAGTCCACCAATTCATCAAAATCCAATTTTCCACTATACTCAGGAGGATTAAAGTGTGTCGTAGACTTCAAATTTGTCAAAGCTTTCAACAATCTTTCCTCACCTTGATCCATCACCAATGTAGGTTCTACATCAACTTGTTCTTCCTCAATTTAATCATCACTAACATCTTCAAGACGTCTTCCTCTTTGCTAAGCTGTTTGAATAGCTTCTAATCTAGCAGCAAGTTGTCTCAACATGTCTGCCAATCCTAGATCCACATCTCACCTCCCATGAACCATCTTGAAACCCTTTGGAATTGCAGGCCAAATCAAAATTTGCTACCCCACAACAAATCAACTAGGGTTTGATGAGAAAGAACCCCCAAACCTAGATTCATAAACCTAGATTCAGATTTCACCTCGTTCTAATACCACCTGATGTAAGAGAGGGTACAAAGAGGGGCCAAAGGCATGCCCTAACCAGATCCCCCTTGCAGAGATCACATGTAGAAGAAACAACATACAAGTGAGAGAGAGAATGCATAGATCTTTCCATATATTTTCTTCAAATTGATTCATACATGTCGGGCTGTAAGGCCTTCCCAGTTTAGGCCAGATATTACAATTCAAGTACAAAATTCCTCTAACATGCAAGGATTTGAAACAATCTTCAAACTTCTAACTTCTATCTTCTAACAAAAAAATTGACTCTCTAAACTACAACCAAAGATTACATTATATACAAGAGGTTACCAAACAAGTCGGTCTTTAGATCCACCATCAACGGAAGGAATGACTAGATCTAGTGTTGGAGATTTGCCAGCAGACCAATACTAACTGTAAGTTTATCATTGATGACAACATATGGAAAGTAGCATGCGTGGAAGTCTCATTCAATAAGCTTTCAGTATATGTAGCATGGACATTGTAAGAATTTGCCTAAGGCAAAGAATAGAAACCAAGATCTAGAAGCTCAAGAGATAGCACAAGAGAGACAAAATATGATATGATCAATGATCAAATAATGAAATAGATAGATGATTGATTGATTATACAAAGTAGGAATGCCTCAATATATAGGCAATGCAATAAGACTACATGATAAGGAGATGATAAGATATCACCCACACAAGGTGGAATGACATGTCCACCAAAGGTGGATCATCCTCCAATATGAAATAAAGTATGTGCATTGGATTAGGATGATAATATGATAAGAGCACTAAAGGTGGATCTCACACACAATGAGGTATGTGATGACAACTATTACACCTAAAGTGGAGATTCTCCTAACCATGTGCTAAAAATGAAATGCAAACTCCTAAGTGTCTCAAAGACAACTAATATGCAAATGCATTATCCTAAGTAAACTTAAGCAAAGTGTAATTAGTAAATACTTAATTACACCAATAGACATGATATTAGCATGATATCATGGGCGTAGAGGTTAACTGTTAGTACAGACAGTTATATAGCAACTTGTGTTAGTAGTGTTCCTAACAGAGTAACGGGTAGTGTTCTATGTATGGTTGTCTGTACAGTTATCATGGACTCTTGCACTCTTGGATGTATTTTGAAGATATATTAGTGATGTTACATTCATGGACACAAGGTCTGATGATTAGTAGAAGTGAATTTATGTAGTCGCTATTCACCAATAATAGTTTCCTTTGTTTATTCAGAAGAGCCGACACAGATTTTATTGGTTCTGGAGTTATGCCTATCATTTTAGTATGCACCCTTGGATTTATGCTTAGAGAAGAGTTAGTGATGTTTGGTTAAGAGCGCATGAAGTAATTCAGCTTGAGGAGAAAGATCCAGTTGTTTTGGTAGAGCCAACAGTGTGTAGCGTGCATCTACAATTATCTTATTGGACAGGTCCCAGAATATGTTGCGTGCTTAGTAGAGCCAACTGATTTGTTATTGGAGTTTGTTATGGTTTCTCTAATATGATTTCAAGGTGGTTCTAATAGGCCAACTTGATTATATCATTTAGAGGAAAGATATTTATAGGCAATCATTTGTGATTGCTTGAGTGTGGTTCATAGTTGATTAAGAAGAGCAGAGCAGAGTGTGCGAAGTGTTAAGCCATCAAAAGAAGGTCTATGTGACCAAGAAAAGCATTTTTTCTATACATTGGAACTGATCCAAATAGCAGGTCTAAGTGCAGTTCACCAAGATCCATATATAGTGTATATCTATCATTCAAAAGGTTGTAGCCTTCACCCCTTTGAGCAGTGAGCTCTCAAATAGTGTGTCATCTCCCCTAACAAGGAATACTGTAAATGACTCCTAATAGGGTCTGACCCTTGACCAGGTCTACTGTACTAAATATATTGTAAATCAACTCCTAACAGGGTTAAGGATCTTCTAACAAGAATCATAATACACTAGTGCAGAATATTAGTGGGTGTCAATTCCCACTGGGATTTTTACCTATTTGGATTTCCCCATAACCAAAATATTGGTGTTGTTTTCAAGTGTTCTTTCATTGTGTGTATTCTTTATGTTTAAGTATACTTAATTGGATAAAGAATTGAAACTTGTAGATAACTAATTCACCCCCCCCCCCCCCCCCTCTCAGTTATCTCTTGGGACTATTCCTAACAATTGGTATCAGAGCCAAGTACCTCAAAGAGAAAGTTTAATAGCTTGAGATTGATCAGATGGCATACTTCAGAAAAGAAAGTCTTAAGTTTGATGGAGAGAATTATCTTGATTGGAAGAACAAGATGGTGACTCATTTGCAATGCATTTCCTTTGAATTTTTTGATGTAACTATCAAAGCATTCAAGATTCCTAATTTAGAAGACCTTGCAAAGGATGATGCTACTGATAAACAAAAGGAATTATTTCATTATAATGAAATAGCCAAAGAAGCTCTTATCAGTGCCCTATCTGATAGTGAGTTTTCAAAAATAAAGAAGGTAGATACAGCCCACAAAATATGGAATTATCTAGAAGACATATTTGAAGGAGACAAACAAGCAAAGGATGCGCGTAGAAAGACATGGAAGAAAAGATACAATGCATTAGAGATGTTGCCTAAAGAAAACATCAGAGCGTATAATCGAAGGATCAATGAAGTAGTTGCTGGAATCAAGAAGAATGGTGGAGAGATCTCAGAAGAAGACATCATGGACAAATTGATGAATTCTCTTACTCTTGAATATGAAAACAAGATCAACATCCTTGATGAGACCATGTAGCTTACATCAAATTTCAAGAGAGAGACCTTGATCAGCAAAATCTCAGCTTTTGAGATTTCAAGATTGAAGAGAGAACCTAAAAGTGAGACAACCTTCAAAGCAACATTTCATGGTAAGAAATCTACAAACACTTCTGGTAATTTTGATGATGATGAAGAGAAAAAATTAGATGATTTCATTGCCATGATTTCCAAGAGAGAAAAGAAATGAAAAGCAAAGTATGAAGGTCAGTTTCCATTTAAATGCTTTTCATGTAATAAGATTGCTCACTTTGCATCTAAATGTCCCTTAAGAGCTAGAAAGTTCAAAAATGACTACAAGCCTAAATTCTCTAAGGAATTTTATTATGCTGGAGATGGAGTTTCAGATGATGATTCGGCTAAAGAAGAAATAGGATTCATTGCTATCATAGAAAAAATGAACAATAAGATAGATCATGAAGATAAGAAAGAGAATCAAGAGCTAGCATTGATTTCACAAGTTGATATAAGAATAGACTGGATTATAGATAGTGGTTGTTCACATCACATGACAGGTGATAAAGGCAAGTTTGTTCTTCTAGACAAATACAATGGTGGCATGGTTAGATTTGGAGATAACACTCCTAAACCCATAGTTGGTAGAGGATCCATCACCTTGGATGGAAAGAATAGTACTAATGATGTTCTCTATGTAGATGGTTTGAAACATAACCTTCTTAGTGTTGGACAGTTACTCGGAAAAGGTTATCAATTGGAGTTCAAAGATGAAAAATGCATCATTAACCACAAGGATGGTGATATGATTGTATCAGGCTCAAAGACTAAAGGTAATGTTTTCCAGATCAATTCAGAAGCAAGTTTTTTTGTTGCTAAAGTTGATGATAGTTGGTTGTGGCATAAAAGACTATGTCATATCAATTTTGCTAGCATAGTAAAGATAAGCAATGTAAAGGCAGTAAGAGATCTACCTAGCATAGCAAAGCCAGTTGATACTATATGCAGGGAATGTGTGATGGGAAAGCATGTGATAAATTCATTCAAGAGAAAGCACAATTCAGTAGAGAACAAGTTGGATCTAATTCATACAGACCTATGTGGTCCAACTCAAACAAGATCATACTATGGTGAAAGGTATTTTATTTTGTTTGTTGATGATTATACTAGGATGATTTGGGTTGCATTCTTGAAAGATAAGTCAAAAGCTTTTGAGAAGTTCAAAATATTCAAAGCTAAAGTTGAAAATGAATATGGACTAAAGATAAAATGTTTAAGATCAGATAGAGGAGGAGAATTCACCTCTGATAGATTCTATGAGTATTGCGAAGAACATGGCATAAAGAGATAGTTGGGTGCACCTAGAACCCCTCATCAGAATGGAATTGCAGAAAGAAGGAATATTATCATCCTTGATATAGCATGCACCATCATTATTGAAGGAAAAGTTGCACACACCTATTGGAGAGATGCGGTCAATACAACCATCTACACCATCAATAGAATTCAATTAAGGCTTGGCACTGACAAAACACCATATGAGCTATGGTTTGGTAATGTTCCCACAGTAAAATACTTCAGAATCTTTGGAATAAAGTGCTACATCAAGAGGGATGAAGCAGTAGACAAGTTTGATGAAAGAAGTGATGAAGAAATATATCATGATTACTCACCCATGACTGAAGAAGAACCTAGACCCTCCACTAGTGAGACAATTATTGAAGAAATGTTTGACAGTATTGATGTGTTATTCAATGACCCTGAGACAAGTGAAGAAGATACTCCTAAGGATGGTGAGTCAGCATCACCTAAGGTTCCAAAGTTGACATCTAGAAACCATTGCAAGAAAGACATCAGTGGTGATCAGAGTGGGAAATTCTTAACAAGATTCACAAGCAAAGAACTCAGCCAGTAGTGAAGCAATATGTTTACTATCACAGATTAAACCTTTAAGTGTTGAAGATGCTTGTAATGATTTAGATTGGCATGATGCTATGAAAGAAGAACTTGATCAGATTATCAAGAATGACACTTGGGAACTGGTCCCAAGACCTAGTGATAAGAATGTTATTGGAACAAAGAGGATATTCAAGAACAAGATGAATAAAGATGGTACAGTAGTAAGAAATAAAGCAAGGTCAGTATGTAAGGGATATGCGCAAAGAGGAGTCATTGATTATTCAGACACATTTGCACTTGTGAGCATATTAGAAGCTATTAAGTTGTTTCTATCTTATGCTATAGTCAAAAACTTCAAATTTTATCAGATGGATGTCAAGTCAGCATTCTTGAATGGAGATTTGAAAGAAGAAGTATACATTGAGCAGCCAAAAGGATTCACCTTATCAAACAGACCAGATATGGTATGCAGATTGAAGAAGGCCCTCTATGGACTTAAGCAAGCCCCTAGAGCATGGTATGAAAGACTAGATGGATATCTAACAAAGATTGGATTCAAGAAAGGAGCAGCAAACTGTAATATATTCATAAGAGAGACATCTGAAGGCCTACTACTTGTAGCTATATTTTTTGATGACATTATCTTTGGAGCTAATGACAAACTTAGTGCTGAATTTGCTAAGGAAATTCAAAATGAATTTGAGATGAGTATGATTGGACCTATCAAATACTTTTTGGGATTGAATGTACAACAGACAGAGAAAGGTATTTTCATTAATCAATCCAAGTATGTGAAAGAAATATTAAATAAATTCAAGATGGATAATTGCAAGCCAGTAGGGACACCTATGATAACTCGATGCAAGCTTACAAAAGAAGATGACTCACTAGCAGTAGATATAACATTGTACAAGTCTATGATTGGAAAACTTATTTATCTTACTCAAACTAGACCTAATATTTCCAATGTAGTTGGCATAGTTGGAAGATTTGTAGCAGAGCCTAAACAAAGTCACCTCATGGAAGTAAAAAGGATATTTAGATACTTGCGAGGCACTATAGACTATGGTCTATGGTATCCCAATTCAAAAAATGTTGAGCTTCATGTGTACACTAATGCAGATTGGGCAGGTTGCCTTGATGATAGAAAGAGTACATCAGGTGGAGCAGTGTTTCTTGGTGATAGACTTGTCACTAGGATGAGCAAGAAATAGAATTGTATTTCTAAGTCAATAGCAGAAGTGGAGTATGTTGTAGCAGCCTTGAATTGTTCTACAATTGTTTGGATCAAATAGATGATAAAGGATTTTGGTATTCAGATTAATTATCCCATAGTTATTCACTGTGATAACACTAGCACTATCAATATGTCGAAGAACCCTATGATGCATGTAAAGACAAAGCATATTGAGATCAAGTATCACTTCCTAAGAGAGAAAGTGGCAGAGAAAGAATTCAAGCTGGACTATGTGAGTACTAAAGATTAGTTGGCAGATATATTCACAAAACCTTTTCCTAAGGATGCTTTTGAGTATCTTAGGGAGAAGTTGGGAGCAATTCCCTTCCCTGATTCTGCTTAGAAGAATGAAAGAAAACCATCAGTCCTCAGGGACTGATGGATGGTTGACTACTCTACTTTTGGAGTAGTACTGGTGCTTAAACTGATTGGCACCCTTTTCCATTGATGTCAATGGGGGAGTAATATATAGTCATGAAAAATAGAAGTAAAAAGGAGGAGTAATATACCAAGGGGGGGTAGTATTCAATTATGACAACAGTTTAGTTGAGGAAATGGAGAATGTTGGAAAATATTGCAGCAGATGGAGGACTCATCTTTGGGGCAGTTTTGAAGAGGAAATGGAGAATGTTATAAAAGAAATGTTCATTTAGATTGGTGGATTTTTTCATTCCATATGTTTCCATCAATGCCAAAGGGGGAGATTTTTGGAGATTTGCCAGTAGGCCAGTACTGACTATATGTTTGTCATTGATGAGAACATATGGAAAGTAGCATGCATGGAAGTCTCATGCAATAAGCTTTTAGTATATGTAGCATGGACATATCATGGGCACATAGGTTAACTGTTAGTACAGACAGTTATATAGCAGCTTGCATCAACAGTGTTCTTGACAGAGTAGTAGTCAGTGTTCTGTGTATGGTTGTACGTACAGTTATCATGGAGCCTTGCACGCTTCGATATATGTTGAAGACATATTAGTGATGTTACATTCATGGACGCAGGGTCTGATGATTAGTAGAAGTGAAGTTATGCAGTCGCTATTCACCAATAACAATTTCTTGTGTTTATTCAGAAGAGTCGACAGAGATTTTATTGGTTCTGGAGTTGCACCTATCATTTCAGTATGCACCCTTGGATTTAAGCTTAGAGAAGAGTTAGTGATGTTCTATTAAGAGTGCATGAAGTAATTCATCTTGAGGAGAAAGATCCAGTTGTTTTGGTAGAGCCGACAGTGTGTAGTGTGTGTCTACAATTATCTTATTAGACAGGTCCCAGAATATGTTTTGTGCTTAGTAGAGTCGACTGATTTGTTATTGGAGTTTTTTATGGTTTCTCTAATATTATTTCAAGGTGGTTCCAACAAGCCGACTTGATTATATCATTTAGAGGAAAGATATTTACAGGTAGTCATTTGTGATTGCTTGAGTGTGGTTCATAGTTGATTAAGAAGAGCAAAGCAGAGTGTGTGAATTGTTGATCCATCAAAATAAGGTCTATGTGACCAAGAAAAGTGTTTGTGCTATACATTGGAACTGATCCAGACTATAGGTCTAAGAGCAGTTCACCAAGATCTAGATATAGTGTATATCTGTCATTCATAAGGTTGTAGCCTTTGCCCCTTTGAACAGTGAGCTCTCGGATAGTGCATCTTCTCCCCTAACAGGGACTATTGTAAAAGACTCCTAACAGGGTCTGACCCTTGACCAAGTCTACTATACTAAATATATTGTAAAGCAACTCCTAATACGGTTAAGGATCTTCTAAAAAGGATCATAATACACTAGTGCAGAATATTAGTGGGTGTCAATTCCCACCAGGGTTTTTACCTATTTGGGTTTCCCCATAACCAAAATATTGGTGTTGTGTTCAAGTGTAATTTCATTATGTTTATGCTTTATGTTTAAGTATACTTAATTGGATAAAGAATTGAAACTTGTAGATAACTGATTCACCCCCTCCCCCCCCTCTCAGTTATCTCTTGGGACTATTCCTAACATCTAGGTCCACACGGTTCCCAATGATAGATACCAGCATTAAATCTATGACCATAATTAATTGCAAGAGTCTTCCTCTAAAGGAAACTAAAACAAACAACTCAGTAAACAAGGATAACCAAGTGCCAAAAAACATCACCGAGCACCAGGGAAATTCACTGAGTGCCAAAGGGATAACGACCAATCTTGGTAAACAAAGGAAATTGAGAAACACCGAACCAACTCGGTCAAAGAAGGAACCGAGCAACATAGGAAAACACAAACATGCTTTTGGTGACACAGGATTGCCAAGGACCCAAGATGCTCCTGCATCAAAGAATTAGCTAAGAGGGAGTATTTATTTTTGTGGTATTGTTGGTATTGCCATCAATTCCAAAAGGGGAGATTGTTGGCATAACAAATCTAGTAACTGATGCAAAGATAAGTTGATAATTTTATAGTATAAGTTTGATGCTGATTTGCTGATATATTGATCAGTTATGATGTTGTCATTGATGTCAACTTAGTGTTTGTTAGTTGATAATGTGCCTTTTATGTTGATGTATGTTTAAAAGGTTGAATCTAGAGCTATGGTAAGAGTTAGAGTGTACGATCATAATGGAAGACTAAGTGATGTCTCTAGATGCTATACCTATGACCACTTAGTTTTATCATGTGTATGTTGTGACTTATGATCGATTAAAGCTTGATAGGTCAATAGGAAGAACAAGATGTAGCCAAGGAGGAATTATTTGATTATTGTGTCAAATAGGCTTGTATTCAAGTATTGTGATTCAAGATATGCTATCTTAACTATGCTATGGGGTTGTCATTGTGAATACATAATGATTGGTGACTAGAAGATAGAGTTTGAATGAACAAATTTCACTTAGTGAAAAGTAGATGAAGTTCTTAGAACAATCAGTCAGATCCTCAATTGGTAATGTTGTATTGTGTTGCAATAAGTGATTATGTACTCCAAGGATCATAGTGACATGGAAGATGATGCGGAATGATGCATTGGAATTTTCATGATCGTTATGATTGAATTTTTTGAAGTTGTGCAAGAACTTTGGAAAGTGTGATGTGGTTTGAATTTTCCTTGTCAAATTGATTGTTCAATGGATCTGGATGCTAACACAAACTTGAAATTGTAAATGGTAATTGGTAACACATTTTAGGGTTCAAGGATTGAGTTGAAATGAATTGAAATGATAGAATTTAAATTTATTAGGTCATGTTCATGGTGATGGTCGACGTAGTTAGTGAAAACATATTTATATCTTTTGATGTATTATGAGGTAGGTGAGAAGGAGAAAGATTGTGAATGCAGTATTACAATTGTAGGGTTTGGATGTTTTTCATCTGAAGTAGAGATTGAGCTTGAACTAGATCAGTACTAGCAAAGGAGGAGTGCTACTTTCTCAGGTCACTTTCACTTGTTGATTCCTAATAGTTTCATCAAGACAAATCCCTTAATCGAGTAGATTATAACACGTTTGATTTTTAAAACCTTTAACTAGGTGATTCTTTAACTAGGGTTTGAAATCCCTTATCAGGGTTACTCATAAGATGGTAAAGATCCTAATAAGGCTATAGGTAAATACCTTAACTGAGTGGCCCCTACCAGGGTCTTGCTCTTAACTGGGCATTTGTAATCTTTTAACAAGGCTAAGCTCTTAACCGGGTGTACTTCAAAAGAGTGCAAAATTATTTGTGGATGCCATCCCCACATGTTTTTTTTCCTAGTTTGGTTTCCATAAGAAAAATATTGGTGTTATTGTCTTGCATGGTTGTGGATGTTTATCTTTATTGGTTTATTTATTCATGCAATAGATGTTAATTGATGCAATTCACTGAGTAATTTATGAAAAATTTATTTGTTAGATTATTGATTCAACCCCCCTCTCAATAATCTTGGACCTAATAATACTAATAGTGGTGACACACTGAGAGAAAAATGAACTCCCACCGATGTCCTGAGCAACACCATTGAAAGAACAATTTTTCATATAAATAACAACTTAATAACTTGTTGAGACAAAATGAAATCTTCAACATGCAATCGAGTGACATTAGGGACTGATAGATGTGACATCTTGGATTGACACAAATTATCTTATCAATGAAGGGAGATAGGAAAAACCCTACATCATGCTAGTGAGTGGGACCCATTACCACTTAACCAACCAACTATGCACATGCACATTTTCAAGGGTTAAGTCATCGTGTGGAGAGGAAAAAACTAGGCATTAAGCTGGGGTTTAGGAAATATGACATGGCCAAAAGATATAATGTATGAAAGAATGACCTTAAGGTATAACCGAGTTAGGATTAACCAAAACAAAGAGGTCAATCAACCAAAAAACTTCAACCCTTGAGAGACAACACTTAAATATTTTTAACCAGGAAAGTAGGCCAATGTAAAAATAGAAGTTAGTGCCAAGATTTCAACTTTTGAAGGCATGAGATAACATTTCAAAAAAATCTAACTCCAAACCTCTTATAGAAAACATGTCTAACAAGTTGGTTGTCATTTCTTGCAGGCTTGTAGGATACAATTTGATTTTTATCACATGTTAAGGTAAATTTTAATTGTTCGAACCATGGTGCCTTGTACCGACATTCAAAACTTTTTCCTTTCTTTGTCAATTAGGTATATTTCATGCATTTGGTATGTCATTGCACAATATTTTACAATTTATTCATAATCCAACATTGACAATATCTAAGCACTCTACAACACACATGGATCATCTGTTGTAGTAGAATGAAATTGGTTAGCTCTATCACTATGGGAACATGGATGCCAAGCTTAAACATATTTATCAAAGTAAATTTTAGCTTTTCCAACTTCATCTTAATTCTTTTAGTCAATGATATCCATGTACAAGGCATTTGGAAGGCATATTAAACCATGGATATGAGGTGAACCTTGATGCTGCCACACATATTTATACTAGAAATCTATTGCATGCAACATATTTATGAGGAATTATTCATGAAAGTTTCTAAATCTTTAATGAATATATAATGAAGTTATATGTGAACTGTCCATAATATTGTGTAGACACTTCTTTCTTGAATATTAGGAACTTCCCACCAAATTGCATAGAAATAAATTATGCACATCAGACCATTTCATATCAATTGAGCTTAGTGTGAAGAATAATGTTGGGCTCCTTAATTGATGCACCATGACTACTAAGTTTATTAGATACTTCTCCTAATATGGTCTTGTTCCCCACAATAAGGCTCCAAAGCCCATAAGATAATATGTCAATTGACTATTAGGAACATTTTCAAGGTGTTTTCAAAGGGCATCTAATGTTTGTGGTATATTATCATGGAAATTATCTTTCAGGAACATTTTTGTTGTCTATTGATTGTGATGTCTCATAATGGCATTGTAGATAAAAATATCAAAAGTGAACATGTTTCCCAAACCTCTGGTCATGGAGCTATAACAAATGCAAGGCATATTCATGCATTTCTAACTCTTTGTCTCTCCATTGAAAAGAAACTGCAGTGCAATTTGGGAACAACATAGGGAATGCCATATCTAATAGGACCTTCGTGTTATATTCATTTATTAGTCTGTTATTAATTTTTGGCCATGGAATGATAGGGGGATAATTTCTCTTTAAACATAAAATATATTTTATAGTTTCTAATTTACATTATTTATTGGTTATCTTGGGTACGAATTATGAATAATTAACAAAAATATTCTCCTCGTTCAGATTTTTGGTAATTTCCATTTTAGCAACAATATCACTAGAATTAGAAGCCACAATATGCAAAAAAAAGTTGATGTCTTTGCTTTTGATAGGAAACCAATTAACTACATCTGTTTCAATACTGATATCTACATAATATGGATTGTTATCAATTTTGTATCACAATACATCTAGAACATTCTATCTATTTACATAACAATCGTAAATCCTCCCCTCCATATTCTACCTACACATAATGAAAATATCAAGCATTTTTTAACACTGAGACAAAATAAAATAAATATTTGATATATCTTGTAGAAAGCTTATTATATGCCCAATATATTTATATTGATAGCCTCTTGCATGAGTAATTCTCAAAATTGGGTTGACTATAGCTACAAGCATCTCTTCTACTTGGGTCAGTTTCTTTAGAACACTCGATTGTTCACATGGATCTAGCCTATTTTATACAGAGAAATGGTGCATACCTTTTTCAACAAAACATCTACAACATATGGTGCACTAAATATTCATTTGAATTCACATTCAAGTATAAATTTCTCTGCATATCTTGTATTTTTTAATATTAGACAATGTGTTGATTCAACATTGGAATTCTTTCATGGAAAGTAGGCACTTGGTTGTTAAAATATCCCCACAAATTACAAAAGGGCTCCACTTTTTTTTACCCATATATAGATGTCGATGAATTGTCAACATCATTAACTTTAAACCATCTTAATTATCAGTTGGTGAAATGTAGAGATTGTGTTTCTATTGTTTGCATTATTATTGTTGCACGTATCTGTATTGTTTCATTTAATTGTTGGATACATCGACTACTATATATATCCTCCTTGTTCCCAACATAATATAGATTACTCTATTTATTTCTTTGAACATGTGTAAATTGTTCTTTAGAAGTGTATTGAAATGTAATTTATATTATTTGCACATATTGGTTTCTTCTTTGATTTAACCATTCAAGATGGTGTCTAGTAGATATTTCATCTTTGTGCTTCCTATAGTACAATTGAATCCATTGTCTACTAGTGAACTCTTCCATAACTACATTCTATTGTAGGATTTATAACCAAAATGTTCAAGTCAATAAAAAAACCATATTTATAAGTGTTTGGTGGAAAATGGTCATCAATGGTAGACTCCAACTTCCCTATACCAACATTTGGAAGGAGGCCCCAAAATGTAACCCCTTTAGGACTGAAATCTGATCAACACAACCCAAGTAGATATAGGGGTTCTAATGCATGATATAATGTTACTCCTAATTACATTAAGAGATTTCATTAGTGTCACACATATAATCAGTAACGAGAGAAAATAGTTTTGTTGGTTATAACTATGAGTACAATGTTTATCAAGCACACGGGATTACCGAAGACTAGTATTATACCAAGGAAAAGACACAACATTTACCAAGTAATCCAGAGTTGACATTAAAGTTTGAAATGACACAAAAATCAAGATGAAATTTTTTTACCGAGCTATAAAATAGTTTACATAAATCAAAGTAAAGATTTGTTGAGAATGATACATTGATTGGTCACGGTCCCTATGCTATTTTGAATTAGGTTATTCATTTGGATCGTTGATTAAGATTTTACAAGATGGTTACACAACCATAATTAGGTCAAATCATTATGATTTAAAGCATTTTCAAGATGTCATTTTTATTAGAAGAGGGAGATATATAAAATAGCCACCTTTAGGAGACATTTGAAGATCATACAGGGTTATGTTAAAAGGATTTTGACAGAGTATTCAGTTTTATCATAAACAATTCAGAGGCTACCAAGTAGTAATGAAGGAGACATTCATCATAGTAAGGTGATTTCATATTTGTACTTAAAGGATCTGATATTTAGCAAAGTAAGTTGCTACAACTAGATCAATTTCAATATTACTTTCTAACAATTGTGGCAGACAAAATCTCCTAACAAGAGTAGACTTAACAGTCTTTTGTAAATCTCTTAACCGAGTGCACACTTGAAGAGTGTTTCTAAAATCCTCTAATAAGGTAGATCTTAGCAGATCTTTTATGTTACTCTTAATGTGGTAAGATCATCTGAAGTGATCAGTTTGTCTTCTTTAACAGGCAACTTTATTGCTGCAGTAGTGAAGCTTTGTGGGTTCCATCCCCACCACAATTTTTACCTCCTAACAAGGGTTTCTGTGATACCAAAATCATAGTGTTATGTGTATGAAGTTTCATGAATGCTTATTCAATTAGATTATAAGTATTTACATTTCAGTTATGTTAATGAATGTATAGAGATGGTAAATACTATAGTCAGTTAATAAAGGAACTTATCTTAAAGTTTGAAGGGAAAAACATTTTTAGGGTTACTAATTCACCCCTCCCCTCTCAATAAATCACCTTTCCATAATCCCAACAATTGGTATCAAAGCTAGTTCTCTTTTTGAGGAAGTTTAATCACTGAAGAGAAAAGATCTTAGAGATGGAAAGTTATAAGCTTGATAAGACAATTGAAAATCAGAAATTGGAGATGCAAATTCTCATGGAACAACTTAAAGATGCTAGAGAAAATCTAAGAGAGTCACTAATCAAAAGGAAAGAATTATCATTTCGGCATAATGAGACTAATTATCTGGAAGAAGAGATAGAGGAATTATCTGAAGGATCTAGAAGCATATTTGATGCATTTGAAGGAACCATATCAGATCTATCTGAAAAGAATCAACACCTTACCGAACAAGTGAAAGCACTGCAAATTGGACAAGAGACTCAAATGGTAAGAATGATTGATGCCATGAACAATGCAAGACAGGTTGAGCAAGAAAGGAATTTAGCTATTGAAGATTGAAGACAAATGACTGAAAATTTGGAAGAGAAGGAATCTTAAATATTAAGGCTTACCAAGCATCATTTTGAAATTTCCAATCAGATGGTTGTCATGAGGAAGGAAATCAACCAAGTAAACAATGAGATTGCTAGAAAATTGGAAGATATTGGTGAATTAAGGGAAGAGAATGAAAGAATGAAGAATGAAGTGAAAATGCAACAACAACATAATGAGATGATAAAGAAAATTGAAGAAAGTACTAAAAGGATGGATGAATTCCTAAATAGTTAGAGAAGATTGGAAAACACTACTGGTTTAGGTTATACTGAGTAGGGAGAGTCATCAAAACAAGATGAATAAAAGAATTCCTTTGAAAATTCAAGGCCAAAGAAGCTCTCATGATATCATTGTGGAAAACTAGCTCACACATCAAATGTCTATAGAAGTAAAGCTAAAGGTATTTCTAACTCTACTCCTAAATTTGATGGTTATTGTTTTAATTGCAAAAAGTATGGACATCAAGCATATGAGTGTAGATCAAAGTTGAATAAGTCACCTAAGAGACACTACATGGAAATGCATTTTAACACTTGCAACAAACATGGTCACACATCACAAGAATGCAAAGCACAACTGAAGAAAGTCTAGAAACCTAAAGGACAAAACAAGACATATCAATCGAGAAGACAAGGTAATGCTTACACTTGGGATTACAACACTTGGGTTAATCATATATCATGTCGTAGATATGGTAATATTGCTGAAAATTGTATGAGAATGCACTAAAGAGGAAGATCTTGAAACTGGACAAATTCTGGAATGGCATGTATGCACTATCATAAGGTCAGTCATCTAAGCAGAGACACTTGACCTTGAAGCTCTTAGAAAATATGGAGAGCTATTTACCTAAAAAGAAGGTTAGGAGAAGCTAAAGAGAGAACATAAAAATAATAAGGTGGTAGAGGATGTGAAAGAGATCCTAATGCAAGTTGCACCAGATGTCAATATAGATGAGACTACACCCATTCATTGATCAACTTACACTGCTCATCGAGACAATAAATGTACCTACTACAAATGTTGAGCAGAAGATAGAAGAAAAAGTAGAAAAGAAGATTCAATACAAGTTAATAGAGAAAATCAGCCAAGCAGTGGTAGTAAACAAGGTAAAACGTTCTAAAATAGTAACCGAGTTAGAAAGCATCATTCAAAAGGTTATTACTATTTTGCAGAAGTTATGCACTTTAGACTGTTTCACTACCAAGATTAGTGAAAAGTTAAAGAAGCTTGATGATGATCTCAAGAAAAGTGAAAATAGTCTTACAACCAAGCCTCATGCATTTCATGTGCATTATTCAAAAGTCAAACACATTCAGCGTTGAGACTAGATTTAAGGAAAGAAGAGGACAAAATCAGAGAACAAGTAACTGAGCTACATGCAGAGTTACTACCACCCCTAAATGTGATGTAGAAACATGTGAAGAAGGCAAAGGAATTAGTTTCCACCTTGAGTTATCAATTGCATAACACATTTTTGACATGCATGCATAGGTAGGCCTCGAGCAGATTGCACTAGAAAATCTAAAAGAAGAATGGGAAAACCTCATGGCCAACCTTAAGAAAACCCATCAGAATATCTTTGATAATCTGTAAGTACATTTTAAGCATTATTTTCAAAAAAGGGGGAAATATATGTATTATATATTGTATGTACTTTACACCGAGAGCATGTTGAAAGGGGGAGTTCACACATTTTTGAGTTTGTAAATTTTTAAGAAATTTTTGTAATTGGCATACATATGTGTTTTTGTCACTAATGCCACAGGGGGAGAATGTTACTCCTAATTGCACTAAGAGTTATCATTAGTGTCACAAATATAGTTGGTAACCAGAGAAAATAGTTTAGTCGATCATAACTACGAGTACAGTGTTTACCGAGCACACAGGATTACCGAACACCAATATTATATTGAGGCAAAGACATGATATTTACCGAGTAATCCAGAGTTGACATAAAAGTTTGAAATGACATAGAAATCTAGAAGAACAACTTTTACCGAGCTATAAAATGGTTTACATAAATCGAGGTAAAGATTTATTGAAAATGACACATTGATTGGTTATAATCCCTATGCTATTTTGAATTAAGTTATTCATTTGGATCATTGATTAAGATTTTACAAGATGGTTACAAAACCCTAATTAGGTCAAATCATTATGGTTTAAAGAATTTTCAATATGTCATTTTTATTAGAAGAGAGAGATATATGAAGTAGCTGCCATTAGGAGACATTTGAAGATTAGACAAGGTTATGTTAAAATGATTTTGACAGAGTATTTAGTTTTATCAGAAATAGTTCAGAGGCTATCGAACAGTACTGAAGGAGACATTCATCATCGTAAGGTGATTTCATATTTGTACTTAAAGGATATGATATTCAACAAAGTAAGTTTCTACAACCAAATCAATTTGACTGTCACTTTCTAACAATTATGGCAGATAAAATCTCCTAACAAGAGTAGACTTAACAGTCTTATGTAAATCTCTTAACCAAGTGCACACTTGAAGAGTGTTGCTAAAATCTTCTAATAAGGTAGATCTTAGTAGATCTTTTATGTTACTCCTAATAGGGTAAGGTCATCAGAAGTGATCAGTTTGTATGCTTTAACAAGCAACTTTATTACTACGGTAGTGAAGCTTTGTGGGTTCCATCCCCACCGTAGTTTTTACCTTCTAACAAGAGTTTCTACAATACCAAAATTATAGTGTTATGTGTATGAAGTTTCATGAATACTTATTCAATTAGATTAGAACTATTTACATTTCAGTTATGTTAATGAATGTATGGAGATAGTAAATACTACAGTCGGTTAATAAAGGAACTTATCTTAAAGTTTGAAGGGCAAAAATTTTTTAGGGTTACTGATACACCCCTCCCCTATCAATAACTCACCTTTCCATAATCCCAACAATGTAAGTCTTGAGGGATGTAGATTCAAGGGTTTTTTTTCGTCTATGTAAAAGTGTAAAGATAAAAGTAGAGTATATATATAAGGTAATGAAAAGTACACACTCATAAAATGATAAACAACAAGATATCAGATCTGATATATTAAAATAAAGTGATTTTAAATAATAAGAATGAAAATGTGCTCACCTTGAGGGCTCGTAGAGGAAGCTACTTCAGATCTGCAAAAACCCTATTAGACTATGTTGGAACCAGAAAAAGACTGAGATCTAGAACCCTAATGATTGTATATGTTGACCGTGTAATTTTTAGAGCTAAAGTGACATGTCAAACATGGTGCAACATGTACTAGGTATAGGTTGAAGTTGACCTATACCCTGTATGGCTGAAAATGTAGGTCTCGAGACTATGAACAATACTGCACCAATAGATTTGCAAAATCTAATCCTGAAACTCTACAAAACCATGTACCTACATATAAGGAAAAATGGGGAAATTATTTGGGGAAGTGGATTTCCTTGGTCAATCCCCTGTATAGGAAATAACCTTGTAATGAAATAGATAAAGCATGTAAAACAAGATAAATGTAAATGTTACCTTTGTGGATGTATGCTAGAATATTGTTGTGTAATGGATCTAGGATGTCTTCACCAATGTAATGGATCTCCAATTGCCAAATCATTTATCATGGATGAATGTATGATTGTTATTCTTGAATGAAGAAGGAATTTGATCTTGAATGATAGCCCTCAAATCTTGGATCCAAAAACCTTGCTTTCTTTAAGTCACCACAAAGCTTCTTGAATGCACCTTAGACTTGAATGCTTGATTGCTCTTGATTACTTGATTTCTCTTGAATTGTTGAATATGATATGGATTCTCTCTAATATATATGCGTGTATGTGTAGATATATCAAAATGAGAAGAAGAGGTCTTCTTTTATAGTGGTTCAGAGCTCAGAACGTGAAGGCTAACAAAGAAAAGTGAAAAAATGGTAGTACTTTGCATCGAACTCAAGAGCCAATCAAAATTCAACCTTTGGGTTATAGGTTGAGGTTTGCCTATACCAAGTATAGGTCGAGGTTGACCTATACCCAAAGATGTAAATCTTGAGGTAAATCTTCTAGAACTTGAGAAATATTGAGAGTTTCAGGGAAAAAATAGAAAGATAAGTAGGGATATCGAGCATATACACATCCAAAATCAAAGAAATCATTAAAATGGGGCCTGATAGGTCCTAGAGATTCCAAATTAATGGTTGTTATCTTTGTAGGACCATAAAGAGAGTTTCCAAATTTATCAACATGTAGGGTCAAGCGTGATTTGTTGAATTCTCAAACCATACAGAGGACAATGAAAAATATCCAATTATTTTTCCACTCAAACAATTTGTATTTGTTACTTTACACTTTTCCAATTTTCTAAAGTCAGATGTCGTAAAGTTTCTTGAAGTTTCCAACCATGGGGAGGATGAGAACAAAAGCTCCAAAATTTTCCAATGTTGCAATAATCTCCATCTTGACGACTTGTAAAACCATGAAACTCAAAGGCACAAGAAAGTTGTAAAAGTTGTTAACAAATTGAAATACAATACAACATACATGCATACATATATAACACATAAGGTTATTTCTAAAAATAATAAACTAAGTTCCACTTTTTTGCGACCCACCAACTATAGAGATATTATGTTTTAAGAGTTAAAATTTGTTTTTAACGACCATTAAAAAAGTATTGATTTCATATGGCCTACCAACTAAAAAAATATAAAGTTCTAAAATTACTTTCGTGATCTGACCAATGTTTGACAAAAAATACCATTTAAAACTTCCATTATTTCCCAAACAATATGTAACAAGTTGTTTCTAAAAATCAATAAAAAGGTATTGATTTCCTACCGCTTGCTGAAAACATTGACATAAATTTCTAAAAGTACTTATGTGATTCGACCAATGTTTGACTAAAAATACCGGTCAAAACTTCCATTATTTCCCAAACAATATGAAATTTCACTCATTTTATTAGCCTCACGCACGTATTCAAATTTTCTATTTACAGTCAACTCAAGTTTCATTTTTGGAATAGTAGGATTATATAATACAATACCTATGTAACACACGAGGATATTTCTAATGGCAAGAACAAAGGTGTTGATTTTCTATGACCTATCGACTAGAAAAACACAAAGTTCACAAACTACTTTCGTAATGCGACCAGCTAATAAAATAAAAAACACCATTGAAAATTTTTCATTATTTTGCAAACAATATAATGATTTAGTCATTTTATTAACTTTGGATACATATTGAAATTTTATATTTGTTAGAATCAGCACTACAACCATTTTCATAATAGAAACACTATGCTTAGGATGATAACTATGTTTCCTATTTTGTCCAAAATACCAACTACAAATACATAAGCATTTCAAATGTTTGATAACTAAGTCATTGAATCAAAATCCCACATTTACACAACAATTGAAATTGTTGATGAACATCCAAATTTGGCACAAACAAAGAAACTTAAAGACTCAACAAAGTTCTAAATATTCTTTTGGGCCTTGACTAATGTATGTGAACATGTTAAAACCCCTTATGGGTCATTTCTGAATTCAAATAATTATAATATAGACCATTTATCATTCATTTGAATTAAAATAAACTTAAAACAATTGAACCAGTGATATGTTTGATACACATTGAGAATAACGTAGAATTCAACAAGTTTCAAATCTACAACCACAAAGTTGATTTTTAAACCAATATTTCATCTCTCCCTATTTTCAAATTTAAACTACATTTTCACTCACAATGCACTAAAGACAAAGAACACAATACTTCAAACAATATTAAAAAGACAAAGCATGAAAACTTTACAATTCATGACATACACTAAATATAACTTGCATTAGTATCCATCAAAAAGGTAGCCATCGAAAGTTGTTGCAATGATTATCATCCATTCACAATATATAATTCAAACATAACTAATTATCTTTTACTAAACTAGATAATTTTCAAATTTAGTAAATACTCTCCTAGAGCGTATAGTTTCTAAAATTTTAACATAAAAAGGAAAAATCTCATGCATTTCCAAAAGCATACACATAGAAAGTGGACAACCGACAATTAGGCATTGTTTCCATCAATTACCTAAAATCACTAGTACTTAAACATTTATAAGTTGTCAAACAAATGATCTCCTATCTTGAGTGTATCAGAAAAGAAGAGATCGCTATATTTTTTGGCAATATGTCCACTTGCATATAGGTGTCATCAGACAACACAATTTTGAATCGCTTTAACTTTCTTTCAATCATCCCCAATTTCTTTTATGATAAACTTTGAAGCAAGGGATTCAAAAAAAAATCTCCACCATTTATAGATTGAATTGCATTAGTAGATAACTTAAAATCTACATCAATGACCTACACAAAGAATGTGTCAAACAACAGTGAACATAAATTACCAACACTACTTTAAAATACAGAATCAAAAAGTACAACAATGCCACATAACACATGAACATAATAATAAACCAATAACTACCCCATACATGGGTAATTTTTAATTTGGAGAATGTGTAGCCTCCCAACCGTAACTACCACCATTACAAGTCAAATATATAGCAGTGATAGTTGCAAGGCATTTGAACAAAACAATCTAAAATAAATCAAACCAACCCTAACCAAAAATGAAAACCACTACTACATACAACTTCCAATATAGACACACTTTATTCGTGCATGTTACATATTTCTCTATACTTGGTAGTCGTTATGTTGCACCCTCAACCAACTTTTCAACCTCCACACTCCCTAACTTATATATTTCACAATTTTCTAACCTTTTTGCATACTCAACCATCGGATGACCTCACAACATATACTCAACCATAAACACATCTTAATAAATGTCCAATACAAAGTTGCATGAATGTAACAAATAGTAAACCAATCCCTTTCACACCATTCAATGGTTGAAGAAATAGGCATCCACCTGACTCCATGGAGTTGATTACTTTTCCAAATTCATTTATGCATTACCTAATATAAAAAAAATCCTCAATTTGACCATGAAAATAAGACAACAATTTTCATCCCATTTACACATTTCCACTTCCTCCTAAACACTTATTTCAATTGTAAATTATTATTGAACAACAAATATAATTGTAATGAAAATAAGAGCTCACAAAATTTATGACCCCACCTCCAATAAACTCACTAGAAGTGTCATGTTCCAACTTAGCATCTCAAAATCAATTATCCAAACTAATTAGCTTCACAACCAGTTACAAATTCATTTTCCAATTAAAATTAAAAATCAAATGTAAGCATATGCAAATAAGAACTTATAGTATTTTCAACCCCTACTTTGACACGAGACTCCTTAGAGATCACTCCTACACCTTCTATATGTTTCCCGACTCTCCCATTCTTCAATTAACTAAGCCAATCAACATGATTCTTGATCCAAAAAACTAACAGACGTCAAGCACAAAAAATTCAAACTTATAGCTAAATCCTTTCCCCTATTCCCAGATTCACTAGACAACATTGCATCTAGCGTACAATTAAATACAACATCTATATAATTCTCCTATAAACACTCTAGAAAATAGTTCAATCATAAGTCTCTACTTTCATGCCTATTCCAAACATTTGACACTAAATAATAGACATCAACTCACTCTATTAGTGTTTCCTTCCCCTGCAAAATCTCAACGCACAAACCTCTCTAACGTGCTACCAAATCTTATATCACTGCAATATAGATAAACTTAAATTCTCAAACTTTGCTAATCATATTTCCTTTCAATCAACACACCTACATTAAGAGCAAAAAACCACACCAAAACACATAGGAATTTAAACAAAAAAAATGATGATGCCAATACCTAGAAAATATTAGAACACATTCTAAATACAAACACCAAGTTTGAACCTATAAATGTCTTCGCAATAAATTATCCAAACACTGTAGTATTTATATACGTACTTTTTCCATACATACTCTCCCACAATCAACATCACTATCCAAAATAATCGCTCAACACACACAATACCCACAAAGGAAATAGCCCCACACTACCATACTGTTGGTATACAATTGAACTATCGGTATATTCATTATCTAGAGTGCCTGCTAAGCTCCAACAGAATGCTAAGTTTGAAAAATAGAAAACATAACAGATTTATAAAAATACAATGATTTTTTTGCAAATTTGAAGAACAGATGTTGAAAATTTTGCAAGAATCTATTATGTTATCCATTTTTTGAAATTCAGCCAATAATACATTTTGTCTAGAACTTAGCCAGAGCATCTTCTATAAACATCCTCTACTATCAAGTATGAACCAAAAAAACCAGAAATACAAAAGTCAGTGTATAAGACACTGTCCCATAAGCTATTTTCTTTCAAGTTGACATGAGCCAGACAAAGGTACCATGAGCTGGTAGCCAATTCATTAATGCACAGGAAATTGCTTCAATGCCTTACGTTAAGGTCAAATTCGACGGGCCGCCCAAACCTGCAGCTATTAATGTAGGGTAGAGATTAATGGTGGTAGCTGTATTCTGTCAACCATCTGTCCAAGACTTGGAGTAAATGACCAACATAATATTGCCGTCATTTATTGTATCAGACCTCCTATCAATGGTTCTAGACTCTTAGGGCCCGTTTGGTGCATGGAATTAACTTATCTAGAATAGACCTATTCTAGAATAAGGACCTATTCTGGAATTAATTAATGCTCAAAATGAATGCTGGAATAAGGTTTGGGCCTGTTTGGTGCACCTAGAATATGACTGGGAATTAATCTATTCTGCGTTTGGATCCCATAATGTGAAATGGGAATAAGGATTATTTTTCATTTTTCATTTTTTAACTTATCATTTCATGTCTTCATCCTTCTCCTGCTTGTCAACTGACATAGTAATTGTTGGCAAATTGTTTTGATCTAGATCTGAATAGAAACAATCATTATTGAAGTTGATGAGATCTATCATAAATGGTCCATTACTGAACAAATCTAGAAACTCATCTGCATACGGTATCCCCCAAATTACATTTGAATATATGGGCTTATTCTTGTATTTCACATCCACAACCCACACAAAATCAAAATGAATAGGGTCATGAATTTGCAAGCTGTTGGGCTGAATTTTGAATCTGGAATCATCACCATACACAATTACTAGAAAGTGGTTTGCATAGAATGATCTGAATCCACCTAGTGAAGAAGAAATTAAATCATTAATCTGTGTTTCCTTTGTAGAAGGCCACACATAACAACATGCTTCTTCACATAAACCCTCTTCTCTTGCAATAGACCAAAAGTCTGAAGAAACACATCCTGCATTTGCAAGTGTTATGCCATCCACACAATCCAAGATTTCTCTGATAAGATCACCATTCAAAGTCATTATGCAAAGAACAAATTTGATGCCTACGATAACAAAATAGGGGAGTTTGAATGGTGAACTAAACCCTAAAGACAATTTATATGATGGTGATTCAGTGAAACATATGTCTGGTCTAATGAAATGATATCAAAATTCAGATCCCCTGTTCAGTTTCAATCAATTGACATCTGTTGTTAGCTGTTTATTCCAAAAATCGATGCCTTTGAAAGAAAATTGGGGGAGAATAATGAGATAATGAAATTGGTTGTCCAGAAACATTGTCAATATCTCGCAAATTCCTGGGCATTAAAATAGAGTACTGTCAATTCAAAGGAAGCTCAATAACCTCCCTCTTCTATTGAACGTAATGGAGAGAAAACCCTACAAAAGAAAAACGCATGAACCCGACCATTTATAAAATTTGGAGTAATAGCTTATTCTCGAATAGTCTTCTTCGGGAATAAAATGAATTCTAGCTTTTTTGGGGAATTACTTTATCCATGCATTGGTCGAAAAACGGGAATAATTTTTCCAATTCGTAAATTAAAAAAGTGGCCACAAACAGTGAATAAACTTATTCCAACATACAATAATGCTTATTCAAGGTTAATTCCAAGCACCAAACGGGCCCTTAATGCCTTGGTAATTAAGCATTGGCATTATTAAATTTTGTCGTACATAAGCATTGGCATTATTAAATTTTGTTGTACATAAGCATTGGCATGAGAACTGTAGTCGCCATAATTGTGGCTCCCCATTTTTTTAAATTGCCATGTCTTATTGTTACCAAAGATATAAACTGAGTAGCATGTTGGGCGATAGGACTGAGAGAAGAATATAAGAGCAGCATTTGGATTTTCAGAAGTTAGATTAAATAATAATATTATTCATTTCTTGAACAAAATGCATTGGGTCAGTTAGGGGTAGATACTAGTATCACAGTCAATTTAATAGTAGCACATTTAATTGGATGCGGCTATGTTCCATCATGATCTGTATGTTTTGAATCAAAAACAATAAAAAAAATTCCAAAAATAATCACTAAGTTTTTGCAGATCTGGAAAAAAAATATTTGTCTTTGGTGCATTTTATCGGGAGCTTAGCCACTGCCCATTTAATTTAGTTAAAAAATAATAATTAAAAGTTCATTAATGAGTTTCACATGTAGTAATAGTCAAATGATCTGTTTGTACATCATTAGGGACATCTATCTATAAGTGCAATTGTGAGTGTACTATTGGCACCTTTTGACCTTTAAATGAATAACCTGTTTATAGATTTGACCTTCAAATAAAAGAAAAATTGCATGATATTTATATTGAACTATTTTAGCTAAATTTTACTATATAATAAATTTATCATTGTCTATAAATTATATACTATTATTATAATATATATTATATGAATTTTATATAACTCTATTTAAATTTTCCTAGAGAAAATTAATTCATGTAAGAAATTTAAAGTTTTCATTTAATTTAATTTAAAATAAATATAAATATACATAGTATTTAGAAATTTTAAAGGAATTATTATTAATTTAAATTAATTATAATTTATAAGTATACAATAAATTAACTCTTCATAATTAAATTTAAATATATGGTGATATTAGATCCTTTTGATATCATTACATACAACTTTTTTTAGAATATTAATGTTGATGATACTAATCATTAACATCAAATTTAATATAAACAATATCTTATTTAAATCAATACAAATTAAATTAAATTAGTATAGTATAAATAAAAGTGTTTAAATCATAAACAAAATTAATAATATTATAACTGTATGTACATTAAATTTTAATTATATATATTTAATTAATATATATAATTAAAATTTAATGTACATACTGTTATAATATTATTAATTTTGTTTATGATTTAAACACTTTTATTTATACTATACTAATTTAATTTAATTTGTATTGATTTAAATAAGATATTGTTTATATTAAATTTGATGTTAATGATTAGTATCATCAACATTAATATTCTAAAAAAAGTTGTATGTAATGATATCAAAAGGATCTAATATCACCATATATTTAAATTTAATTATGAAGAGTTAATTTATTGTATACTTATAAATTATAATTAATTTAAATTAATAATAATTCCTTTAAAGTTTCTAAATACTAGGTATTTTTTCCATCAATAAATTTTCACAAATTTAGTATTTAAGAATACAAACTATATATTTCTAATTTTAAATCTTTTAAAAATAATAATGTTAATAATTTTTTAATATTTTATACATCTTAAAATAACTTAATTACATATTATATAAAAAAAATTAATAACATTTTTAGACTTTAATAAAATCATAAGATAGATTACAATACAAATGATTATTGTGATATATATATATATATATATATATATATATATATATATATATATATATATATATATATATATATATATATATATATATATATATATATATATATATATATATATATATATATATATATATATATATATAATCAATCATTATTGATTATTGATATGACTGAAAATGATCATTTAAACTGTGTATAAAATGAACCCAATTATATACTGCCATTGACTTAATGTAATCAATGTAATTGTGATAACATCATAATATTCAAGCAGATCATATTTCCTAGAATATTGTGATCACATATCAACAATAGTGATCATTGTTATTGAAATGACACTTACAACTAAATTTAGTTTGTTGTGAATCGGTAATATTGGGAGTTTGGGCATGTCCCTAGGTGGTTTGGGCCACGTAGAGATATGTCTCTACATGGGTCATATATATATATATATGATCTTATTTTTAACACATTGCCTATATATGTTTATTTTTAGAAGTTAAATGATATCATTACTATAAAAAATTACACAATATATTTCTTAAAATCATATTTTATAATATAAAAACTTACTAAAATAATATAAATTTTAAAAATCTAAACATATAAATATGATTAAAACATTAGATACTATTAATATATTATATTCATTTTTTTTGCTTCATAAAATCGGCACTAAGTATAAAAAATTTAATATTAAAAAATCATATTAAAGCATCTTTTAACTGTCCCATATTTGTATTGCACATTTCACCAACGACGATGTACAATTTATGTGGACAAACCAAAATTGGTATGACAACCTGCCATTATGGCATGCATATAGCAATTGGAAGGGCATCCAACCATATTGAGTGATATGGCTGGATAGCCCTTGTCGTCCAATATAGTCAGGCCTCCAAATTGTTGAGAAGTGAAGGCCAACAATCATAATCTTTTCCCCTTTTATTGTGACTCTTCAATTCGAAGACTCTTCATTATGTAATATTATTGGAGCCTTTATATATGTTGCTCCTGCTCATTTGTAAATAATCTTTTTTGATATTAATACAATAATCTGCAGTCTGGACGTAGCCACAATTTTTGGTGAACCAGGATAAATACTGGTGTTGTGTATTTGCCTTTCATATTTTATGTTTGCTATTTATTTTTTGTTTTCAAATCCTTTCAATTGGTATCAGAGCACAGGTTGTGTAGATTGGAAATCGGGGTTGAATTTCTGAAAAGATGGAGGATACGAAAGTGGAGAAATTCGCAAGCAAGAACTTTAGCCTATGGAAAGTGTAGATGTGTTCCTTGCTGATCAAGCAAGATTTAACAATCACAATCGAAGGAAAAACTAAGAAACTGACTACGACGTCGGATGAAGATTAGAAGAAGATTGATGATAAGGCGATGGCATCAATCTTTCTTTCGCTATTGCAAAATGTCTTAAATAAAAAGACAACAAAATAAGTTTGGGACAAACTTCAGAGCATGTATGAGATGACATCGGTTGCAAATAAAATCTTCATTATGAAGAGACTCTACAAGTTGAAAATGAAGGAAGGGACTGCGATGTCAAATCATATAAATGATTTGAACACTTTATTATGTCAAGCAAACTCGGTTGGTATGACACAAGATGACGAAGCCAAAGCCATCATCTTGTTGTGTTCCTTACCCGACAGTTGGGATCTCGTAGTTACAGCTGTTAGTACTTCTAATTCCATGAAGAAGAAGTTGGACTACGATGAAGTGGTTGCCACTTTGCTTAGTGAAGATATGAGAAGAAGTAACAAATACACCCCATCTGGTGATGCTCTTACCATGGTCAGCACCGAGAGAAGGGGAAGAAGCCATCATAGAGGTAATAACAATAATAATTACAATCAAAGAGAATCTAGATCACCCAATCGATCAAAGTCAAGAGGTAGGAATGGAGAGTGCTGGTTTTGTGGTAAACCTGGCCACTCAAAATGAAATTGTCGGGCTTACAAGAAAGCACAAGAAAGTGAGGAATAGTGAAGCTAATACAGCCTATGAGATAGATGAAACTGCTTTAATTCTTTCTACAAGCGACTCAAAATCAGATTCTTGGGTGATAGATTTTGGAGCCTCCTTCCATGCCACTTCGTGTACGGATTGCTTCACAAATTACCATGAAGGACAATTTGGAGAAGTTTTTCTTATAGACAATAAGTCTTGTGAGATAGTTGGCAAAGGTGACATTATGTTGTAGCTAGAAGACGGTGGCCATTGGTTGTTAAAGGATGTTCGTCATGTTCCCAAGTTGAGGTGAAATCTGATTTCTGTTAGTTAGCTCTTTGCACAAAGATATCATCCACACTTTCAGCCAGACACTTGGAAAGTTACCAAGGGTTCAAGGATCATTTCCAAGGGCAATAAAGTTGGTAGTCTATATCTCTTTGAAAATCCTACCGAAGTAGGTGTTGCTATGATAGTTGTGGGCAGCGATGTGACACTTTGGCATCAAAGATTAGGCCACATGAGCAAGAAAGGACTAGAGGTAATGCTCAAAAGGGATCAACTATCAGGTCTCCAATCAACAAACTTGGAGTTTGGTGAATATTGTCTTTACGACAAGAAAAAGTGTGTCAACTTCTTGAAAGATGGGCATGACATGAAGGCAAAACCATTGGAACTTGTGCACTCAGATGTCTTTGGTCCTACCGAGGTAAGCTCTTTATGAGGTGCTAAATATTTTGTTACTTTCCTTGATGATTGTACTAGGAAAGTTAGGATATACATGATGGCAAATAAATCTGAAGTATTTTCTAAGTTCAAAGTTTTCAAAGCTCTTGTTGAAAACCAAAGAGGTCACAAGATTAAATGCTTAAAAATAGATAATGGAGGGTAGTTTTGTTCATTGGAATTTGATAATTGTTGTGTAGATAATGGTATTTGTAGGGTGAAAGTTGTCCCCTGCACCCCTCAAGAAAATAGGGCAGCAGAAAGGCTTAATAGGACAATACTTGAGAAAGCTTAATAGGACAATACTTGAGAAAGCTCAGTGTATGATTTCCAATGCAAGTTTGGGAAAATAATTTTGGGCTGAAGCATGCAATACAACAGTCTATTTAATAAATTGAAGTCCTTTATCAAGGTTGAACTTTGAAATTTTGGAAGAGGAATGGAAAGGAAAATGAGTTTCATACTCTCATCTTAAAGTCTTTGGCTGTTAGGCTTCTGTACATGTCCCTAAGGAGAAGCGAAGCAAACTAGATCCTAAATCATAGCCTTGTATATTCGTTGGATATGGAGAAGAATAGTTTGGCTTCAGACTTTGGAGTCTATCTAATAAGAAAATCATATGGATCAGAGATGTAGTCTTTAATGAGAAGATATTTCCTCATTCTAAAGATGAAACTCCTATCAGAGAATATATTCCCCTATTTGAGATGATGGACAATGGAAATAAAAATTCTCCCATCTACTCACATGTTAATCCCACATCAAATTCTCCCATCTTTGTTCTATCTCCTATGCCTCAGTTGTCACAAAGTTCAACATCAAGAAGCTTGGCCAATGATAATTTACATGACTGGAACTCATGTGGTGGCAATCAAACTATCCTCACCCCATACGGTTTTGGCTCCACCGAAGTCTATTCCCTTGCATCCCCTACTCACGACACAAGGCACAAGGGAGAACACTCATAGTTTTGACTCCCTCTCAGCACAATCCCCAATACAAGGCACAAAGGAGAACACTCATGACAAGGAGCAAGGTACATGAAAGTCTCACATAACACAACATGAAGTCAACACTGTGTTTGGGAGTCATGTTTCCTTGACCCCACACGGTCTTGGCTCTGTTGTAGACCTTTTCATTTGGACTCCTATGGAGAATTGCAATGAAGCTGACTCCCTCCCAACTCACAACAGTCTTAGGGATTACACTTGCGATAGTCTTAGGGAACATGGCACCCCTTCGAGCACTCACAATAGTCTCAGGGAACAATAGTCTCAGGGAACATGACACCCCTCAGAGAACTCATGCCAATCTCAGGGATCAAAGCACATGGAAGTCTCAGAGAATTGGATCCCACATAACATCGTTTACCAATTTCTCAAATGAATTTGATCCCACGCAAGGTGTATTTGAGCAGAACACTCAGGGAGTTTGCGATTTGGGACTAGGACACATCAATTTTGCATCTTCTAAGATTGCAAAGGATTTTGGACAGAGCATAGAAGAATTTGGAGGATGCAATGAAATAGGGAGACAAGGAATTAAATAGGGAATTAAAAGAACTCCCATCTCTAGTTCTCCAATTGAACTAGTTCAAGATCAATCAGAAAGTATAGAACCCCAATTAAGGAGATCTACCAGAGAAAGGAAAATGCCAGCTAAATACTCTGATTATGAGTTATTGTTTGCTGAAGAAGCAGATCCTTCAATTCTTGTTTCAGAACTTTCAAAACCATCAACATTTAAAGCTTCTCACAAAGATGTCAATAGTGATAAATGGAAAATAGCGATACATGAGGAGATGGATTCTTTACTTAAAAATCAAACTTGTAACTTGGTCTCTCTTCCGCCAAATCAAAGACCACTTAGGAACAAGTGGGTATAATGGTTAAAAGAAGAAGACGAAGGTAGAAAATGCTTCAAGGCCATATTGGTGGTAAAGGGGTTTGATCAAGAAAAGGGGATAGATTTTAATGAGATCTTCTCACCGGTTGTCAAGATGACAACTATCCTAACAGTCTTGGGATTAGCAGCAGTGTGGGATCTTGAGTTGGAACAGCTTGATGTGAAGACCACATTCCTACATGGTGATGTAGAAGAAGAGTTATATATGGAGCAGCCTCAAGGATTCATCAAGAAGGGACAAGAGCATCTTTATTGCAAGCTAAATCGGAGTTTGTATGGCCTCAAGCAAGCCCCAAGATAGTGGTATATAAAATTTGATCGCTTCATGGCTGAAAACAATTTCACAAGATGTGAATCAGACCCATGTGTCTAATTCAAGAAACTTCCTAATGGTGAGTTCATCATTCTCCTTCTTTATGTCGATGACATGTTAGTAGCTGTCACAAATAAAAGAATAGTTAATGAGTTAAAGGAGAAATTGGCAAGAAAGTTTGACATGAAGGACTTAGGGGCAGCCAAGAAGATTCTTGGCATGATGACCACAAGAGACAAGAAGAAGAAGGAAATTACGTTATCTCAAAAATAATACATTGATAAAGTTGTTGAGATGTTTGGCATGGCTGATGCTAAAGTTGCTCCCCTTCCTCTTGCTGGTCATTTTCGCTTAAGTTTTGAATTGTGTCCAAAAACACAAGAAGAAAAGGACTTCATGGAGAAAATTCCTTATAAATCTGTAGTTGGAAGCATTATGTATGCAATGGTTTCTACTTGCCCCGACATTTCTCATGTGGTGGGAGTTGTGAACACATTCATGAGCAATCCCAGGAAGGCTTATTGGGAAGTAGCTAAGTGGATACTAAGGTATCTAAAAGGAACTTCAGATTATGCATTATGCTTTGGAGGAAATAAGGTTCAGCTGCAAGGTTACACTAATTCTGATCATGTCAGAGACTTGGATAAATGAAGGTCTACCACTAGATATACCTTCATGTTTGCAGGAGCTTCCATCAGTTGGGCTTCAAGGTTGCAACATTGCATTTCTCTTTCTTCAGTTGAGGCTAAATACTTGGCTCTTTTCGAAGGTGCAATGGAAATGATTTGGCTTCAGCAATTGCTTGGTGACTTGAAAGTTCATCAAAATGAGTATAATATTTTTTGTGATAGTTGCAGTGCTATCTTCATGGCTCATAATCATTCATCACAACGTCACTCTAAGCATGTTGACACACATGTTCACTTTGTTCATCATGCAGTTGAAGAAGGAAAGTTGAAAGTTGTTAAGATTGATACCAAGATCAATCTGACAGATATATTCACAAAGGTTGTCGCCAAAGAGAAATTTGAATGTGCAAGGACTTCTCTTGGGCTTGTGAAGAAAAGATAAGTCGGCATTTAAGTAGGGTATTGGGCGAACAGTTGCAGCATTGGTTGGCCTTCAAGTGGGAGTTTGTTGAGAAGTGAAGGCCAACAGTCATAATCTTTTTCCCTTTTATTGTGACTCTTCAATTCAAAGACTCTTCATTATGTAATATTATTGGAGCCTTTATATATGTTGCTCCTGCTCATTTGTAAACAATCTTTTTTTATATTAATACAATACTCTGCAGTATGGACATAGCCACATTTTGTGGTGAACCAGGATAAATACTGGTGTTGTGTATTTACCTTTTATATTTTGTGTCTGCTGTTTATTTTTCTCTTTAAAATCCTTTCACATATATGTATGATAGTCATACATCAGATACTCATATATAGTCTATATGCAGGGACAGGCTAATCTCCCTACAAAACGTATTAAACACAAATAAATAAATAAACTTTTTTTTTCAGATTTGTGAAAACATAGTGATTTTTTTGTAAATTTTTTATGGTTTTTTATCACAAAATATGCAAATCATGAAAAAAAGATGTTTTTGATTACGGTAAAAATAGGTTTTGAAGGGCCACCGAAACCTTTTAACATAGAAAGAAAGAGATAAGCATGGAAGACCAAAAGAACAGCTAGCTGCCCCTAGAAAGGGAATAGACTACAAAGGGACATATCCCAGATATTCAAAGACCACCTACACAACAAAAAAGAAAAAGATGTTGGAAGCAAAATAAAGAAAAAGACCACCAGCATGAAGATCAAGACAGAGTCTTCAAGAAGCCCTCAGAGTCCTCCAGTTGGGCCTCCATAATCTTGACATTACCTTTCAGCCTCTGAATGTCTTGGTCTTCAACCTTGAGTTTCTTTTTGGTGTTGGACCTAGTTCTGGTACTAGGTCCCATCTGCTGACTGGAACCAGTTAGATCAATGTTGTCGATCAGAGGGCCCTCTTTGTTCCCTTCCAGCATTTTTCTTAGCATGTTCAATTTCTCTAGAGTAGACTTCATTCCTGAATTTGCCATACCAAGCAAATTCTTCAACATAGTTTCATTCTTGCTAGTCTTCTCATGAATGGGAACCATGGCTATCTCAACAAATTTTTTAATTTTTCATCCATCTCAGAACCGTAATAAAAAACATAGGCTTTAGCATTAGTGGCATTCTCCTTCCTGATATTATCAATGATTTCCTCAAGCATAGTATTCTTATTTTCCAGTTGGATACATCTGTTCTTCAGCTCAACCAAATCATTCTACACCCACTTATCCAGATTATACCTATAGATAGACTTGTTCTTAGCAATTTGAAGGGGGGTCATAATGATAGATCTCTTAACTTGCGACTCCATCTCTCTAAGGTCATCCTGAAGAGGTTGGGACCTATTGCTGCCATGGGTTCTCTCACTGTCATCCTTCTTGTTCTCCTTCCCAGAGCTATGGGAATCGTGGGAATCTAGATTTTCCTCCTCCATAACCCTGAAACTATTTTTTCCTGATTCTTCAACATTACAATCAGCAACATTGGTATCATCATCTTTGTCTTTGTTTTTCTCAACCACAACCTCATTCACAGTTTTATCTTTGCCATCAGCTTTGCCAATCTCTAAAACAGGGTTGGGCTTATCTCCACTATTTTTATTATCCTGATATTACCCTTTACAATAGAGGTAGTGACATCAAGGTTCTCCATCTCATTCTCCTCAAGGATCTGGGTAGTGGAATTAGACAAATCATTGTAACCCACTTGGGTATTCTCACCAACCTCGGGATCAATAGCAGGCATGACCGTAGAAAAAGGCATCACACAATCAGGCTCTGAATTGGTAGATTTCGCAAGGGGATCCAAATTGTTCTTAGCAGTGACAAGGGCATTGACCTCAAAAGTATCCTTGACAAACTTCAAACCATCCTTAGGTCCAGAAGAGGCAGGCTCAGAGGGGGGAAGAGCTTTCTTATTTTTCTTTTTCCTGGACAGAGAACCCATAATCTTCCTTTTTTTTGACCTGGGCCAAGATAGGATCAGGAATATGGTCTCTCACATAATCGGTTATGAGGAGAATAAGCCCAACATGAAGAATAGGGATATTCTTCACTCTATATTCAAAAATGCTCTAGTTGAGCGAACACAGGAGAAAATAGGGAAAGGAAATCCTTTTGTCGTGCCTAAAATGATTAGCTAGGACAAAATGGTAGTTATAAACCCTAGAAAATCTCCCTTCTAGAGTAAAGTACTCCATCATAACCTTAATGATAGAAACCCAAATTTTATCAATATTATCCATATCCACATAGTTGTTCTTACCTTTAACCATGAGAACCCTCTCCTTGTCAGTGAAAGGAAATGACTGGTAAGCTCTGGTTCTGACCTTGATCTCTTTTGAGTACTTCATGCCATCTAGAGGAAGACCAATGATTTCGGAAAGGAGCTCAAGGCTGAGGCTAAAGGACTTGCTAGCCAAATTAACCATGCCCTTATCCCACCCATTTGCAAAGGCTTTGGAAACATCATTATCAAAGCCATGGAGTCTCTAAAGATACCGATGGACATGGCCTTTCTTCAAAACACTCCAGACTTCCTTGTCCTGCTTCCACTTGCATTCCGTCGGCTCTTATTTTCTGAGATCACCACCCATAGCCAAACAATCACCCTGGTCTTTTTTCATCTACTTGTTATGCTTAGACAAGACAATGCTATCGATATTATAGCTCTTAAGCATATAAAAGTTGTTAATCTGGTTCCCAGTCCTATTCACATGTGCGAACTGGCAGTAGTTACTGATAATGATGATGAAGCACATCAAATTTTGAGCTTTCATAATGGGAAAATAATTCCGCATCTTAGTAATGTACTTAGCAAGATTTTGAAAGACCTCTGAAATCACCCCAAACTGATTTGAATTAATTGGTATCATTAATGTTACTATTAATGATTCCTTCCTTATGTCTAATTTTGTCATAATTAATAGACACGATGATAGCATCATTACTGATTGTATTACCAAACCATTTTTGAATTCTCTCACTTTTGGCTCCAATATTAGCAAGGCCGTCAACAACTTGATTGGTTTCCCGGTAGTTGTGAGAAATATGGAATGACTCAAAGGATTGAACAATGATGTTAATTTTGGATATGATATGTTCAATAGTCTAGGAGGGGGTTTTGATACCTTTAATATTATTTATTATATTTAAAGAATCACCTTCAAGCTAGACTCTTTTGAAACCCAATTCTTCCACCAGCAAGATAGTATTGAAAGCAGCCAAAGCCTCCACCTTGTGATTGGTCTGAGATCCCAAAGGGACCGAAATAACACCCAAAAAGTTACCATTGTTGTCTCTGATGATACCACCTCCCCCCGAGACACCCGGATTACCTTTGGAGGCCCCATCAAAATTGGCTTTGACCCAACCAAAGGGAGGAGCAATCCAAACAAAGCTATCTCTAGGAGAGCAAATGTGGGAGTTGTGTTGGGGAAACTTCCAGTTGGTCCAGTCAACATCAGGGAGGCATTCCCTGAGCTTGCTCTTGCTATTATTGATGGCATTGATGAAGTTTTCCTTGATAGCTCTGATGAAATTGTTGTAGATAATGTCAGGTTTGGCATGTTTCTCTCTGAAGATTCTATTATCTTTCCTTCCAGATACACTAGCACAGATGGGGCAGAATAAGATTCTAGAATTCTCTAGCAAGATCATTGTCAAAAGGGCATCTCCATTGAATCACAAAATCCTGCCAAGAGTTAGGAAAGAGCCAACACAAATTCCAATTTTGAAAAACCAAATTCCAGACTCTCCGAGTAAAACTAAAGTGGAGCATTAGGTGATCACAGGATTCAGCTTGTTCCATACAAAGAAAGCATCTATTAATATAACATAATCCTCTTTTTGCTAAATTATCAAGAGTAAGAGGCTTATTCTAGATAAGGATCCAATAGAAAAAAGTTAATCTTAGGAGTAAGGAACTTATACCAGACAGTAGCACACTGAGACTTTACTTCCTTGGAGAAGAAATAGATGTAGGCAGAGGCCACCGAGAACTCACCATTAGAAGAAGGATTCCATTAAATTTTATCAGGATGGTTGTCCTTTACGAACCAGGACTGCAACTCAATCATAAGAGGGGTCAAACTTCTATCAAGGCTAGCAAGGTCCTTCCAAGAGTTATTATGCCAGTAGTCAGAGACTTTGAAACCAAAAGTATCTTTAGCTTGAATTATGATATCCTTCCAATCTTGTTTCTTAGACAAGGGGCCATCTTGGATCCAAGGATCATCCCAGAAGTCAATTTTGGTCCCGTCACCCAGATTCCACCTTATCCCTTCTCTTATAAAATCAATGGAGGAGCAGAGGCTATTCCAAATGTAAGAGCCATTCACCCTGGCATCATTGTTTAAGAGGTCCTCCAGATTGTTAGAGTCAAAGAGATATTTGCTTGTAATGATTCCATTCCATTGCGTAGTATCCCCAAAGACTCTCCAAAATTGCTTGCCCAGGAGGGCTTTATTGACAAGCTTGATAGGTCTTAGACCCAAACCCCCTTTATTCTTAGGCTTGCAAACTTTTTCCCAAGCAACCAAACTTAGTCTTTGTTTATCTTCAACACCAATCCATAAAAACCTTTTTTGGATAGTTTCAAGCACCACCACAAACTTGTGAGGAATCTTGAAAAGACTCAAGGCATACACAGGAAGATTTTGCAGAGTAGACTTTAAGAGCTGAAGCTTGCTAGAATTTCTGAGTAGGGCACCTTTCCAGCCAGCCAAATTTCTATTGAATCTATCAACAATTAGATTCCAAAATCTTTTAGGGGGTTTAGAGCAGCGAGGGAGACCCAGATAGGATGAGGGGAGAGAGCCAATACTGCACCCAAGAATTTTGGAGATCTTAGCCTGTCTCTCAGGGGGGGTATTGATGAAGAATATGAAACTCTTATTCCAATTGATAAGTTGACCCGTTGCCGAGGTGTAGATAGACAGGGCTTTTTTTAGATTCCTGGCTTCTTTAACTGTGGCTTCTCCCATGAAAAGAGTATCATCAACAAATTGCTCATGGGAGCAGGAAGACCTAACCGAGGAAGGTTGGAGACCAGAAATGCTTCCTTCAATAACAAGTTTAGAAATATATCTTAAAAATAGACAAAACCCCAAATTTTATCAATATTGTCCATATCCACATAGTCGTTCTTACCTTTAACCATGAGAGCCCTCTCCTTGTCAGTGACATGAAACAACTGGTAAGCTCTAGTTCCGACCTTGATCTCTTTCGAGTACTTCTTGCCATCCAGAGGAAGACCAGTGATTTCGGAAAGGAGCTTAAGGCTGAGGCTAAAGGATTTGCCAGCCAGATTGAAAAATAGATGTTAAAAATTTCACAAAAATCTATTAAGTTTTCTAGTTTTTGAAATTTGGTCAATGATGCATTTTGTAGGGAGCTTAGCCGCGTCCCTATATGTATATTAGATAAATTATGAGGATTAAGAATGATTTCTTTAATAGGCCAAAAACACAGACATATAGTTGATGAATCAAATAATTTATCTGATCAAAGTCAAGAAAATCAATCATATTTAAATCATCCAAAGGAAAACAAAATAAAAATAAAAAATAAACAGGTTGTATTGCTACGGACTTAGGAATGATTCTTTTAGAGAATTAATTATGTGATTATAATTAAATACATGAAACTTAGCTAAATACATGTAAGTAGCTAGATACATGAAATTTAAGAAATCACTAATATTATTTAATAATTAGTGTTCAATCCTTCCCTATATGTTTACATCTTTAATTGACCTAATGCTACCATTAAAATATGTGGTCAAGAGTAGAAGCCAACACCACTCCTAAATATTTTTAAGTGTAGTAATGTTAACACCAATTATGAAAGATACCACAATAATAAGGTATACTATGGTTATTGACTCTATATGTTTATTTAATAAGGTATAATATACAATAATAAATATATAATATTTAATTAAATAATTAACTGATATAAAAAGTAAATAAACTTAATATAATAAATAATAAAAAGCATTACTATATAATAATAAAATAAAATTACACAAAATAGAGTGTATTTACTAGTAATTATTACCTATTTAGAAATCTCTGTATTTGTAATAAACTAAATAAAATCTAAAACGAAAATTTATGCATATATAAATTAAAATAAGTTTCAAATCCGATTTGATAAAATTAAAGGACAGTATAGACCCTTGAGAGTGCTCGTTGCTCTCGTATGAAATACATGTGAGCTGTCATTATAAATAATTGTTGACGTGTCAGACACGTAACCAATCGTTCCGTGTTCAAATGACTTTTGAGTACCGCAAGATTCTGCTGTCGATGAACGTGCAGTTCCACGAAACATGACCAGTTGAAAAACCATCCAAATCAATGACGAAAAAACGAAGGGTGGAAATTGGTGGAATCGTCTTGAATTAGTTTTTAGATGACTTTCAACCGTTAATAATTGGCGCGATTTCGCGTCATGTGTGGAAATGGAGTGTATTGTTGGCGTAGGCCATGTGCATTTCGTACATTGACTGAATTTTTTTTAATTAGGTACATTGATTAAAAAATTTGAAATAATTTTTAACGGAATTATTGAATGAATTTGAAGTTTAACAAGTAAGGGAAAGTCTCACCAACTAGTCTCTTTTTCTTTTCTTTTTACAATTTGAATTTTGAATTTTTTTAAATCTTTGTTAGAAAAAAAATAATTTTGTGACCTTTTCTTTTTCAAATAAATTTCTTACCGTCAATTTTAGAATATCAATTTAATCTTTTAGTATATTCTTATAAGTAATGTCATTCTATCTCTAACACTTCTTAAATGCAATGACAATGTCTTCTATCCAGTAAAGTAAGTATTGTTCATCCATTAATATGAGAAAAATGGAAATTAAGTTTCTTATAAATAAAAAATATAAATTTCCTCTTCTGGAAACTAAGTTGAAATTAAGATAAGAGTAGCTACCACCGAATTATTGGACAGAAAGTCTACAGAGGACCGTAACCTTATATGTAAGGATATGCAACATGATCTCACTTAATAAGAAAAATGGATATGATTGCAGTGGCTATAGCCATAGGGTCTGTGTTCTTTCTGCTGTTTCTTCTCAGAAACCCTTCTTCAAACCCTAATCTACCACCGGGTAGTTTTGGCTGGCCGCTACTGGGGGAGAGTCTACAGTTTCTAGCTTCCCAAAGGGCCAACGCATTTCATGAATTTTTTGAGCGAAGGATTAAGGTCCATGGAGGAGATATCTTTAAAACCCACTTGCTCGGATCCCCTGCAGCTGTATTGTACAGTCCTGCGGGAAACCGCTTTCTCTTCTCCAATGAAAACAAGCTCGTACAGAGTACATGGCCGTCTTCTGTTACCAAGTTGTTTGAAAATTCACTACTCAGTAAAGTTGGGGACGAAGCAAAAGATCTGAGAAAGCTGCTGCTCAATTTCTTGAAGCCAGAAGCTCTGCAATCATTCGTGACCAGAGTGGACTCCATTGTCAGTGACCATGTTAAACGCTTCTGGATTGGGGAAACCCAAATCAAGGCATTTCCTCTCTCCAAGCACTGCTTGTTTGCTGTGACCTGTTCTCTTTTCATTAGCATGGATGAAGGGCCTCAGCAATCTGATTTGTATGCCCATTTTATTGACGTCTTAAACGGAGTGTTCCAGTTCCCTCTGGATTTTCCGGGTACTCTGTACCGGAAAGCCAGGATTGGGAGTAATCGTATCCGTGAAATTCTGCAGAGTGTGATTGAGAAGAGGAAGGCGGATTTGAGTTCCGGATCTGCTTCGCCAGAGCAGGATTTGCTTTCCTTTCTGCTTTGTAATGCCGATGGGAGTGGGAATGTGTTGAGCGACGAAGATATTAAGGATAACATTATGCTGCTTCTTATTGCTGGCCATGACACCACCGCTGTGACTGTAACGATGCTGTTGAAATATCTGGCCCTCAATCCAGACTGCTACCAGAAGGTTCTACAAGGTATATCAGAAATACCCTACAGTGAAGTCCATTTCTCTTTCTTTCTTTTTCCCTAAAACTTTTATAGATGGGATTATTCACTTGGGAAAACAATGCAGAGCAAATGGAGATAAGGGGGGAGAAGGAGAGTGTTCTGCAGTGGGATGACCTGCACAAGATGAAGTACACGTGGAGAGCTGCCCAGGAGACACTCAGAGTCTGCCCTCCATCAGGAGGCAGTTGGCGCAAGGCTATTGTAGATTTCTCCTACGCTGGTTTCACAATCCCCAAGGGATGGAAGGTATGCAAAATAGTTTATTTTCTTATTGAGTAGGTCAAAAGTGCACTGTTATGTTCATAGGACAGTCAGCTTTGAAATAATCTTTGTAGCATTCTTTGAAATATTTTAGGAATACTTCTTCTATGGAATTTTAACCTTAGAAGTACTACTTACAACACCTAATGTGAGGGAAAGAATTGACTCAACTTTGTACAATCATAGAAATCAATTGAATAGTTTGTAAAGATGAAGGAAATAATTGACTCGACTTTGTACAATCATAGAAATCAATTGAATAGTTTGTAAAGATGTGAAATTAGAAGAAATGATCTAACCAAATTCTTATCATTATCTCCAAATTCATATATCAATATAAATAAACTCTGTCATCTATTTACATTCAGTAATAAAAGGATTTAATTATTGATAATGCTTTTACATTTTGATGTCTTTTATAAACTCTTATACCTTTTCTTAGCAATCAAACAATTGGTTCAATGCTTTGGATCATACTCTATGATCCATCATCTGAATGGATCACGAAGTATGTTTTGAAACGTTGATGCTAAAAACTTGCTTACAATCTTTCCCAAAAGTATAACAATAATATCTTATGGATTGTGGAAATATGTTATCTGTAATTGATTTGATGTTCAACTGTTTAAGTTTTTTTAATGTGAATGATATTGGTACAATATGACCTCTCCTCCCCTAGCATATCATGATATCAACTCTCACCATGTAAGAATAAAAAAAGTTGATCAAGTTAATTGAATAGTTTGTATAGATGTGAAATTAGCACGTAGAATCTTACCGAATTCTCACCATTATCTAATTCATATTAGCATAGATTAATCTAGTTATTAGTTGCTTATGTTTCTAATATTTTGATTATATGTTAATAGGTTGCAATTATTTTGGACATCTTCTTTAACCCATAAAAATGCAAAATATTCTCACCATTATCGAATTCATATTAGCATAGATTAATCTAGTTATTAGTTGCTTATGTTTCTAATATCTTGATTATATGTTAATGGGTTGCAGTTATTTTGGACAACTTCTTCAACCCATAAAAATGCAAAATATTTTGAGGATCCAGAAAAATTTGATCCATCAAGATTTGAAGGGAATGGGCCAACACCTTACACATTTGTGCCATTTGGAGGTGGCCCACGAATGTGTCCAGGGAATGAGTTTGCACGGATGCTAGTTCTTGTATTCATCCACAACATTGTTAAAAATGTTGAATGGGATTTAGAAAATGTGAATGAAAAGGTGATTATCAATCCAGTACCTACCCCCGTCAACGGCTTGCCCATCAACCTTCGACGACTCTCACTCACTACTTGAGTTTTCTCTAGATACAAACACTCACTACTTGGAATTTCTTATTGCTTTTGGACAAAACGAAAATACCAAATTAAGGTGTATGGTAGTAATTATTAAATAAAAGCATCTAAAGGTGCTATTAAATGGTTTATAGGCACAAATATTTGTAGTCTTATAACCAATCATTTATATTTATGTTTATCAAGACCATTTGATTTTTCTTTTTATTGTGGTTAGTTTTCAAGAATTCTAGAGTGTTAATTTAGGAATTTTTTCAATGATTTTATAAAAAGGAAGCAACTTTCAAAATATTTTAGTTTATTGATATTGATAATAAGTTTAAATATATTAATAGGATAATTTATTGATTTATTTATACTTTTATTTTTGTGGGATATTCAAATTTTGACTTAATTCATAGTTTATAGATGATATTATAGATTGTTCCCATAAATTATGTTGTGTCTCTCTAATTTTGATATGCAAGAACTTTATATTTAAGCATATTCACAAATGAATGTCACCAAATTTTCTTTATCATTACCTTCAATGAATGCTTTAGTTAAAAAGATATTTTAGTTTAATTTAGAACTTACTTTTCACATTTTGGCATGGAGGTTATAGTAAGTCTTATTTAAAATCATATTCTACTTGTGCATAAATACTTTATTCCCAAACATAGATTTGTAATCACCTTGTAACATTATACTTTTTAAAAGTGATGATAGTCAATGAGTAGCTAAAATGACTTTGTGGATGAAAAAAGATCCATAAAAAAGAGTGATGATACATAATTGAATAATAATAACTATAAGTGTTGTTTATAAAGTCATGGGATGAACCCACAATAGTGGGTTACACTTTTTTGCCTGAACAGACATTGAACTCTACATTTTGAAAAAAAAATTCACTTTTGGATGCTTATTGTCGCTAATCCTTTACAAATCTAAAGATGAAGTAAATTAGAGTCTTATAGGTTTTTTCTGTCTAGATTCTAAATATATTTTGTAAATTTTTTTTGGAATTGATTTGAATCAAGTTTTATTTCTCATGAAAAGTGGTATGTTGTTGCAACCATCATTTTCAAAGAGTGACATTGTTTTCGTAAAACATAACTTTTTTTCTAGAATAGATATCAATGTGGTTCTTTCAAATTTCATTTTGTAACATCCATATCTAGAACTTGGAATTGGTTTCATGACTTTATCACTAGTATTTCATATTTTATTAATGTTTGAAATTGACTAAACTGTAATTTTGACGTACATTGTTTCCGTAACTTGTAACTTGTTGTGTATTTGTCCAATTTCAAATTATTATTTTTTGATAGAAACAAGACTTCAATTCTAGGGGCATTGTAGTTTTCAGATTTTTTTTTCTTTTTTACTATTTTTCATTGAACGTCGAACATAGAGGTCATATTTGGTAAGAAACCTACATTTGATTGACATCAAAAAACATGTACATAATCAACTCAAAATTTATCAAATTTATAACCATTAGAAAGTGCATTCTGAGTACTAGTAACATGCAAAAGGGCATATCCTTAATGTTCCATTTGTCCTCTGTAATTGAGCCCCAAAGCCATGAAATATTCATAAATTAATTGGCCTTTGCAAAATGGGTCTAATCTGGAAGTTTTGATAGAAAGTACTTTCGATCGAAACTAATAGGTTTCAATCGAAAGTACTTTCTATTTAAAATACTTGAGTTTTTTTGCATGGTTAAAGTCCTAACTCGAGTACTTTCAACTGAAAGTACTAATTGACTTTTGATAGAACATGGGTCGACCAATTTAGTAAATTTTTAGGCTAGTAATGATCTTGTATAAATAAACATTTTTTTGCCTAATTTTGTAAATTTGAAAGTTGCTGAATAATTCGCATTTTGGAAAAGACATTTGGAAGTGTATTTTTTTTAATTTTTCCAAATTTTAGTGGAGTCATTTTGCAAGGGAAAGTGATGGGAAATATAAAGAGAAGGGTATAAAATAAGACTACACAAAATTATTCACTAGAGCCCAAACAAAGACTTCGTGAATAATCACAGGCAAGATATTATCATACTCTCTCTCTCTCTCTCTCTCTCTCTCTCTCTCTCTCTCTCAAGTAGATGGTCAGGACTTATTTTTAATGAAACATTCATGCATGATATTGCAATACTAAATAAGACCAATTAAGACCTAATAGGACCCCTCAAGACCTAACATGAGTAATAAGACCTAATAGGACCTAATAATTAATAACACCTAATAAGACCCTTAACACCTAATAGGATCACTTAAGACCTAATAGGACCCCTTAAGACCAAATAGGACTAATAGGACCTATTAAGATCAATTAAGACCTAACATGAGTAATAAGGCCTAATAGGACCTCTTAAGTCCTAACATGAGTAATAAGACCTAATAGGAGGTCCCTTAAGACCAATTAAGATCTAACATGTGATTAATAAGACCTAATATGACCTATAAGACCTAATACTTGACTAATAAGACCTAATAGGACTAATAAGACCTAATAAGACTTATTAAGATCAATTAGGGCCAATTAAGACCAATTAAGACCTAATAGGACCTAATAATACCTAATAAGATGTAATAGGACCCTTAAGACCGCTTAAGACCTAATAGGACTAATAGGATCTATTAAGACCAATTAAGACCTAACATGACCAGTAAGACCTAATAGGACCTATTAAGACCAACTAAGATCTAATAGGACCTATTAAGACCAATTAAGACCAAATAACACCAATTAAGACCTATTAGAACTTATTAAGACCAATTAAGACCAATTAAGACCTATTAAGATCAATTAAGATAGGTAATAGCACATATTAATACCAATGAAGACCTAACATGTCTATTAAGACCTAATAGGACCTCTTAAGACCTAACATGAGTAATTTAAGACCTAATAGGACCCTTAAGACCAATTATGACCTAATATGATTAATAAGAGGTCTAATAGGACCTATTAGGACCTAACTTGATTAATAAGACCTAAAACCTAGTAATAAGACCTAATATGACCCTTAAGACCCAATAGGATGAGTTAAGACTTAATACTTGAGCAATAGGATGTATTAAGACTAATTAAAACCAATTAACACCAATTAAGACCTATTAGGACCTATTAAGACCAATTAAGACCTATTAGGACCTATTAAGACCTATTAAGACCTATTAGGACCTATTAAGACCAATTAAGACCTAATAGGACCCCTAAGACCTAATAGGGCCCCTTGAGAGTCAATAGGACTAATATGACATATTAAGACCAATTAAACCTAACATGTGACTATAAGACCAATTAGAACATGTTACTTGACCAATTAAGACCTAATAGTACCTATTAAGATCGATTAAGAGAAATTAAGACCTAATAGGACCCGTAAGACCCAATAGGACCACTTTAGACCTAATAGGACACCTTAAGACCAATTAAGACCTAACATGTGACTAATAAAACCTAATATGACCAATAAGAACTAATAGGACCTATAAGACATAATAAGACCTAATAGGAAGTTAATAAGACCTAATACCTAACTAATACGACCTAATAGGACTAATAAGACCTAATACGACCAATTAAGACCTAATAGGACCTAATAATACCTAATAGGACCCCTTAAGACCAATTAAGACCTAACAGTACATGTCTAATAAGTCCTGACCAATTAGGACCAATTAGAATCTCTCTCTCTCTCCCTCTTTAGTCTCTTTGTGGTGAATATGTATTTTGGGTCTTCCCCTTAAGACTATTTTTCTTGAATTGTGTGTAGCCTTTGAAGACTCTATTAAGAGTTTTTCTTTAATTTTGTTTGCAGCCCAAGTTCAAGCAACAAATGAGAATGTTATTCTAGCTAAAGGGTTGAAGAGAAAAATAAATTGTAAAATCATAGATCATTTAATTGAAATGGATGTGGAAAAATTGATATATTATGCTAAAAACCCTACAAACTACAAAGAGGGCATTGAATAAAAAGTCTAAGAAAGTAATTGCACAATTTGAGAATCTTGGTACACTTGAAAATACCCAACTCTTATCAATTCCACTTCTTAAAGATGAGTTAAAAGAGCCATTAAAAATTTTGGGTGTAGATGCAACTTTGAAAAAGATGAAATCGTCTAATGTACAAAAAGATATTGTTGAAAGTGTTAAAGAAGGTTTGCATTCCATTGGGAAAAAAACTAGATCAACAGATAAGTCCATTTCAAGAAGATTGATATTGACATCTATTTTAAATAAAAACATGTCCCAAAAAGAGACAAATCTCTTCACTTTCATCTCATATTGGGTGTAGTGGGAAGATAATATCACATTATATGAAAAAGGAGAATCAATTTGGATGATGCTACATTAGAAGCTAATTGGACACTAATGTGTAGATCTCCTCTCTCTGATAGGATTGATGAAACAGTTAGGAACTTGATTAAGAACTTTTGGATTGATCATACTCGTCCTTCACCGAATTTTAGAGATGTTATCAAGCATAGGAGTGAGCCTAAGGAATATTTGTGGCACACAAAACATTGGTTGGACACCACACAACATGAAATGTATCTCTCATTTTGTAATTCAAACCCTGACATAAAGATTGGATAAACAATGTTTGAAAGATTGAAGCCATATTATGTGAAGATAAATAAATATTTTTAAAATTGTTGTTGTCAATATCATATTGAATTTGATCTCTACTATCTATGGTCTTGAAAGATGATAGAAGGAAGTGATGGTTCTCAAAATGATTTTCCTAAATTACCAAGTCAATTCATAGCATCAATCTTGTGTGAAAAATTAATTAAACATACAATACGTGAAATAGATTGCATAAGAGGAACTTGTGAAACACGTAGGATTTTGGCTAAATTTTCTTTTAGATTTGAAGATAATGACATGAAGAGGATGATAAAATGTAAGAGTTACAAGTACATAAAGTCTGAAATAAAAGTTGGGAAAAAATCAACAAGGTTGTAATATGTAGAGGAGGAGATACCTGTTGGAGCATTTATGGAGAATTTTTGTAAATTGATTCAACCATATATATGTCATGGTATTTTTGTTACGTGGAAAGAAAAATAGTTCCAAATACTAAGAGGAACTTTCCCACTTGGAACAATTTTATCGATTGTTGACTTTGTAGAGAATTACTCTTTTGTTTCTCAAAAACAACTTCAGGCATAATACTATTATACAAAGCAGATCACTATTATGGTCCACGTATGTTATCGACATGCCCAATTATATTTGGATGGTGTTGAAATTACATATCAAGCATGGGTCATTAGAAAAGAATATCACTTTTACATTAGTGATGATGAAGAGCATGACACACATTTTGTCGAACATTGCTTTAAGACATTTTTTTGATATTTGGAAAATAAAGGCATAAAAATTGAAAAGCATTTTGTTTAGTCAGATAGATGTGCATCACAATTTAAATCAGAAAGGCCATTTTATGCACTATGTAGATACCATTGATACCAAAAGATACCACACATTTGGAGTTTCTTTGAAAGTGGACATGGAAAGGGTTAACATGATGGTGTTGGAGCTTGTATCAAACGTGCTTTAAGAAAGTATCAACTGGACTATCAGGGATATCGTATAAGTAATGCTCATGATGTAGTTGAGTGGTGCAAGAAGCACTTTGAGGTTCCGAATGAAGCTAAAACATCATCACGATTGGATCAAGTCATACCATTCAGAGTGTTCTGGGAGATATCAAGTATATGTGCAACACCTTTTCAAATTATTAAATCAAATTTATATAGATGCACTTTAAATATTGATTTGAACATATGTACATACATTTTAACTTGTTTTAAATTTTTATAAGTCTTCTTTAGGTGTTGATAAAAGATCAATGCATGGATGCAAGAGGGTAGACAAAACAAGATCATTCCATTCAGTGATGAGTACAGATAGTAACGAGTGGTCATTATACACTAGAGATTACTCATGCTTTTGTTATGACTACACTACTGAAAACTATGGTGAATGATCAACCATTAATGTGGATATGTTAGTGAATGGAAATTGGTGCCACTAGATGTTACTAATACAAATGATGAAGTTGAGGATGAAGCTACGACAACATTCCATAGATTTATATTGATTATGATCATATTTCAGGTTTGATCAAAATTGGTACGTATATATTTAGATTTCATAATCTCAATTTACATAAATTCAACGTGAGCATGTACATTCTTATTTACCATTCAATATAGACATGTATATATAGTAAATTATACTTGAAGTCTCTTTAATTTAAATTTATAGATTGAACTAAAAATATATTTTTCAGGACATATTTTTGCAGTAATAGCAGAGCCTGGAAATTTAGAAGGTGTTAGTTACTATTTATTACATTGCACCAAGGAGAGGAAGAAGCTACCAAAGAATGAAATAAGTAATGATATTATGTTTCCCACAGGTTCTAATATTGTATTTATGTTTAATTTATTAAAATTGAGACAAATTGTGATGGAATTTTTTGCACGTCTATGTTTAATTTATCTATGTTGTTTCTTGTCTGTGCGGGCTCAGTTGTTGTGAAAGGAAAGTATTTGAAGCAAATAAAAATACTTAAACATGGGATTTAGTTTACTGATTATCAATCTAACAACAAGGTTTATCAGTATAGCCACCTTGTAATTGTCACTACCCTATCTCTTCATCCAGTCACAGGTGGCATTCGTAAGTGGAGACTTGATACTGATGATCATGAGAGAATATTACATGTTATCTAAAAGTGAGGTAAACCACTTAATGTGGCATAAAAACAATGTCTATATGCATGTTTGCAACTTGTGCGGATTTTGGTTGAACAATTTGACATAGAGATAAAATTTTCTTAAGTTTAAACTATTGCAATTTGAACGATATCAATACTTATTTTGAAATTTGAATGTATTACACGTCTTAAGGGGATGATTAAATACTTATCTCAATTTGAATGTATGAATGATATTGAAATGCTTTGTTTGTATAATTGATTAATTAGGACATGTCTTAAGGGATGATTAAATACTTATCTCAATTTGAATGTATGCATGATATTGTAATATTGCTTTGTTTGTATAGTTGATTAATTAGGACACGTCTTAAGGGGATGATTTAATACTTATCTCAATTTGAATGTATGCATGATATTAATACTTATATTTCAATTTGAATGTATTGCACATCTTAAGGGGATGATTAAATACTTATCTCAATTTGAATGTATTCATGATATTGCAATGCTTTAATTGTATAGTTGATTAATTAGGACACATCTTAAGGGGATGATTTAATACTTATCTCAATTTGAATGTATGCATGATATTAATAATCATTTTAATTTGAATGTATTGCACATATTAATGGAATGATTAAATACGTATCTCAATTTGAATGTATGCATGATATTGCAATGCTTTGTTTGTATAGTCGATTAATTAGGACACATCTTAAGGGGATGATTTAATACTTATCTCAATTTGAATGTATGCATGATATTGCAATGATTTGTTTGTATAGTTGATTAATTAGGATACATATTTAGGGGATGATTTAATACTTATCTCAATTTGAATGTATGCATGATATTTGTTGGCTTTTAAACTTGTTCCCACACGGTGCCAGGTTTACACTATGATTGACAAACTGGTTAGTCTTCACTCCAAAGTCTGACAAGGGAAAAAGTGCCAATTGATGAGGATAAAGAACATCCTCCTTCTGCTTCGAGCTCCACATTCACTCAGGTGGGTATTGCCTCATCTGCACACTCATGACTCTTCTTGAGTTGATGAACAAAAAGCCTGCAGATGTATTATTGTGGAATGGTTTCTAGACCCCTGTAGGTATCCTGTACCCCAATGAAACCAAATCTGATGCAATAACCTACTTGCATGCAATGAGTCTGAAAACCAGACGAGACCTCCTACTACTACTACCAACATGAAGGGAAAGGATTTCATTTCAATGATTGATGTTGGGTTGAATGGACCCCTGAAGTATCCTAAGTCTCTCATAGACCAGTGCCTTATCCAATGGGCAACAGAGTCAAATACTTCACTGCAATAGAGCTATGAAACAAGAAGACAACACACTCACCCTGACCAGATCATACATTACCAAACCACCAGTGCACCCAAATATGTTATCACTTATCCAAAGGAAGACCTAGGAACAAGTAATACATTAACCAACATCCACTAGAAGACAAGCATGATGCATCTTTGATACCCCAGCCCATACATATCTGAACACTAGTCCTAGACTCAGTTGCTTCTATGAAAACAACTCTATTGCAGACACTCACTGGAAATGCAAGTAGAAAGAGTACACACCCTTGATGCTATAATCTATAAGTCTAAAACCCAAATGGAGACAATCTAATACAAGAACAAGTATGCTGCAATCTCATACATAAGACATCTGTTACAATTTCATTATATTCCCATAGCTAGAAAGGACAGAGGGAACACCCTGTATGTAGAGAAGAAGGAAAATACATTGTAGGAAGAACATTCATGGAACCAGTCCCAACAACTGTGGAGGAAAGGAACCCAGACAAAGATTAAAAAAACTACTTATACCGCTGGTTACCTTGAAATCCTAAACCAGTAGGATGCAACAAGCAATGGGTAACTAGGGTAAAGGCTTTCACCCACTACACCAACAGCAAAATTTCAAAATTCAAAAGCTCCTACAGAAAGCCTCAAACCACAAAATATGCCCATCACCGCATGACAAAACACCCCTGCAAACACTCACGGCATCCTGGACCACACTGCAAACTAGTTGCTTCTCACCAAACAGGGTCCTTTCTGCAATGAATTCCATAAATTTGGTACTTTCTGGTCGCTGGAAGTTCTCAAAAATTCAAATTCAAACTGCAACGGTCACAATGCATTTCGCGGGTTTTATGTTCTTCAACTGCTTGCCCCTAGTCACGCAATCACGCAGTCATCAATTTCACCGCCACAGGAATCTGGGCTTCAAATTATGCTTGGTTGCATGATCGCAAGGCACTAAACTAACCTTTGCGATCATGCGACGATGGCTTCTTAACCACGCAATGCCGACCGCAGACCACCCACAGAAATCCTCAGCCTGACTACCAATCGCCGACCAATCAAAATCGAGCACACTGGCAAGACCCGCACAGTGGACCTACCCTAACTCTGCAACCGCGACGTCAGATGGTTAGTCGCATGATCGCATAGCCCGGGGATGGGCTATGCAAACATGCGACAACCTGCAATCCGAAACCGCCAGCACAACCACCGCTGCTAAGGGTTACGTAAAATGTCAGTTGTATGATCGCATAGCCTTGAAAAAGGCTATGCGAACATGCGACTAACTATTAGCACTCACCATCGAAGCCAAACATGCTCGGGCACTGCAAACATGGGTCCCACCGCAAACCCCCTGCCACCTGGCACACCGGCAACCAATTGGAACTCAGCACGTCACCACCGCGGTTGCCACATTACCATCTCTCATCGGGCCCCAGGGACACGTGGCCCCCGATGGCATGATCGCATAGCCAAAAACTAGGCTATGCGACCATGCGACAACCAACCAAAGGCCGCCACGTAATCGCCTCCGGGACCACGAAACTGTAACCACCACCTTTCTACCGATGGGCCCCAGGGACACATGGCAAGTGGTTGCATGATCACATAGTCAAAAACTAGGCTATGTGACCATGCGACAACCAGTCACAAGCTGCCACGTCATCACTATCAGACCAACCAAACAACAACCACCAATTGCTAAGAATCGGGACCCATGCGGACAGATGGCAAGTGGTTGCATGATCGCATGTCAGAAAAGTCTGACATGCGGCCATGCGACAGCCAATAAGAATATGCCATCTGTCCCCCCATCATCGCACTTGCGCAGTTGAGGGAACGCCAACAAACAGGGAACTAGTGCGAGGTCGAAAACACACAATGTTTTCGATGAAAGAGGATCGAAAACACACAAAGTTTCTGACACGTCAACAGATAAGCACACAAAGCTGGAAGAGAAAGGGTCAAAAACAATGTAGGTTATCGGCAAAAGATCGAAAACATCATGGATTTTTGAAAACACTGTGGGTTTTCGACACTGTGGCAGATTTTGACAATATTTTTAGTAGACTTTATAATTTGAATATCTTTCTAGGTTTTGCACATTAGCAGACGCGACCTGGGCTGAAGCAAGGTGACACATGAAACACACAGGGCAAGACATGCACACCATGAATCAAGTGGATTTCCTTTGCAAGTTAAAACTGTGACTGCAGGGCGGGTAGAGACAACATAACAAAGATTGCAGGGAAAAAGGCCATTTACAAAGGATTTTTTGTTGTAATAAGAAAATGGCCTAACAGTGACTCTAGTTAGGGATGATGGGTAACTTGTGCCCATGCGAGAATTTAGATCTCTGGGAGAGCAGACCACCAAATAGGTTAGTTTGGTGCCTTGCGATCATGCGACCAAGCATAATTTGAAGCCCGAATTTCTGTGGCGGTGAAATTGATGACTGCACGATTGCGCGACTAGGGGCAAGCAGTTGAAGAACATAAAACCCGCGAAATGCATGGTGACCATTGCAGTTTGAATTTGAATTTTTGAGAACTTCTAGTGACCAGAAAGTACCAAATTTATGGAATTCATTGCAGAAAGGACCCTGTTTGGTGAGAAGCGACTGGTTTGCAGTGTGGTCCAGGATGCCGTGAGTGTTTGCAGGGGTGTTTTGTCATGCGGTGATGGGCAAATTTTGTGGTTCGAGGCTTTCTGCAGGAGCTTTTGAATTTTGAAATTTTGCTATTGGTGTAGTGGGTGAAAGCCTTTACCCTGGTTACCCGTTGCTTGTTGCATCCTACTGGTTTAGGATTTCAAGGTAACCAGCGGTATAAGTAGTTGTTTTTTTTGTCTTTGTCTGGGTTCCTTTCTTCCACAGTTGTGGGGACTGGTTCCGTGAATGTTCTTCCTGCAATGTATTTTCCTTCTTCTCTGCATACAGGGTGTTCCCTCTATCCTTTCTGGCTATGGGAATATAATGAAATTGTAATAGATGTCTTATGTATGAGATTGCAGCATACTTGTTCTTGTATCAGATTGTCTCCATCTGGGTTTTAGACTTATAGATTACAGCATCAAGGGTGTGTACTCTTTCTACTTGCATTTCCAGTGAGTGTCTGCAATAGAGTTGTTTTCACAGAAGCAACTAAGTCTAGGACTGGTGTTCAGATATGTATGGGCTGGGGTATCAAAGATGCATCATGCTTGTCTTCCAGTGGATGCTGGTTAATGTATTACTTGTTCCTAGGTCTTCCTTTGGATAAGTGATAACATATTTAGGTGCACTGGTGGTTTGGTAATGTATGATCTGGTCAGCGTGAGTGTGTTGTCTTCTTGTTTCATAGCTCTGTTGTAGTGAAGTATTTGACTCTGTTGCCCATTGGATAAGGCACTAGTCTATGAGAGACTTAGGATACTTCAAGGGTCCATTCAACCCAACATCAATCATTGAAATGAAATCCTTTCCCTTCATGTTGGTAGTAGTAGTAGGAGGTCCCGTCTGGTTTTCAGACTCATTGCATGCAAGCAGGTTATTGCATCAGATTTGGTTTCATTGGGGTACAGGATACCTACAGGGGTCTAGAAACCATTCCACAATAATACATCTGCAGGCCTTTTGTTCATCAACTCAAGAAGAGTCATGAGTGTGCAGATGAGGCAATACCCGCCTGAGTGAATGTGGAGCTCGAAGCAGAAGGAGGATATTCTTTATCCTCATCAATTGGCACTTTTTCCCTTGTCAGACTTTGGAGTGAAGACTAACCAATTTGTCAATCATAGTGTAAACCTGGCACCGTGTGGGAACAAGTTTAGAAGCCAACAATATTAATACTTATTTCAATTTTAATGTATTGCAAGTCTTAAGGGGATGAGTAAATACTTATCTCAATTTGAATGTGTACATGCATGATATTGCAATACTTTGTTTGTATAATTGATTAATTAGGACACATCTTAAGGGGACCTAGATGAAATAACTATAATCAAATACATGATATAACTTCTACATCACCAAATGTACATATTATAAATTACATGTCAAACATATAACTTAGATCATCAAATGTAAATAAATTACATGATGTCAAACATATATAAATTAGATCAAGTATAAATTAGACCATGTATAGTTCTTAGATCATCAAACATATAACATGTCAATCATCAAACATAGATAAAAAATATATAGATCAAATATTATCAAATGTAACATCATCAAATGTAAACATATGTTCTTATTCTACATCATCAAATGCATATTATAAATTACATGTCAAGCATATAAATTAAAACATATAACTTAGATCATCAAATGTATATAAATTAGATCATCAAACATAGATCAAGTATAGCATGTCAAACATCAATCATATATCAAGTATAGTTCTTAGATCATCAAACATATAACATGTCAATTGAATCAAACATAGATCAAAAGTATACAAATCAAATAATATCAAATGTAATGTATGTCAATCATCAAACATAGATCAAAAGTATACAGATCAAATAATATCAAAATGTAACATGTCAATCATCAAACATAGATTAAAAAATTATACAGATCAAATAATATCAAATGTAACATGTCAATCAGACCTAGAGTCTAGAGATGAAATATAACATCAAATACATAATGTGTATAGATCAAAAAATTATAAAGTGTCTCTAGAACTAAGATGAAAGTGTTTATGTACTCGAGCTAGATGGATCAAAAACCTAAGACTCATCATGACGACTCCTCACTAAGCGGTCCCCAGAGTGACTATCATGTTGTGAAGGATGTATCGAGCCCTATACAGAGAAAGTGATATAAACTACATGTATCTAAGCAATATATATATATATATATATATAAAGTGATATAAATTATACATGTATGTAAGGAAACTCAGGTGCGGAAACAACTTCCTACACTAATCTCTATAGGAGAGTATTGTGCAAATTTTTATAAATCCTTACAATTTCAAATTCATTAACTACTTTAACAAAGATATTGCAACCACATACCATGCATACAGAAAAATAGAGAATGACACAATGATATACCCTGGGGAAACCTTTCGGTAGAAACCCCAGCACTCCAAAACCTGCACAATGTATTGATCAAAACTATTATAGCTTACAATACACTTGCAATGCAAGTTCTTTCAGAAGATTTCCAAAACCTTGAAGACAAATCACGACAGCATAAAAATGTTCCAACCATACACTCACATCACATCTCTTCGCAACCCAAAAAAAGCTTATATCATGCGCTTCACTTTTTAGGGCTACTCCCAAAGATAACCATTTTAGCCATGATCTCTTTACACACAATTCAAGATGCTAACACATCAACATTATTTGCAAGAAATACATTTTACAAAACAAATAATAAGAATAGGAATTATCCAAGGTTGAGACACCTTATTCCTAACAATGTACACATCAATAAATTTAAAACTCACCTATCCACTACTGATGACATCATCAAGTGAGTCCCGATGACGTACATGATTAGGCCTTAACAAAGGAATAACAAGAGGAATCTCCCACTAAAAAAAATATATATAATACAAATGATATCATATCAATAGAATTTAAAAAAATTAAATTTACATAGTATAAAAGTTTGCAAATTTAGTTTGTAATGTATTGAAAATAAGATTTACCTGTGTAGATGGTGGCACGTGATAGTACTCAGACTCCCTAGACTCGATCGTGTCAACTAAGGCATTAAGATTTTGTTGGGCCTCATCCAGGCTCAACTCTACATCTTCAACATGACTAGTCGACACACATACCACTAATGATGAATGTAGTGGACTGACCAAATGAGATGGCATGGAAGTTGAATCATCACATGTCAAAAAATCCATATAACCCATAGTCATCATGTTGAAGCCAACATCCTAAAGGCCAACATCAAAGGATTGGTGTGCTGCACTCATTGAAGGATCTATATGTTGTGCCTCTCCTTGTGCAACAATAGAGTGGTCATTAGGTGGATCCTCATGGACACTGCCACTATGGCCATAGTCTGGGTGATGAGAAGGATGTGGATGAGCATATTTGATCGTACCCACATGAGCTCTAACATCTGATATGGAGATATCATGGTAATCTTCTATAAATGTGTATGCATCTAGAAGATCCTTAGCCAAACTAGTCAATGTAACTCATGTCATCTCTTTTATGAGTCCCTCTAGGCTAGAAGGTGAAGGGATGCCTGCTCCACTATAGATTTCATCTGAGGTCCTGGTATAGGATGCTCCAATTGAGGATCTAGAGTGTCATTGAGACATCAAATACTACCCAACCTGATCACTAGATATGGATTTGGAAGCTACTACAATGTCCCCAACAACATTAATCACTCCTCGAAGTTGGGTCCTATGAACAACATCATCTATTGTTGGACCCCAAAGAAGGAGCTATAGCAGGTTCCATATGACCAAAAATGGCCATGGGTGCTAGTAACATACGATCAGGTAAATGATAAGCATCTCTATCAACCAGTCTACCACGCCCCTATCCTAGATGTGGTGGAAAATCAGTGTAATTCATGACCCTCCCTAAATGAACCTCATCAAAAAGATGTTGTGAAAAATGTAGTGGAATTTGATCATTATTTGGATAACGACCATGGGCAGCAAGAAATCGTGGGTATATCAATGCTATCATAGCTAGATCCTGACACTAGTAACCTGATAACCCTTCACATATTTTTGATCAACATAAAATGGGAAAGCTTCCCATTTCAGGGTCTCTTTAGGCACTAAGCCCTATACCTCAAAAAGAGAAATGCCTAAACAAACCTCTCATCTCTTCCTCTCAAATATGGCCTCTATAACATCTTCTGAATAGGGAGTAGCACTCTAAATGTCATCCCCAATTCTAATGAGGCTCTCAATTATCAACTGACAAGAATTCTTATACACACTAGAGTTAATAGCCTTGTTTATAGAGTCACTTAATCTTCCAATTTCTTGATTAGTTTGGGAAAATCATTCCTAAGGTGGAATAGGTGCATCTATCATGATGTCTAACCTATAGATATATGTGTACCTGAAATTTTTTTATTTATTGCCAAATGAAGTCTATATATTTTTCCTAATTTAATTGAAAAATACATGTACAATGATGTGCATATATACAACACACATGATATATATATATATATATATATATATATATATATATATATATATATATATATATATATATGACACACACTGTTATTGTCAAATGAAGTCTATATATTTTTCCTAATTTAATTAAAAACTACATGTACAATGATGTGCATATATACAACACACATGATATATATATATATATATATATATGACACACACACACACACTGTGTGTATATATATATGACACACAATGTGTGTGTGTCATATATAGTATATATCACACACATACATACTATGTATATATATATATATATATATATATATATATATATATATATATATATATATATATATTTGTGTGTGTGTGTGACATATATATAGTTCATCATCTACATACATATTTTGGCATGAAAGATGATATACATATATTTCAATGAAAGATGATCTATATACACACACACATATGTACATATAAATATATATGTATATACACACATATATATGTATATAAACACATATACATAAATATATATACATATATAAATTATATCAACATATATATGTGACGCAAGGGCAAGGAGCAAGAGGGGCCAGACAATGACGCACCGTAATGATCCAATCCTGCTCAACACATGTGAAAGCAACAAACAACAACAGTGAGAGAGAGAAAGCCAGATCTTTCATATATTTCAAATAGAACCATACATGTCGGGCTGTAAGGGCTTCCCGGTTAGGGCTAGATATTACAATAAAATACGGAAGTCCTCAAACATGCGAGGATCTGTCAAAATCTCTACTTCTATCTTCCATCAAACTCCTATAAAAAACTGCCTCTTAAACTCTAAACCAACAACTACATTTATACAAGAAGCTACCAAACTGAGTTGGCCTTCAGATCCACAATCAATGGAAGGAATAGTCAGATCTAGGACCACACACTTCCCAAAGATGGATATCAACATTAAATCCATGATCTAATATAAATGCACAAGTCGGCCACAACAAAAACTAAAACTAAACCCGTTGGTGAGCAAGATAACCGAGTAGTAGATAGGCAATGTCGAGCGCCAGTGAAGCAACAGACCACCCAGGAGATAACCGACCACACTCGGTAACCAAAGGAAATCGACCAACTACTGACCAACTCGGTCAAAGCAGAAACCGAGCAACACATATAAACTCCAAATTGTTTTTGATGACACAGGATTGCCAAGGACCCGAGATGCTCTTGCATCAATATCTATGTGTATATACACACATATAAAATCATATATACATGTATCTATAACATGTATATACATATATACATAAAAATAAATCATAAAATCATATGTACATGTATACTCGTACATATATATGTATGTATACATGTATATACAAATATACATGTATGTATATATAAATATACATGTATATACAAATATATATGTATAAATGTATATGTATATACAAACACATATGTGTGTGTATATCTATACATATGTACATGTCTATATATCTATACATATGTACATGTGTGTGTATATATATACACACACACACACACATGTACATGCACGTACATGTATATACACATATATACATATATATACACATGTATACATGTGTATATACACATATATACATGTATGCATATATATATATATATATATAGACACACACACACACATGTATACATGCACACACACACACACACACACACACACACACACATACACACACACACACACACACACACACACACACACACACACATATATATACATACACACATATATACATATATATACATGTATATACACATGTATACATGTATATACATATATATACATGTATAAACATATATACATGTGTATATAAACACATATACATGTATATACATATATATATATGTATATACACATGTATACATATATATACATATGTATGTATATATAATAAAAAATATTTAAAATAATATATATTTACTACAGTATATACATAAAATAATGTTCATGTAAAATACCCAGTTTTATACAAACATTTGCGAAGCAGAAGCCTACTTTCGTCTGCTTTGAAACCCCACCGTCTAAATGAAAGCAACGGTGGGGTTAAAAACCCCATATTAAGTACTTTCAATCGAAAGTATTATTATGTATTTTTTTAATTTATTTTTATTGTCAATTAAATACTTTTGATCGAAAGTTTAAAGGAGTTTCTATCAAAACTCCCAACTTGATTTCTGTGCTTTCGGATTTTTGAAGGAATCCATTCCTCCAAAAAAGTGTAACCCAATATTGTGGGTTCAACCCATGACCTTTTATAACAATTTTGGGTCTCACTTTAACCACAAGATTATCCTCTTTTAAATCCTTGAGCTTTTCAGTCAAAATCTTGATATCTTTTGTGTTGTTTTGAATTGTGTTATGGCTAGCTTTCACCAAATGTTCTAGATTTTGGTTAACCTCAAGAAATATGTCTTCCAAACTTTTAATTCTTTTATCAAATCATTTCTCATCTAGGTAAGGGCGCCAAGATGGTGTGCAAAAAGGGGGGTATAAGTGGCCACATTTTTTTGAAATCAAATAAACCTAGACTTGGAAGAGAAATTTGACAGTTATGCACTCAAAATTAGAATATGTGCAAAGAACAAGAATTGTAGTACTCTAAATCTAGTTTCTAGAATACTTAAGTTTTTTTTAAAAATGGACAAGATTAAGATGGTAAAATCCATTGCGCACAAAAAAATGTTCTTGATTTTTTCAGCAAAACATAACATAGTGTCAGGTGTGCGCATCAAAAAGGACATATAATTAGATTTAATATTTTGAATAACCCTTTGGTAGAAAGATAGTTAAGAGTAAGAGATAGAATTTGTATATTTTTTTGTAATTTATTATTGATTAATTTCTTAAATTATTTTTTGAAGTGGGCACATCCTAAAAATTGTGTGTTTGTTCATGCGCTAAACATAACTTTTATTAAAATAGTAATAAGTGCATTTATTTATTTTAAAGTGTATATAATCAAGTGTAGAACAATAATATGTATTTTTAAAATTTTTTGGTCAAGTAGATCAAAAGCTATTAAGAAAATGATACATATATGTCTTTGAGAACTATGGAACTAGTAAAGAAAATTAAAATTTTTAATATGTTGATGTTGTCCAAAAATAGAAAAAACAAATATGGTTAGAAACCTTAGAAGACATGTGAAATTATGGTGGTAATTTTACAAACACCCAATTGATGATGTGGAAGTTGAGAAACCACCTTGCAAGAACAAAAGACATGAAAAAGGAGAGAAATGGAGGGAAATGAAGCTCCCAAGCTTTATGGTTGTTACACAAGCCTATTACCTAAGCATAATGCGACCGAGTTTTCAACTATTTAAAAACTTGATTGAGTTTTGTAAAAAAAAAAACATATATATGTGGACATGTGTATGTAAACTTAATATGCACTACACATATGTATATAGTTACATATATAATGTGTGTGTGTGTGTGTATATCTCTCACCCTTTTCCCCTTCTCTCACTCTCTCTCACATCTCTCTCCCACACTTTCACCTACACCTACACCTGCACCTGGTCCTACCCTCGACTGGAAAACACCATAGTCATCAAGTTATAAACACAAATAAACATACCTGCACCTGCTCTCGACTAGAAAACATGATAGTCATCATGTCATTTATGAGGGTCATATCCTTTTCGGTAGTATCATGATATCTACTTGTGTAGTGTGTACACAAATGGGATGTTGAACCATCCCCATTCGCATTAGTATCTGCCCCATAACATATATGTTGACAGGTGGGACACATATTATCAATCGGCTGGGCAGAACCAAATGGTGCAACTAATGATGAGGTAGGTGGTGCAGACATGACTCATCCTATGGTCTGAATAGATGCACTAATTGTATGCCATGTTGAATGATGACATCATTCAATGATGTAGCTTCCTGAAGAGTTTGCAGCTCCATAGAATCCTTCAGGGCTACTAGGATTGTGATGTGAACCATGGGTTTAACAACTAGAGAAACCCTATTTTGGGGGTCTACCTCCCTTTGAGCCTTTGGTCTATCTTGGGTAGATCCTCTCCCTTTACCCTGGAACTACCGCATGTCAAATTAGTTCAGCTTCAAGATGAGAATAAAATCACAATATTGATACTCCTAAGAGTTATTTTTATTGTCATTAGTTATAAGGAAGTCATAATGATCATCAAAGTCATTTGGTAATGAAGGAAAGACAAGTTGGTAAAGCAAGGAAATCTATTCGGTAAAGGAAATAAGGGAATAGGTAATTTTGGTAAAGGCAAAGCAAGTCTTGGCACTGAGCAAGGAAGAACCGAGCACCGAGAACTAAGTTGTACTGAGCTACAATATCAACTGATCCGAGAAGATAAGACAACTACTGAGCTAGAAGAAAATATGTTACCAAGCATAACAGACTGATACAAGGAGAATCTTTAAGTACATTAAACATGGACACCAAATAGAAAATGGTTTACAAATCTCGAGGAGATCGTATGACATAACATTGGAGATTGAAACATGATGATTACTCACGATTACAAGGTGAGATCTACCAATGATAATAAAGTATGAAATATGCATTGGAGGAGTAACCAATGCTAGCACCACTTGAAGAGATGATTCTAGAACACATAGCACTGCTTCTAGAGTAGTATATAAATGGATCAGAGTGTGAAGATCGGAGTGGTATGAATACAAGAGGAGATTTCATGTGTGAAGCAGAGATTACAGAGAAGGTGATGAGAAGAGAAGCCACCGAGTAACAGAGAAGTGAAGAACAAAAAGTGATTGTGATTCATAAGTGAAGCTACCAAATACTGAAATTTTATTGTGAGTAGTACACAGTATGAGGTAATGTGTTATTGAGCATATAGAGTTTGATATGCATATGTTTGATGCAAGTTTAATAGACAAGTTTGTGTTACTGATTAAAGAGTAATCATAATAGTAAATTCTCTTAACCAAGTAGATCCTAATAGATCTTATATTGTAAATCCTTTAACCAAGTACAATTCTTAGATTAGAATTGTAAAATACTTTCACAAGGTAGAATTAATAGTTTGAAGACTCTTAACCGAGTTAATACCCTTAACAACGTAAGCTATTAGAAATAGCTAACATTGTAGCTCTAACCAAGCAAAATTTTTACTGCAGTAGTGAAGTCTTGTGGATGTCATCCCCACCACAGTTTTTATACTCTAAAAAGGATTTATGTGATACCCAAATATTTGTGTTATGAGTTATTTGTTATATATTTTATATGTTTTATGAGGTGCATGCAAAAGATATGGAATTATTAAATGGTTAAGAAGGAAAGTTTAATTTATTTAAAAAGTGTTTTATAGTACTGATTCACCCATCCCCTCTCAGTACTCACCTTTAAATACTTAGTCTAATAATTGGTATCAGAGCTCAGTCTCTTATTAAGAAGTTTAATCACTTGAGAGGAAAGATCTGGAAAGATGGAAGCTACAAGTATGAAAGGGTGATTGAGAACATGGACATGGAACTCAAGATGGCTAATAAGAAGGTTGAAGAATTGAGCAAGAAACTGAAGAACTCACTCAAAAAGAGAAAGGAGTTGGCACAACAATTGAAAGATAGTCAAGATCAGGTTGATGAACTTGAAGAACAATCAAAGGGAAGTATGTCTGATGAATCTGATGCAAAGAAGGCATCTACTTCTAAAGGAAAATCGAAGAAGAGGAAGTCTGAGAAAGAGGTTGATATAAGCCAACCCATCATTATTCCCAAGGTTGATATTAGAACCATGAGTCTAAATGAGCTCTCAAAGTTCAGAGATTTATTGAAGAGAAAAGCTACACAAGAAAGCAAATAGAAAAGAAGCAGAAAATAAATGTTTTGGAGCAAGTTAAAGGTATATTTTTGAGATTGTACCTGAGGCTACTATAAATGAAAAAGGTGATATCTATAGTTAGTTAAGGGAACTGGTAAGTCGGATAAACTAGCCCGGTACTGATACAACTGAGTATATGTTGCAAGTACATAAGAAGGAAATGGAGACAAAAGTTATTGAAGAACTCCTTCAATCAGTTGCATTAGATAATGTAATTCTTCCTGAGTTAGTAACTAAATTGAAAAACAAGTTGTAAACAATTATTTCATTATTTTAGAAAAAAAATTTAATTTCTAATTTCACCAAGGATATAACAGAGAAAGATAATAATGTGGAAAAAGAGTTCACCAAGCAATTATAAAAAGTTTCCACTGAGCCTAAGTCTATAAAAGAATATTTTGAAAGGATGAGGCACTTTATGAGAGTACAATATGAGCTAAGAAAGGAGGAGAATCATATTATAATGGATCTACTGGAACTCCAAACAATTTTGATACCGCATATTGAATCATTTCCAAAATAGGTTCACAAGGAAAAAGATTTAGTTATCACACTAGATGTTAGTGCTATGGATAGTATGGTAAGTTTGACTGTAGATTTAAGTGATAAAATCATAGTGTTTTAGACACATAAGGATACATGGAAGACATCACTCAAGGATGCTAAAGACTAGTACAAATCAATTTTTGAAAAGATCCCCTCACCAGAAAAGAAGTAAGTTCATATTTTGGTATTTTTTGTTAAAAAGGGGGGAATATATACAGTTGAAGATATGAGGGGGAATATGGTATGTATATGGAAGGATATATGTATAGGAAGTATTACTTCAAGGGAAGTAATATGTTTACCGAGGAAGGAATAAATAGACAAGGACAAATTTTGAGTTTTTGGTGACTTTGAAGATTTTTAACAAACATACCAAACTAATGCCAAAGGGGGAGATTGATATTCCTAAGAGTTATTTTTGTTGTCATTAGTTATGAGGAAGTCATAATGATTGTCAAAGTCATTCAGTAATGAAGGAAAGACTAGTCAGTAAAGCAGGGAAAGCTATTCATTAAAGGAAATAAGGGAACATGTAATTTCGGTAAAGGCAAAGAAAGTCTAGGCACTGAGCATCCAAAACTAAGTTGTACTGAGATAAAACATCAACTAAAACAAGAAGATAAGATAGCTAATGAGCTAGAGGAAAATGTTTAACCGAGCATAATAGGCCAACACAAGGAGAACCTTTAAGTACATTGAACCTAGACACCGAACAAAAAATAGTTTACAAATCTTGAGGAGATCGTATGGAAGAACATTGGAGATTGAAACATGATGATTACATGATTACAAGGTGAGATCTACCAATGGGAATAAAGTATGAAATATGCATTGGAGGAGTAACCAATGCTAGTGCTGCTTGAAGAGATGATTCTAGAACACCTAGCACTGCTTCTAGAGTAGTATATAAATGGATCAGAGTGTGAAGATTAGAGTTCTATGAATACAAGAGGAGAATACATGTGTGAAGAAGAGATTACAAAGAAGGTGATGAGAAGAGAAGCCACAGAGTAATAGAGCAGTGAAGAACAGAAAGTGATTATGATTCAAAAGTGAATCTACCGACTACTAAATTGTTATTGTGAGTAGTACCACAACATGATGTAATGAGTTATTGAGCATAAAGAGTCTGATATGCATATGTTTAATGAAAGTTTAACAAACAAGTTTTTGTTACTGATTAAAGAGTAATTAGAATTGTAAAGTCTCTTAATTGAGAAAATCCTAACATATCTTATATTGTAAATCCTTTAACTAGGTATAGTTCTTATGATTAGAATTGTAAAATCCTTTCACAAGGTAGATTTAATAGTCTGAAGACTCTTAACCAAGTTAATACTCTTAACAGGGTAAGCTATCAAAAATAACTAACATTGTAGCTCTAATCGAGAAAAGTTTTTACTGCAATAGTGAAGTATTGTGGATGTCATCCCCACTGCAGTTTTATCCTCTAACAAGGATTTATGTGATACCAAAATATTTGTGTTATGAGTTATTTGTTATATCTTTTATATATTTTATGAGATGCATGCAAAAGCTATGGAATTAGTAAATGGTTAAGAAGGAAAGTTTTATTTTTTTAAAAAGTGTTTATAGTACTGATTCACCCCTCTCCTCTCATTACTCACCTTTGAATACTTAGTCCAACAAATATAAATTTCTCAAAAAATACAAAGTACCTCATTATTGTTACAAGGTAGTTGGTCAAATACCATATACCACCTATCCCAAAATGCATTTCTCAACCTAGCATGATTACACCAATATATAGGAAACCTCTTTGAATCCCGAGGTAAGGTCTCATTGGTTTTAGGCTCAATGAAAAGAGCACATATATCACCTTTACTTATGAATTTTCTTTTTGCCTCATCATATGACAACCCATCATAATATAATGCACGAAATCTATCCAGATATGTGCCCCATTTAGTAACTTTTCTGGATACCTCCTAGGAACCATTGGCCATTGATTCTAGGGTTGTGGAAATAGATGAATGATCCACATGCTCCAATGACCCCAACCTATTCACTGTTTGAGAAATTTGGGTTCTATTATGTGATAGGCGATTTAAAAGATCCTCCTATGTGGCTTGTACAAGGTATACTGGAGGAGGTAGAGGGTTTTGAGGTTGTTCTTGTTGTTAAGGGATAGCATTTTGAGGGTTTTGTTTTTGTTGAGGGGTAGCATTTTGAGGGTCTGGTGGTGGTTTTTGTTTAGGGACATGCTTCTATTTTTGTTTTGTTGTCAGGCAATGTTTTGAGAATTTGGATTGAAACTAATAAAAAAACAAAATCAATCCAAAAAACCCTATAACAATTCAATTTGAAATAAAAACGTTAAAAAAAATCAATTCTTACCTTTATGACAATCCTCAAAAAATTTGAATCCTTGTGAAACTTGATCGGGTTCTGCTCTTTTTTGGCTTCCTCTCACTGTTCTCAGTTCACAAATATCGAGTTCAAATGCCCTTTCTTCCACAGAAGAAAACTATTTAAGTTTTCAATAACATAATTGGATTTTAATTATCATAAATATACGATCGGGTTTTATTAAAATTAGGCTTGGTATTTACCAAGTCATAACCCGATAGGGTTATTTCAAATTTTAAAAAACTTGACCAAGTTATTGATTTTTAAAAAATTTCCTCATATGGCGGCCTCTTTTTTGCACACCATCTTTGTGCATTGAACCATCTCTAAAATAGCATTTACCATTTCATCTAGCCTATAATGAATCTCTCTACTTCAATCAAACTTGCAGCTCTCTTCTCATTCCTATTTGTACTATCATCCATCTTAACTTACAAATCTCTTAGTTTTACATTAATATTATTAATTTAAAGGAAGAAATTATTTGATATCTTAAACTGACCTACTTCCCCTTCTCTGAAACCCCAACACATCATAGATCTCATCTTTATTGGCATGAAGATAAGTAAAGTCCTCTGAAAGAATAGGACTAGAGATGCAAGCTCCTCCCTACCTTTGCTAGTATTATATAGAGGTCTTTTACCAATCTACTTTTCTTTCACCCTCTCCTTCCCTTTACCTTCCTCTTTCTTCAAATCTCCCCCAAACTAAATATTTTTTCCTTGTGCAACCTTAGATTTCATATTATCAAGTCCTTCTTATCACCAATATGGGAACCCTTGGTCCATGAAATTTGAACCGTCTCCCACCTTTTACCTTTTAGTCAATTTATTCTACTTTCTCTTATCCTCCTTTGGTGGAGAGAGAAAAATTTCCCAAAGAGACGTCCTCCTCATCTTCCACCACACTCATCATCGTCTTCATTGTCCTATATGTTAGTGCTCATATTAGAGTACAATGATTCATAAATGGTTTCTATATTTTACAAGCCTTGATTTTTTATTTTGGTATTGATTTTGGGGAGAATGGTTTTGTGAAATCCATAATAAGGAGTAACCTTTCATGCAACACATGTAGTTTAGGGTTTTTTCTATGTTCCTTGAATCCAAATTCTAGAGAAGCCAAAATAATTTACAAGGAAACTAACAATTTGTGACAAAAATGATTTTAAGAAAATAAAATGCACACTATATATAGTTATAAATATTCCATCAAGAGTTATATATCTCATAATTACCTCTCCAACATAATCCAAATGATTTTGATGTACAAATTCTCTCATACAATGTAAATGCTAAAATAACTAGATTTATCTTCTCCAACCCCCTTCAAGAATTGGTTGATAGAATCATCTGTAGCCTTATTGTCTCTAAAGAAATTTATCCCTTGCATTGAAAGTACATTAACCTATGGAATAAAATATTCAGTGATAGTAATCTCTTTATCATATAGAGAAAGGGTTATATCCTTCTAGCCCTTAAGAAATAATTCAAAAGCTTTTGAATCATAGCTATGAAGATTATCCATATAAGAAACCATACCCTATTAATCCATAATCTTCCTCCCCTAATTGTTCCTCTAAACCCTAATACAAGAATGGTGCTCCACCCAACTTCTATCTCCACCCATAGTAGAATCTACTTGGAGATTGAGATATATCATGAGAAGACAATCCGACAAAAAATGGCCACTGTGTAGACCCCACCTAAGGGAGAGTAAGAAATAAGCATAAAAATCACCTAGAAAGCATGTCATAAGACCCATAGCCATAATGGTATATTTTTATGTATATAATGTTTTTTTTATGTATAATATAATTGTATGGCAATATATATAGTCCAAAAGTTGAATTGAATAATAATACAAACTAAAGAATAATAGGAATCAGAGAAAGATAAACATGATTTATAAAAATGAAAAATGTACATGTTGTTGTGTTCACTTGAGTTGATAAGAAAAATGACACACACACACACACATCATTTCTTGAATATAAGCTAGGATTTTTTATGAAACTTGATGGGCTCCTAAATAGCCATCTTTTTCAGTGCTTTTTATCCTCTTTCTAGAACAAGTTGATTGCAAATAGACATGAATTTATGGTTTTAAGCATATGAACTTATGGTTTCTATGTATATGTTATATATGTGTGTGTGAACATAAGTTGGAAATATGGATACTTCTAAAGACATAATATCTACTTAGATTCATGTATAGGAATGGTGAATATAATAGTTATACATGTTAATAGATGTTTTCTCTCCTAAGCTATGTTTTGGGTAGTTACCTCCTGTAGCCATAGGATTTGCAAGAGTGATAATTAAGACTTACAACTTTTCCTAATATTGATGATGTGGATATATATGTATATGGTTGGATATGTGTGCATTGATTGTTTTGCAAGAGTTGACCATGGATATTCAAAGACCAGCATACTAGCATGGGAGTCATCAAAGCCAACCGTAGATTGTAGAATCTTTGCAAGCAAGTCAATACTTTCTATTGCATGCAATGTGTAGATTTAGTGTGCGCTATATTTTGGGAATGTTTATAGTCAATAATGTTTCTGTTATGAAACTTTATGAGTTGTAACTGATCCTCAATTATGAAGTGATCATAGATTTAGAAGTTAGTTGTAGCTTCCTTTTAAATAATCAACTGTTGTGACTCTTTTGGAGTTAGTCGAACAAACTAGTTTTTAATAGAACTTTTGTATACTGTTTCAATCAAGTGTAATCATTTTATGGATGAATAGAATGTTCAGTTCAAGTTTGCAACTTTCATCTTGATTGTACTTCTCATTCACTCATTCAAGGGGGCCCACTTGATGAGTGAATCATTTTGTTAGTGTAGAATTCATTTTCCTGTTCATTTATATGTTTTAGAACTCTATTGTTCCTGCAGCTACTGATATCAAAATCAGTAGCCTGTTCCTATAGCACAGATAGTTAGAGTAGTTCCTAACTATGATTTCCTGCTTTGATTAGAATACATTTTCTTACCAGTTTTAGTATAGTTTTCCTAAAGCATAAGCATTTGAATTCCTTAGATAGGCTTAGAAGAGGAGGTTTGAAGCATATACTTTGCAAATACCATTCTAAGTTTATGTCCCTAGTCGATAATTAAATGAGACCAAATAATGCATTTAGGAATCATTTGGGGTGTCCAATCCTGAAATAGGTAGTCCATTGCTCTAGGTTTCTGATACTATTCTTTTGCCAAGCATTTTTGGCACCGCTGCCGGGGATGGTGTTAATTCAAACTAATCCTTGTAGTTGCAGTCTCAGTTTTAATCTAGTACTTAAGTAAGCATTTTTATGCATAGAAGGAGAGATCACCTTGGGAGATTTCTTCCCCGTAACTACCAAGGAGAGCCATTTGATTTATTTAATCCTCAAGTTGAAGAACCACAAAGTGAGAATGAAGAAGAAGAACCCTTTGAAAATCCATTTGTTGATGCTTAGGAATACATATCCTCTTCATCATCTGAGGAATCATTGCATTTGAATGACCTATTTGCTAAACCTAAATACTAAGATAATCCATTTGTTCTTGTTGTATATCAACCACCACCACAAGGTCCTCCTCCTAGAATGGCTACTCAGGTTCCCTTACCTTTTCCTATACCTCAACAGCAAGGAAACCAAAATTTGAAAAATATACCTACTGCTGCACTTCCCAAATTTTATGGCGTCCTTACAGAGGACCCTGAGACCTTCCTCTTTGAATTTGATATTCTTTTGCCAGAGTTATGACTATACCAGTGATGCCCACAAGCTGAAGTTGTTCCCATCAACTCTAAAAGAAGCTGCTTTGAGATGGTTCATGGGGTTAGGTGCCAATATTGTAGCAGATTGGAATGCCATGTGCACAATGTTTCTTACGAAGTACAAAGAGAACTGGAGAGGTCAAGATTTGAAAGGTGATGACATTTTTAAAATGTCTCAGAAGGAGGATGAAACACTGGAGGATTATGTATCCATATTTATGTTCAACTTGTAGTGTAATACGTAGCACCAGCTAAATGAGGCATCTCAGAAACACCTCTTCCTAAAAGGTGTTAATGATGGAAGTATTGAGGCTCTAGACCTGATGGTGTATACACCTAAAAATAGTCACCTAGACTATTAGCCCCTTTTGCTAAATCATAAATTGCTTATTCTTGATCAAATCCTAGCTCTATCATTTATTCGATTATTTTCTATGGGCTAACCATTTTATCCTAAGTCTTTATTTATTAAAAGGAATATTTCCTCCCCTTTTAATAAATAAAAAGCCCCCACTTTTCCTCTTATCCTAAGTTGCACAAATAAAACATTATTCTTATTTTATAAAAAGGAAAAAAACACTTTTTGTCTCATATGGACACAAAAGTCAACTCCTATTTTCCTATTGGAGGATACTTGTGCACATGGATTGCTCCTCTTTTAAGCTCCACCGTTGATTAAATCTTTTGCCTCTTAATCTCCATGGTCCATTTCTCCTCATTTCCTATAAAATGAGAGCTCTCTTCTTCATTCTAGATCCCCAACTTTTTATGCTATTGTTATGCTACAGGTTTTCTAGGTCATCTTGGAGCTTTTGGAGATATTCTTGCATCTAGGGTTTGAAAATTTGGAGCATTGTTGGCATTCATCTTGGATCTTCATCAACACTCTATCTTCTTGTCCTCATTCTTGCATCATCATGGCTTTCTTGCATAGTAGCTTCATTTTCATGGCATTCTTAGCTTAGATTTCCTTTATGCTTTAGATTAATTCATCTAGTTTAACTAGGAGGCTTTGTAATACTTGCATCTTTCATTTCCATAGTTTAGCTTGCATTTCCATTCTTAATCTAGCTTGCATTGCATTTCATTCTTGATTCTTGAGGATATTGGCATTCTTGCCCTTGTCTTCATTGAATCTCCCATTGCATGGTTTACTAGCAAGGTTATTGGCTAAATAGCTCTAGCTGAGAGCATTCTTAAAAACCCTTGCACTCCATGCTTAGGGAGCTATGGATCGATTTGTGAGGGCTCATTCTTGAGTTTCCTTGCATGTAATGATCCATAGAAGTGTGACACATTTATAGCACACATTTTTGGTGCCCACCGTGGGGCAGAGTAGATAGACTTTGTCCTTTAAATTCTGCATTTTCGTCAATTTTCGTCAATTTTTTGGCAAGTTTTTAGCTTAATTTTTAGTCTCTGGTTTTTTGTCTCAGACTATCGCGCGATACTTTCCAGAAGTATCACGCGATATACCTCTGTATGTGCGCGCGATACTTCACCTGTCATAAGAATTATCGCGCGATATACCTCTGTATGCGTGTGCAATACTTTGCCTGTCAGAAGTATCGCCTGGCTATAGTAGAGAATATCGCCTGGTCTTGGGCGAAGTATCGCCTGGTGTTGGGTGAAATATCGCGCGGACTGATAAGTATCACCTGGTGTCAGGTGAAGTATCGTGCGATACTGTGTCTGTACCTGGTAGTGAGCTATTTTTGGGCTATTTTATCCATCTTGCAAGTTTCAGGTTCTTAGCTATCTTTTTGAAATTTTTTGAAATTTCTAGCGTTTTCAAATCCATGCCACCCTGGAAAATGGGTGCCCATTTTTTTTTGAAATTTTGTAAATGGTATCAAAAGTTTAAGTGTGATATATCGTTGGAAAGGTCTTTCCGAGCCCAATCCAACCATGATGGTTTCATTTTCAGATTCTATCATTTGATTAGTTATTTTTGCACATTATCTTATTTTTTTCATGTACTAATCATTGTTAGATTTTGGATTTTGATTCTCCTAACTCTTGTTGGTCTAACAAGTTGTGGTTGTAGGTGCTTCTTGCTTGAAATTTGCTAAAATTGCATGTCAAAGAGGGCTACTAATGGTTTTTGCAGGGCTTCCCTAAGCATAAAAACCAAATCAAGTGCTTGTTTAATTTCTTTCTTTATTAAGTGCGGCATATACTAGTTGTTTCATTAGGCACTTAATACTTTGTGAAAGGAATCTGGGGGTGGTAGGAGAAGTATGCTCTTCACCTTTAGATGAATCAGAAAATCTTAACCCATCTTGAGGTTTTGGAAGCAAAGGGGTAATTGGATCTTGTTTGGTGTGTTTGGGAGAAGTTTTTGAGATAGGGGAGTATGCTCTTCACCCTTGTGGTGAATCAAAAACCTTGAACCTCAAGAATTAATCCACTCTTTGTTTAGCTTAGGATCCTTTAGCGGGCCTGCTCTTGAGCAATCAAGAGGAACGACCCAAGTGGGGACAACCTTGTCATCATTTTCCTTGGTGGCGAGTGATTCCAACTCACTATAATCTCAAGGCTATCAAGGACACAAAACCTTGGTAGACATAGTACTTATCTTAGCTTAATGTGAGTAACTTGTGGGATTGTGACCATGAGGAAAGCATTAAGCAAGAATGCTTAAGGTACTCTTGAGGCCGTGAGGTCCTAGTCCTTTATGAGGAGCAAGAGGGGTGCTATGAACGGAAATCCTTACTATGAACCATTAGATAGAGGCCACCTTATTTTAGCCGCTTAGCTTCTTGGTGCAAGGATTGATCCAAGTGGACTTACCCGGATCACCCCAAGACACTCACCATATGTGTTCCTTTGGTTGTGTTTTTGACACTTTCATGACAACGCCAATATCTCTTGTGGGCAACCACTTGGTGTGAGGCAAGGGAGCATCAAGTTGTGGGCCACGTTGCTAAGTAATGAGCCTTGTCCTTCTAGGTAGTGATTGCTTGAACTGTCTTCGATTGTGCTATGCCAGTGTAAATGTTCTTAACATTCAAACAAACGGTAGCATTCATAAGGTTTTCTATTTTGATATCACAAGTGCTTGTCTTGGCAAGGTTGCTTTTGCCCTTGTTTCAAGTGTTTTATGACATGTTTGATCACCTACTGTTTGCAAACCTATCTTTTATCTGTTGCTACTGCTTGTCAAACTGAGAAATTGCACTGTTCAATCTATAAATTTGGTCCAAGCACTTCAAAATTGAGTTTTTCACGTTCACTGGTCAAGAGTCATATGATATTGAAGCATCCTTGCATACCCTCAACCAAGAATCTTGAGTCATTTCTACTGTCCTGTCATTACTACAATTCAGAGTTGCTAAACTTGCACTTTAACCTGCTATAGAGTGTCCTTTTCTGTTCTTACTTGAAACTAGTTTGTTACTTACATGTTTAGATTTGTTCTAGACTGAAACAAATGAGCTAAAACTATTGGGTTTGAGTTTAACGAATGCTACTCTTGATCACTTGTCGCATCATGGTTACCTCTCTAGCTACTTGCTTATTGAGCTTCTTTCTCGTTGCTCGGCTTTAGTCAATTGATTGCTGTAAGTGCTTGAGCACTTTTGACGAGCCATCTCTCTATTGTTCTACTTTGACAAGTGATCTTTATTAGCTTTTCTTATCTCAAATCTAAGAAACTTTGTCTCATTCTATTAGTCAACCAACATCTCTTTTCATGCCGGTTACAACTCGGTCTCAATTTGAGCAGGAGAGTCATCCTCCGTTCAATTATACACAGTTGCCTTCTCCAACTAGACATTCAAAAGCACCCATTAGCAACAACAGTTCTAGTTCTGACCAATCTGAGAATTCTAAGGCTACACCATGGTATAGAGGAGGTTTCCTCTTTTCCGCATTCAAGACCCCCAAAAACACAGACAGTGTCTCACTCACTTTGACTGAACAAGAAAAGTTTCAACTCTTGCAAGAACACTTTGAGCATAAGGATAATCAAGTGCGCTTAGACAAAGAACACAATCAAAAAAGGATGGATGCTACTAGGTGCATGGCTTATAGAGGGACATTTCATGAGAAACCCGAGACTAGTAATCATGAGCATAGACCTCTTTTTAACAATGGAAACAGTGACAACAACACGCCACCAAGATCTCCTCCAAGGCCAACTTTTGCTATGCCTTCTTCACCACCTAGACCTCCTCCCTCTCAACATGAGGTAGAGGCTAATGATGAGATTTCTAGTGAGGATCTTATGAGATGTGAACAAGATGTGGATTTCCAACGAATGATGCATAAGCTTTTAGAGCGTAATGGCGATCAATATTTTCAATATATGACTTCTAGAGGATACAAGCTTCCTCCCGGCTATGATGTCAGATAGATTGTCCAACAAAGAGTACCAACTGAATTGGAAGTCCTTCAAGAAGAATTACGTCAGACAAATCAACGCCTTACCCAAATGGCATTAGAAAGAGAGCCTCCAAAGGTCTCTTTTGTAGAATCAATTTGTGCTCTTCCTTTTGATAAAGATCTATACATGGTCCCATTTCCTAAGGATATTGAGGTTCCTAAATATGACAAGTATGATGGAAATGGTGACCCTCATGACCATGTGCGTCATTTTTATGCTCTTAGTATGGACTTTCTTCATGAAGACACATATCTTCTACGCTTATTCCCTTGAAGCTTAAGAGGCCAAGCTTTGGAATGGTTTGTGAAATTGACACCACCTCTTAAGACTTTTGATGAGTTAGCTTAGCGATTTACCCAGCAGTACTCTTACAACATCCAACAACCTGTCACTGTGATAGATCTCGGTAATCTAAGACAACATCAAGGTGAGCCATTTGCAACTTACTTACAACATTGGAGGTCATTGTATTCTTGATATCCTCGTCAACTACCCGAAAGAGAAAAGATTGACATTTTCATCAACACACTTGTGCCTGATCTATTTTATGATCTAAGGAAGAAACTATTCTCCTCCTTCCATGACATGGTTGAAAGTGCATATCGGATTGAGGATGTAGCTATAAGAAAAGGGGATATTGTTATTAATAAAGATGCTAAAGGAAATGGTAAAGACAAGAACAAACCTTGGAATAAGAACAAGTATGTTGTTAATGATGGGGTTGTTGATGCTCCTAAAGTTAAAGAGCCCACTTTCAATCTCTCCAACGCTATCTATGTAGCAAAACAACAAGAAGCTAGCAACACTCACAATGCTCCTAAACCTCAATATGAAGATAAGCCTAAGAAGTCATTTCGAAAGCGAGTCTATACCAAGTTGGCAGAACCTTACGATGTGATCCTTAAGACTTTGGTTGACAATGGATATCTTACGCTTCCTGATAAACCTGGTAACTGGGATCTGATAAATAAGCCTGATTGGTGGAGAGAGGATCATTACTGCCATTATCATAGAAATAAGGGACATCCAACATACAATTGTTTTAGGCTTAAGGATGATATTCAGGATCTTATTGAGAATGGCACAATCTCCACTGATGGCTTAACTAAAAATTCTGATCACACAGCTTTCAAAGATCCTCTACCTAAGCATGATAAGGGGGAAACCTCTCAAACACATAAGAAGAATCATGATGCAAAGATCAATTACACGTATCCTTCTAATACACCTATGATCAACATGGTAGAGCCCGTTGAGAGCGTTCTAATGATGAGGTCTCAAGATGATAATAACACCAATCATGGTAAGCCAAAGTTAGTCTTGCAAACATGTGGTAGTTCATCTTCCCGAAGTGAGACACTGAATGCTGTTACTAGGGGGCAAGCCAAGATTGTCCTTAAAACTGTGCAAGATCCCAAGCAAGCTTTGCCTTCCAAACAAGTGGCTCCTTCAGCCACCCCTAGCTATGATCTTGTCCAACATTTACAAAAGACACCAGCACAAATATCTATCCTTGAGTTGCTTCAATTATCCCCTTCGCATAGAGAGATTCTTGATGAGGCTCTACGTACAACACGTGTTCCCAATGACATTGATCCGAATCAATTTCAGGCCATGGTCAACCACATTTCATCTCCATTATCTCTCTCCTTTTCTACAGAAGATGACATATCTATTGCTCACCCACATAATCTAGCTTTACACATTGAAGTTCTAGTCTACAATACTCGAATCCGCCGAGTCCTGATAGACAATGGTGCAGGGTTAAATATTGTTTCTTTCAATATCATACAACAATTGGGTTTGTCAGAATTGGCTGTGGATTCCAAGAAGAAGATTACTATAAAAGCTTACGATGAAGTGGAAAGATCTTCCAAAGGTCTTGTCACGCTGCCTGTCTGAGTGGGCCCTATCATGAAAGATATTAGCTTCCAAGTATTGGACATCCCACTCGCATATAACATTCTTTTGGGTCATCCTTGGATCCATGACATGCAGGCTATTCCTTCCACTTATCATCAGTGCGTCAAATTTCCATACAATGGCACTGAAATTGTGATTCCTAGAGACCATACTATTGCTATTAATGCTCTTGCTACTACTGAAAAATTTGTTCCTCACAATGAACCTACTGATGATCCTAGTACGTCTCTAGTTGCTGCTGAGAAATCATTTAAGATGATGAGCCTTGGTATGGGTGAATATACACTGGGTTCCTTTGCTTCTATACCTGTTTCTCCTAGGTCATGTGGGAAACCTTCCACTTCTGCTATGGTGATCCTTGAAGCCGAAAGAGAAGAACAAGTTGTTCATGAGTGGATCTATAGAGAAGATGCTCGAAATACTCCCATGCTCAGTAATTCAGACATAAATATAGATGAGTCACCAATACACACTATGGTTCAAATGGGAGATGATCTTCCCTCTACTTCACTTGTTTGGGGAGAAAAATGTATATCTACTGATGATGTGGATGTTGATATGGTTCATTCTTTTAGTAACCATCCCGACGTGGTTGATGGGTCTTGTGTGGGGTCTGATGAGTTTGTTCCTCATATTGCCTTAGTGGACCACGCTGGTTCTTCTATGACAAGTCTAGATCTAGCTACTTTTGGAGCTTACCCTATAGGCTCAACCTCTCTTGTTACCAGAGATGACACCCCTTGCATAAATGCTATTGAACCGGTCACTTCATTTCATCTTGCATCAACACCTGTTAATTCTTCCACCAGTGAACTAGCAACAAAAAAGATTGAATCAGCAATCAAACATCACGGTCATCAAGTCAAAAGAAAAGAGCAATGGTCGGATGGCAAAAACCACATTGTGGCGGTATCCGCACCTAAGAAAAGTAAAAATAAAAATTTGCTCAAAAATAATGATTCTCAAATAAAAGATGACAAGCTGATTCTCTACAAAAAAATGGTGCACTACTTTAAGCATGATCTCATATCTGTTATACTTCAGCCCATTCCTAGAGCTAAGAACAAAGTTGCTAATGCCTTGGTTGCTTCGACATCCATCTTACAAATGAAAAAGCATAAATTTCACTTCAAGTTCCTGGTGGATGAATTATGCTATCATGCTTACAAATCTTACAATCCTACCATCTTTTCATATCTTCCACCTCATATTCCTCTTGCAAATCCACCACGCCATTCCTTCTGCCATCCCTTACACTATGCCTTTGTCTCTGGTGACTTGTATAGGAAGGGTCTAGACGGAACTCTCATTAAGTGTCTAGAAATAGAGGATTCACAAAAAGTGCTAGCTGAAATCCACAATGGCATATGTGGATCACATTCTAATGATCCTTCGCTAGCTCAGACATTGCTTAGGGCTGGTTATTATTGGTCAAACTGGTTGAGACCTCCTATTGTCATAGTTGCAGCATTTGGGCCTGGGGCCTATTAGTTCTCTACATCAGAGGAAGCAGATTCTTGATGCCCATTTCTGTCTGGGGCATTCTTTGTACATACTTTATGATCCTGAAAAAATTCCAAAAAAATTCATATATGATGCTGAAAAAATCCTAAAAAGCATATAAAGTCCTGAAAAAATACAAAAAAATCAAAAAATTCAAAAATTGTAAAAATTTGAAAAAGTGCCTTGGTGAAAACCTGGAAACAGGCGCCTTGGTAGCAAAAATACAAAAAAATTTATAAAAAGTCCTGAAAAAATTGCAATAAATCTATCAAGTGGTGAAAACCTAGAAATAGGCACTGCTTGAGACCCTCTGCACCTATGTCTATTAGTCTTGCGTGGTGCTCTTTCGCTCCACTTCTCGCTTTGCCTCTCCTAGCCTAGAATTGACTCTTGTCTTAGTCTAGGGGCATACATTGTTTTAAGCTTATCTTGGGTCTCTTTGTGCATCTGAGTTTCTTAGGCACCTTGCAAACAGTGTTTTTCAACACCACCCCAATTGTGTTTTTCAACACTACCCTTGCGTCGAGTGTTTCTTAACACTTATCAGATATCCTACCCATAGTATGGATGATGCAATATTTCTCACTGGCAGATGCGATACTCAAAGTTTGACTCTATGACCTACACACACGCACTTAAACATTTGACTCACTGAGACTTGCTTGGCTTTATTTTCTTTGTGTGTTGTCTATGATGATTTCTTTGCTGAGTGTTCTCCCCCTATGATTGTTTTCGATGATGCATAGCTAGAAGACTGAGGGAATGAGAACATGTTTTATTTCTTTATCTGCCTGTGGGTATATCTTGTTGGTCCTCACTGTCATGAGCATTTATGCTAGTCTTACTTGACACTATGGACCTACAAGGTATTATCCTTGACTGTTTTGCAAGTGCATGCTTATAGTCATCTTGACTTTCTTGTGTCTCGATGCGAGCATAATCTTGCTATATCAAACTTAGGTAATCTCACTGTACTAGTCATCTTGACCTGCATGTCTTTGATGCCTAGGTGGGATTTCCACATTCCTATCTGATAAAGATCATATTCAGATCCACATAGTTATGCTAGTGTGTATTGTATGATCTTGTGACGCTACCAATAACGCTCGATGATGATAATTAGATGTCTATTGGCTTTGTAACCTTGCAAGTAAACCACTTTTCATGTAGCTTGCATTCTTAAGTTCATGTTAGTTAGTTTTGCATCTTGCATATGGAGAGAGCTCTCCTTTTCATCTTACGTGGACTTGTTAATCAACTGCACTCACCTTTCACTTCTTCCTGATCATGTCTTTCACTTCTTGTCTTTCATATCACATCATTTTCCTTTCATTTCGGGATCGAAACCAAAATCCGAGTTCACCTTGATCATCCAAATCACCTTTTCCCCCTCTTTCACGCAGTTGGCTGACCTTTTGAGGCCTGATCCTTCAATTTTCATTGGGGCATTCCTCACCTCTTCATCTCCATCTCTTTCAAACTTCTAGTCTTTCATTCACTTTCAATCTCAAGTTCAAATTCTTCCCCCTCCGTGGCATTTTCGGGTTGAGGGACCGCTTGGTTCGTGCCCCGTGTCCCATGTGTGGGGCATACCTTCACTGCTTGATGGTTGTTCTATTCTCTTCAGCTTCGATTCTGATTTCTAGTGATTTGATCATGCTACTCTTGCTTCTGCTTTCCCTCTACTTTGATTTCACTTTCGACCCCGAGGGGGCAGACACATCATATCTTATTGGTTATCTCTTTCCTAAGTGTTCAGTACTGTCGCTACTAGGCTGACCATGCAAGATTTGCTATCTCTCTGCACTTCATTCTTTGGAGTCAGATCGCTATTTGCTTGCCTTCTTGGCTATCTCTTGCTTTCTTGGCTGATCTGAGTTGCTTTGTGATCCCAAATCGATCTCACATTTCAACTTCATTCTTTGACTACATGTGTTCCCAGATCGATCACACATTAGTCAAAGAGGGGCAAATGTATACACCTAAAAATGGTCACCTAGACTATTAGCCCCTTTTGCTAAATCATAAATTGCTTATTCTTGATCAAATCCTAGCTCTATCATTTATTCGATTATTTTCTATGGGCTAACCATTTTATCCTAAGTCTTTATTTATTAAAAGGAATATTTCCTCCCCTTTTAATAAATAAAAAGCCCCCACTTTTCCTCTTATCCTAAGTTGCACAAATAAAACATTATTCTTATTTTATAAAAAGGAAAAAAACACTTTTTGTCTCATATGGACACAAAAGTCAACTCCTATTTTCCTATTGGAGGATACTTGTGCACATGGATTGCTCCTCTTTTAAGCTCCACCGTTGATTAAATCTTTTGCCTCTTAATCTCCATGGTCCATTTCTCCTCATTTCCTATAAAATGAGAGCTCTCTTCTTCATTCTAGATCCCCAACTTTTTATGCTATTGTTATGCTACAGGTTTTCTAGGTCATCTTGGAGCTTTTGGAGATATTCTTGCATCTAGGGTTTGAAGATTTGGAGCATTGTTGGCATTCATCTTGGATCTTCATCAACACTCTATCTTCTTGTCCTCATTCTTGCATCATCATGGCTTTCTTGCTTCATAGTTAGATTTCATTTCTTGCATAGTAGCTTCATTTTCATGGCATTCTTAGCTTAGATTTCCTTTCTGCTTTAGATTAATTCATCTAGTTTAACTAGGAGGCTTTGTAATACTTGCATCTTTCATTTCCATAGTTTAGCTTGCATTTCCATTCTTAATCTAGCTTGCATTGCATTTCATTCTTGATTCTTGAGGATATTGGCATTCTTGCCCTTGTCTTCATTGAATCTCCCATTGCATGGTTTACTAGCAAGGTTATTGGCTAAATAGCTCTAGCTGAGAGCATTCTTAAAAACCCTTGCACTCCATGCCTAGGGAGCTATGGATCAATTTGTGAGGGCTCATTCTTGAGTTTCCTTGCATGTAATGATCCATAGAAGTGTGACACATTTATAGCACACAGATGGTAGGAGGAGATATCACACAAAAAGGTTGGGTTAACATAAAGAATTTATGTCAAAATTATTCAAGGGCCACTTTGAAGAAGGGTAGGGGACTTGAGACCTACCATATAAGTCTAATGGTGGTTCAGGAGTATCCAAAGTAGAGTTGTCTAATTTTCTATCTAACTTCAAGCAAGACATCATTAATGATTTTGCCACTTAGCTGGATAGTATGCAAGCAAGGAGGAAGAAGGAAGAGGTAGATGTTGTGCTTGCTAAGTTCTGTTCTCATTGCAGAGAGAAGAAGATAAACTACAAATGTAAGATGATTGCATCTATGGATGTTAGCCCAATGCCCACCGAGTTCAAAGCCATAGATGAGGAGAATGGAGAAGTTTTCTACATTGCTCAAAGGTGTCCATGGGCTCAGAGACAAGGTATGCTTCCAAACCCACTAAATAAATTTGGTTATAATAATAATAGTTATTGGCCAAACCAACACCCCCAAAATTCTACTCCTCAGGGTCAGAATTGGAATCATAACTGGTCCAATCAACAGCCATACTATAACTAAGACTATTCATAGCAACCACCATTTAACCCATACCAACAACAGTATAACTCTTATCAGCAGTTGTAGCAGAATAGCCAATGGCCACCTCAGGGTAGCTGGCAACCCTAACCTCAGTGGGGACCCAATAAGCCTATTCAGCAACAAGCACTAATGCCTCCACCTCAGCAGCAAGCTATTATGCCGCTGCCTCCTATAGCAAATAGCAATCCTAGAAAGCCAACTCAACTTCCAGCTCAGCCCACTCCAAATCCTAATAATAAGAAACAAGCTTATTCCTTGCATGTAAATGATATCCATCTTAGATTAGGAACTACACTGCCTGCACCCAAGGAGCCAATAATCATCGAAGTTGTTGATGCTAAAGAAATACCCATGAACTAGCCTGTTGATGTTCCACATGTTGCTCAAACTACACCAGTGCCCAAGAATCCTCCTTATCCACAAAGACTATCTCAAGTCATTCCTCCAAAAGAGAATCCTTTAGCCACTGATTTGATTGATTAGCTCAAGCAAATGATAGTGCAGATTCCCTTGTTGGATGCACTTAAAGAAATTCTAGTTTATACCAAAGCAATTAAAGAAGCCTGTATCAAACAACCTGGAAGGAAAAAGAAAGACCCTGATACTGTTAATGTCTTAGGCCAGCTCTTTGATCTCATGCTAAGAAAAGTTGTCATGCCCAAGTATTTAGATCCAAGAAGTCCAGTGGTAACCATCTTCATTAATGGTACCCAAATTTAGAATGTTTTCATTGACTTGGGAGCATCAATTAATGTTATGACTAGAGAAGTTCTGCTGAAACTTAGTATCATTGGTTTACGGGACACACCAACAATATTGCAGTTAGTTGATAATTCCACAATTAAGCTGGATGGTATGGTGGAGGATATTATTGTTACTTTGGATTCCTTAGACTACCCTTCTGATTTTATAGTCCTATCACCCAAAGCCACCCTAGGAGGATATCCACTAATCCTAGGATGACCTTGGTTAGCCATGAATGATGCTTGCATTGCATGCCATTCAGGGAAGATGACCATATCAGATGGAATAAATACCAAAAAGTTAACTCTGTATTCTCCTGCAAAACCCCAAAGTGAACTTGATCAAATTGTCTAGCCAGACTTAGGAGATGCTGCCCTTGAAGTAAGCTTTGTGCAAAAACTCATGGTCATTGATAGAAATCCATTCATGGTATCACAAGAAGAAGATGATATACTAGTAGCAATCCTTACCAATCAATATGATTCTGAGGAGTCATCTTGTGATGATCCAAATTTTACCCTTCAAACAATACTACCCAAGCAACCCATATCTCAGCTCTTGTAGCACCTGATTATCTCCATACCTTGCTACCCCATGAGATAAAGTCTCCATCCATAGCGGAAATTCAGATGTTAGAAATAGTTAAGAAAGTTGAGATTGCTTCAAGAAAGGAGTTGAATGTTAATAAAAACCTCACTGAATCGTAGATGTCTAGTCTTATCAAGCTTTTACAAGATAGTCAGCAAGCCTTTGCATGGGATTACATTGACATGAAAGGGCTGGATCCCAAAATCTGTACTCACAGAATATATATAAGCCCAGAATACAAGCCAGTGAGACAAGCTCAAAGAAGCATTAACCCTGCTTTAAGAGATATAGTTAAGACAGAGTTGCAGAAGCTTCTTAGTGCAGGTTTCATTTATCCTATTTCTAATAGTCAGTGGGTTTCTCCTCTTTTAATTGTTCCAAAGAAAGGAGGAAAGTGGCAAGTTTGTGTTGACTACAGAGAACTTAATAAAGCCACTAAGAAAGATCACTTTCCACTACCTTTCATTGACCAAGTACTTGACAATCTTGCGGGTAAGAAGCACTTTTCATTTCTAGATGGCTTCAGTGGGTATAATCAAATACAAATATCACTAGAAGACTAGGACAAGACAACATTTAACTATCATTGGGGAACCTTTGATTATTCAGTCTTACCATTTGGATTATGTAAGGATCCTACTACTTTCCAGAGAGCAGTGCTAGGTATTTTCTCTAACATAGCTGCTGATTGTGTTGAAATCTATATGGATGACTTTATAACTCATGGCACCACATTTGAAGAAGCACAAGAAAACTTGGAAAAGGTTCTTAAGAGATGTCAAGATTACAATCTCTCTCTTAACAGTGAGAAGTGCTACATGATGATGGAGGAAGCAATAGTCTTAGGACACTACCTTTCATCTTTTGGAATTCAGGTTGACCCTACAAAAATTGTAGTTATCAACACACTCCCCACACCAGTTAAGTAGAAGGATGTCTAAAGTTTCCTTGGCCATGCCGGTTACTATAGAAGGTTCATAAAAGACTTTAGCCAACTTGCAGCACCATTATATAATTTGTTGAAGAAAGAAGCTGAATTTGCATGGACAGAGGAATGTGAAGCATCATTCTAGAAGTTAAAAGATGTGCTAACAACAACACCTATTCTTAGAGGGCCTGATTGGAAGCTTCCATTCCATATCCACACAGATGCATCTGACTATGCTATTGGAGCAGTTCTAGGACAAAAGGAAGGTATTATTGAACATGCAATTTACTACATTAGTAAAAATTTGCAAGGAGCAGAATTGAACTATACTGTTACTGAAAAAGAGTTGTTAGCAGTTGTTTATGCACTAAATAAATTTAGGCACTACATCACAAGCTATGAAGTATTTGTTTATATTGATCATTCATCTATCAAGTACTTAATGAATAAACCTGCCATTAGTGGTAGACTAGCACACTGGTTACTCCTCATGTAGGAGTTTGATGTAAAGATCATAGACAAACGAGGAAAGGCTAATGTAGTGGCTGATTTCTTGTCATGACTGCAAGTACCAGATGATCCTGTAGCATTAGATGATAGTTTCCCTGATGAGCACTTGTTTTCTATTGATTCTTTTAATCCATGGTATGTAGACTTAGCCAACTACCTTGCTATAGGGAGAACACCACCTCACTTTTCTCCTAAACAGTGTCATCTATTAGTTGAAAAGAGCTTTAACTTCTCTTGGATTTTAGGCTTCATGTTTTATACAGGACCAAACCAAGTCACAAGGTGATGTGTTTGAGAGGATGAAACTTATGACATCCTTTGGGCATACCATGATGAGCATTGCAGAGGACACTTTGCCGCAAAAAGGATAGCCTACAAGATTCTGACAACTAGGTATTATTGGCCTACATTGCATAAGGATGCAACAAAACATACTCGGCATTGTGATAGGTGCCAATGTATGGGATGGCCTACAAAGATTGATGAAATGCCCCTACAGCCATAGGTAGTTGTCACACCCTTTGACAAATGGGGTATTGACTTCATTGGACCTATTGAGCCCTCTTCTCATGGGAAGTCTTACATCTTAGTATGTACTGATTATGCAACAAAATGGGTTGAGGCCAACGCTATGAGACATGCTAGAGATCACAAAGTTGTTGAGTTTCTTTATGAATGCATATTCACTAGATTTGGAGTACCAAGGGAAATTGTCACAAACCAAGGAGCACAATTCACCTCTAACCTTATCACAGAGTTGATGCAAGATTACATGGTGCGTCATGTGAAATAATCACCCTACCATCCTCAGGCCAATGGCCAGGCATAAATCACAGATCGGGAGATTGAATCCATTCTCACAAAAATAGTAGCTGTGCATAAAAAGGATTGGGCTACCCATCTTCCTGAAGCCATATGGGCTTACCACACCACATGGAAAACCACCATAGGGTTTACTCCTTTTGAGTTGGTATATGGAAAATTCACCTCTATGCCAATTGAATTCCAGCATAAAACACTTCGCACTGCTTTAGAACTAGATATAGATATCACCAAAGCACAACAAGACAAGTTACTGCAATTAAATGGACTGGATGAATATAGGAAGTCTGCTCTCCACAATACAGAGTTGATACAACAACAAAGAAAAAAATGGCATGATAAGTTCATTCATGATAAGAAATTTTCTGACAGCGATTGGGCACTGTTATATGATTCCAGATACCAGCACACACCTAGGAAATTTCACACCAGATGGCTTGGGCCTTATGAGATTATATCAGTATTTTGACAATGGAGCAATGCAACTTTCAACAATTAATCCTGTTCAATTTAAATTACTTTTCAATGGGCATCGTCTAAAACTTTACCACAAACCTATTAGCCGTGATGAGTTCCTGGAGCAGTTCCAGAGCACAACTGAAGTAAGCGATCCTGTAGCCAAAGAATCTAGGTCTTCCATCGAGGATTCTATCGATTCTTGATTCCATTCAAGAACACCATAATAAATATTTCACATCTTGTGGAATACTTTCTCCATAATAAGTTTTCATCTCACATTCTCTCTTTTTCCACCCATCCGCCCCATCACATCACTTCATATGCAGGTGTAGTTTTTTGAACAACTCTTCCTGCAATGCTTCCAGGTTCATGCCACATATACTCATACATATATTATTTTTATTCATTAATTTTTAGGATTTTGTGTCATTTTAATTTTTCACTCTTGCTTAACCTGGCTTGGTGGGACCCATGCCATTACTTAGTTGGGGGGGGGGGGGGGGGGGGGGGTGGAATTATTCTATTTTTGAAATCTCAAATTAGCATGTAAAATTAAAGATCCTCTCTTTGAATTATGTCTGTGACATGACTTGATGACCTACCCTTTTGTGATTGCATCATCACATTTAAAGTGAATTAAAGATATTAAAATATGATCTTGATTTCTAATGATATGCTACGACATGTTCAGGGTGGCAGCCTTGGCACACGTGAGCTTTTATGAGATGTTATGTAAAAATCATATCATTAGATTTCGTGCAAAAAAATCTTTAATTTTATGAATCAAGTTGCAATTTGTACACCATCTTTTATTCTGCAACATTTTGTTCTGTAATGCATTGAGGTCTGTGACTTTCCATTGTTGAACTCTATGAGAATTGTAGTTCTGCATATTCAAAATTTATTTCAGAGTAGTAATGGGAGGTGACCTTCAAAGGCATGAACCAGTGGATCACAAGGTTTTATTAAATGATGTGCCCACCTGTGAAATGTTTAGAAGGAGAGGATGTGATGCAGAGAGGTATCTGCAACGCGCTACTTAGGGAATCTTTTCATATTGAATAATGACACAAATCCTTCAAACCCCTTTATCAAGTATATAAAACTCAATACACCTTCATTATTGTTTCAAAATAAAAATTTATCATGGAAAACAATCACTGAGATCTCAATGGGTGCAGTTTTACCTTCACACTTTTCCTTCGATGAAATACCTTTGCAAATGTTTTGCTCGGGGGTCCCTCTGGTTATAACATTTCTGTGACAAAACACATACTCAATTTAGGGAGATTCAGTTTAGTCCTTGTTGTAAACACCGGGCTCACTTACTATCTCTAAATATCGATAGCAAAACACACTAGTACTCAGGTCTCAATAGAAATGATTGCAAAGCATGTGTGCGTACATGTTGGTCACCATTTTCTATATATCTCCAAAGACTAAGAGCATACCACACTTCCCTGATTCAACACCGGTTTGAGCTCATGCAATGGTTATTGAAAAAACATTTATAAACTGAAACCCATCACAAATTTGGAACTTGGTTTTCTTTTAAATCAGTTCCTTGTCACACAAAATCGACTCCTGATCTTAATACATGCCGCCAACCAAGACTTCTATAACAGTCTTTGAAAAATTGTGTTGGTTTTAATATTTTTGAACTTTTAAAATTGAAATGAATCCAGGCATTAATACAATTGAATCATTATTCAATCAACTCAAAACACAAACCCAATATGAAAACACAACATTAAAACTTCTGCCAATAGAAATTAATACCAAGAATCAATTTAGATTCAACCAATCAAGAATAGATCCTCAAACTGAAATACAAAGTAAAGGATTTTGAATACAACTTAATTCAAACATTTAGGAAATTAAGAGCAGAGAAACATAAACAAGAGATTGAAGAAAAAAGTTCTTTAATAGAAAATTTAATTCTTTCTTCCATTGTTCTATCCTCGATTACATCATTTTTTTCTTCTTTTCGATTCTCAATAATCTCCTAGCCTACTCTACTCTACTGCCATTGATCGGCTACAAGATAAAAACTTGCCAAGACGCGATAATTTCCAAAACTAACTCATCTAACTAAAATTTAACTTCCACTTATTCCAACTGATTGGAATGACCAATTTATACGATTACCTAATAATGAATGGTGGAGTTAACAACAAATTATGAACTTCACCATTACAAAAACCTTTTATTTATTAAATCAAGACACTTACTTCTACCTGATTAACAACCATTTAAATACTAAGACTTCTACCCAATCCGGTTACATCCAAATAGACACTAAATGGCTTATCAAGTCATATTACAATGTAAAAATAAGCATTTATAACGCATGTATAATCAGGATTATTGAAATTATCAGAGTTCTAGGATGTGCCTGCATCATGCTCCCTAGGACAAAAGAATTCAATTCCCTTTGAATTAGCCTTCTTTCAAGACTTCCAATTCCATGGTGGTATGTTTCCTCATACAAGAAAATTTTTTGCCAATATCTCGTACATGTATTCTCCCAAGTGAAAAATATTGCTCAAAACCAAATCTCCAAAGTGCATGCATACATCAGCAATAGGATTCACCAAATATGTTTCTTCATTACCTACATAAAATATGTCAAAAAAAACCAATAGTTCATTTCCATCAAGATGAGCACTGAATTGATCCTCCAAGAAAATGTCTTCATCTTCATTTCTAGCCACTGAAAAAATTTCTACAATGTGAATAATGTTCATGTCATCCTCCATGCTATGCAACACTAAGGACTCTTCTTCATGTGAGATCATATCATGCATTATTTGATCATCATGAACCATATCAAGCTCTCCATTAATCTAAATCTCACTGCCCAAATCAACAATTGCTTCAGTATCTTTATCTTCAACTGGAACCTTCTCAACACAAGGCTCATTTTCAACCTGCTGTTCTTCACTAGCATCAGTTTTCTCCTCTTGTCCTCCCAATGGACAACTCTTCTCCTTCATTTCTACTTCTTCAAATGCTATCTAGGCTTCAAGCAATTCAAGTATTTCTTGATCTCTTTTATTCATCATTTCTAATTTCATCTCATATGCTGCTAAGTCATCTTCCATCTTCTGTCTTCTTGCTTCATGTTTTCTTTTGTTTGCCTCTTTTCTTTTTTCCATTTCTTCTTTCTTTTTCTTTTTCTCTTCCACTTCTTCATACACAATCCATGCATCTAATTTCAACAGCAATTTTGACATCTCTTCTTTACCTTCCATTATTGTAACTTGTTACTGATCCAACACTTCCAAATGCTTGCGAAGGACGCAAATCTAGTTGACCAAGTTGAATTTGGTCTACCCCAACAATCACTCAAAAATGGGTACTCAGCACCAAGAAAATCTAATAACTTATCTGCAAAAACTTGTCGCAAGAAAATCAAAGAAATATCTAGAAATTTATCTACAAAAACTTGACAAACATACTGAGAAATCAAATATATTTCATCTTCGTTAGGTCTTGGTGTGATTTTTCCCTTTCACACACTCAAGAGCTTCCGGCTCTGATACCACTTGATGCAGAGAGGTATCTACAATGCGCTACTTAGGGAATATTTTCATATTGAATAATGACATAAATCCTTCAAACCCCTTTATCAAGTATATAAAACTCAATACACCTTCATTATTGTTTCGAAATAAAAATTTATCATTGAAAACAATCACTGAGATCTCAATGGGTGTGGTTTTACCTTCACACTTTTCCTTTGATGAAATACCTCTGCAAATGTATTGCTCAGGGGTCCCTCTGGTTATAACACTGCCGTGACAAAACACATACTCAATTTAAGGAGATTCGGTTCAGTCCTTGCTATAAACACCGGGCTCGCTTACTATCTCTGAATATCAATAGCAAAACACACCGGTACTCGGGTCTCAATAGAAATGATTGCAGAGCTCGTGTGCATACATGTTGGCCACCATTTTCTATCTCCAAAGACCGAGAGCATACCACACTTCCCTGATTCGACACCAGTTTGAGCTCATGCAATGGTTATTGAAAAACCATTTACAAACTGAAACCCATCACAAATTTGGAACTTGGTTTTCTTTTAAATCAATTCCCTGTCACACGAAATCGACTCCCGATCTTAATACATGCCGCTAGCCAAGACTTCTATAACAATCTTTGAAAAACCGTGTTGGTTTTAATATTTTTGAACTTTTAAAATTGAAATGAATCCAGGCATTAATACAATTGAATCATTATTCAATCAACTCAAAACACAAACCCAATATGAAAATACAACATTAAAACTTCTGCCAATAGAAACTAATACCAAGAATCAATTTAGATTCAACCAATCAAGAACAGATCCTCGAACTGAAATACAAAGTAAAGGATTTCAAATACAACTTAATTCAAACATTCAGGAAATTAAGAGAAGAGAAATGTAAACAAGAGATTGAAGAACAAAAGTTCTTTAATAGAAAATTTAATTCTTTCTTCCATTGTTCTATTCTTGATTACATCATTTTTTTCTTCTTTTCGATTCTCAATAATCTCCTAGCCTACTCTACTCTACTGCCATTGATCGGCTACAAGATAAAAACTTGCCAAGACGTGATAACTTCCAAAACTAACTCATCTAACTAAAATTTAACTTCCACTTATTCCAACTGATTGGAATGATCAATTTATATGATTACCTAATAATGAATGGTGGAGTTAACAACAAATTGTGAACTTCACCATTACAAAAACCTTTTATTTATTAAATCAAGACACTTACTTCTACCTGATTAACAACCATTTAAATACTAAGACTTCTACCCAATCCAGTTACATCCAAATAGACACTAAATGGCTTATCAAGCCATATTACAATGTAAAAATAAGCATTTATAACACATGTAGAATCAGGATTATTGAAATTATCAAAGTTCTAGGATGCGCTTGCATCAGGATGGCTAGATTATTGTTTAAGCCTTAAAGGGTTTAATGAGGAAGTTTCTCTACAATTTATGTCCACCTTGAAGGATGGGTTTGTAGAAGTTAAAGGCTTGAAAATTGAGTTCACAGAAGATGTAGTAGCTGAAGTGATTGGTTTACCTCAGGAAGGTGAACAAAGGGTGAAAGATTTCAACCTGGGATCAGCAAGAGCATAGTTCACTTTGCACAGTGATCCTCAGTTAGATGTCAATAGGAAGCAAGGAACTTGGCAATTATCTTTGCCTCTGGAGTTCATCCAGCCAGCCGCATTTGTTATTCAATACTTCACCTGTGAGGGATGCTACAAATACCTACATGCTTTGCACTTCAAAATTCTCAGTCATCTCAAGCATGATAATAGACTGGTAAATCTTCCCAGCTTCTTATTTAATATTGTGAAAAAAAAAGCTTTATTAGTCCAGTCAGGAAGCAACCATTCTATTTCCCATCATTGCTTTATAAAATTAATTATAGAAAGGGAGTTGAATAGACAAAAGGTTGGGACATGGGAGGAATTTTTGCAAATGAACGAGGTTGAACCTAGTATAGTCAGCCCTAGAGGGCATGGTGTTGGTCAGAGAGAGAAAACATCTTCTAGGGTTCGTAAAATTCTTCAAAGAATTGAGAATGATCCTGAAGCCTCTCCTTCTATTTCTAGGTCATCTAGAAAAAGAATTTTCAATGCTGGAGCCTCTACTTCTCAGAGGAAGAAAAAAAAAGTACAGAAGCTCCTAATATTCTTGAATCTTCACCGTCCGTAAGGACAAGGTCTGCATCTAGGAAGGGTAAGGGTAAAATAACGGAACCAAAAGAGGAAATATTAGAATCTTAGTCTAGTGATAATCCTGATAATATGGAAGAAACCCTACATTCCCCTAGGGAAGAGAATCCTGAATTCCCTCCTGCAGAGAATTCTGAGAACCCTAGGGAAGAGAATCCTAAATTCCCTCCTAAAGAGAATTTTGAGAACCCTCCTGAAGAGCATTCTGAAAACCCTCCTGAAGCAATGGCAGAGGAGGTAGTCATTAAGAAAAAGAAATAGAAGAGTCCTTCGAGCTCATCCATACCCCCTAAGAGAAGAAGTAGAAGGCTTTTTGAGAAAGATGCTGAAGCTTTTGTTCCTATTATTAATGTTGAGTCTTCTGAATCTATAGAAAATGAGTCTTTGGAAAACTCCTCTTCTGAGGAATTTTTCCATCAACCTACAGCCAGTGACACTATATTAAGAGAGCAGAGTCTAGAAATAGAGGTTAATCCTGGAGTTGGAGTTAACTACATTCTGATTAATAGTGACAAGGACTCTAAGGGCACAAAGGAATTTGAAGATAAGACTACCGAGCAGGACACTAGTATGAATTTAGAAGAAATTCTTAACTTTGGAACTAAAATTATTGAAGAAGTACCCCAGCAGAGCAGTCAAGATAAGCTAGAAATGCTAGCTAAAGTGGCAACTGATGTTAGTGAGGAAACCAATGTAATAAGGGAAATTGTTTTATGGAAGGGGAAGTCCTCTACACCAAAGAAAACAATTAAAACTCCTCGATTTTCATCTGGATGGGTGGAAATACTCAATAAAGAACCTTTACCCCCACTAGATTTATCTACACCCCTTGCTATAGGGATTAATTTATACCAGCAGTTGTTATGGGAAAAGACACAATGGAATTTAGAAAAGGAAAAATTGAAACGAGTCATTAGTGAGAAGAATTCTTAGTTGGAGTAGAAATCAGATGAGATTGAGATATTGAAATGGAGGATTGATCAGATTATAGGGTTAATTCCACAACTAATGGAATGAAGATCACCCTCACCAGTGTATGCAATATTCCTTCAAGAGCAACTTGTTAATTTCAAATTAATAAGGATTGTAGAGGGCCTTAATCCATCCATATCAAATCCCCATGAATTTTACTATGCCTTTTAGTTTGCCCCAATGACTCTAAAAAACCTATTGTGTGAATTGTACTTGCATAACCTGGTAGTACCTGATGACATAGAGTGGAATTCACTCCTCTATGTAGGGGATGTATAGTTAAGAGCAGTTATGTCATGGATGTAGAATGAGATAAGTAGAGAACACCAGGCTGCACCATATAGAGACAAAGAAATGTCAGCTCCTTTGATGATGAGGCCTGAAGTTCAACACTCCAGGCGGACATATTTTGACTGGCTTTCTATCACAACAAACACTAGTGGAGCCAATAAGATCTATCCAGTGAGAGAACAAGCCTTTGTAGACTAGGACCAACATTCCTCACGAGATGTTTCCATAGAAATTAATGCCTCCAGGTAGAGGTGGATAAGGATGTCACAAGATCTAAAGAAAATGGAACCTCATTCACCACATAATCTAACCCTTGCCACAAGAAGGGCTCCATGGTACATTATGTTGGGAAGGACACTCCTTAACCAATGGTTTCCATTAAGGTTTCAACCTCCACTCTTCCTTCAGCCATTGCTAGCAATGAACGACAGTGCGGCAGATTATGACATGGCCTCTGAAGTTCCACACTGGGAAAAATTCAAAGAGACTCATGGATACTTTGATTATGTTCATGATGAGTCTAGACAAAGAATAGCTAGTGATTTGAGGGTTTGTGCCAGGATTCAGAAGTTTATGATTGCTGGAGACTAGCAATAGTTCAGTTGGGGGGAATGATGGGCTCCTAAATAGCCACCTTTTTTACTACTTTTTATCCTCTTTCTAGAACAAGTTGATTGCACATAGACATGAATTTATGGTTTTAAGCATATGAACTTATGGTTTCTATGTATATGTTATATATGTGTGTGTGAACATAAGTTGGAAATATGGATACTTCTAAAGACATAATATCTACTTAAATTCATGGATAGGAATGGTGAATATAATAGTTATACATGTTAATAGATGTTTTCTCTCCTAAGCTATGTTTTGGGTAGTTACCTCCTATAGCCATAGGATTTGCAAGAGTGATAATTAAGACTTACACCTTTTCCTAATATTGATGATGTGGATATATATGTATATGGTTGGATATGTGTGCATTGATTGTTTTGTAGGAGTTGACCATGGATATTCAAAGACCAGCATACTGGTGCGGGAGTCATCAAAGCCAACCGTAGATTGCAGAATCTCTGCAAGCAAGTCAATACTTTTTGTTGCATGCAATGGGTAGATTTAGTGTGCGCTATATTCTGGGAATGTTTATAGTCAATAATGTTTCTATTATGAAACTTTATGAGTTGTAACCAATCCTCAATTATGAAGTGATCGTAGATTTAGAAGTTAGTTGTAGCTTCCTTTTAAATAATCAACTGTTGTGACTCTTTTGGAGTTAGTAGAACAAACTGATTTTTAATAGAACTTTTGCATACTGTTTCAATCAAGTGTAATCATTTTATGGATGAATAGAATGTTCAGTTCAAGTTTGCAACTTTCATCTTGATTGTACTTCTCATTCACTCATTCAAGGGGGCCCACTTGATGAGTGAATCATTTTGCTAGTGTAGACTTCATTTTCCTATTCATTTATATGTTTTAGAACTTTTCTATTCCTGCAGCTACTGATGTCAGAATCAATAGCCTATTCCTACACCACAGACAGTTAGAGTAGTTCCTAACTGTGATTTCCTACTTTGATTAGAATACATTTGCTTACCAGTTTTAGTATAGTTTTCCTGAAGCATAAACATTTGAATTCCTTATATAGGCTTAGAAGAGGAGGTTTGAAGCATATACTTTGTAGATACCATTCCAAGTTTACGTCCCTGGTCGATAATTAAATGAGACCAAATAATGCATTTAGGAATCATTTGGGGTGTCCAATCTTGAAATAGGCAGTCCATTGCTCTAGGTTTCTAATACTATTATTTGGCCAAGCAAAATTTTTTTAAAAGGACAACCTTAAACTTATCTAACAATTAAAATTGGAACCTTACATTTGTAGAAATTGTAAAAATAATTTCTATAAGGTTTTAATTATATGCTTCTATATATTATTGAGATTGAACTTATACTAATAGTATTTTGAATTATGAAAGCATAAATTTAGTTTTAAAGTATATATAATTGTTAATATATGGAGTCCTTTTCAAATACATTGATAAGGCATTAAAATAAGAGTATACCATCTTGATAATGCAAAAATAGTTGAGGATTGATGAAATTTGAAATTGTCTAGAGCTAAAGACTCGGGTGCAATATTTTGACCTTCTAGGAATGAGTTTCAAGTTTTCAACAATTTGTTTCAAAATTTATGATGGATTTTTAGTTAATGTTGTGGATATTTGAGCTATGTGCAAACAAGGTCTATATGCTCAAAAGTTAAATGTCATTTTTGTCTACGGTTGTTAATGAAAATGTGTGTGTGTGTGTGTGTGTGTGTGTGTGTGTGAGAGAGAGAGAGAGAGAGAGAGAGAGAGAGAGAGAGAGAGAGATACAAAATTGGATGATTATAAAAAAATTGAATACTATTGTGTTCACTTAAGTTGCAAAGCGAGCCATTAGAAATTTATACTAAAATATAGATAATGATTTTAGGAATCAACCAAGAAGATAAAATTAAGAAGACAATTGTTTGAAACTATAAGTGGGATTTTAGAATTACCCTAGTAAGAAAAAATAACCTAGATTTTACAAATTAATAAAATATGTTAGTGCATGTATATTAGTTTCTTTAGGCACACTTGCATAGAATATTCTCATGCATATTATTATGTATAATTAAAGTACATGTTTTCACATTCATGCTCTAGCTTAAGTTCACTTAGTGAGTCTAAATTTAGCTTAGGTTCTAATTTGCATGTTGTGCATATCATGCACTTTTGGTTTTCATATCTTAGCTTTAGTTTGCTAATTTTAGTTTGAGTTAGCTTTTTTATTTTTAGCACAATTGCTTTCCATAAAAGCAATTGAACTCTTCATTGTAATTATCTTGCAAATTTTAATCCTTTTTCTTTTGAGGAATAAAACAATTATTTTGTTTCTACCCTTGCTTGTGGAAGGTGTTTTCATTTTCTATTTGATCCTAGGTGCTTGTGTTGTAAACTTCAACATGGTATTGTTACTAAATTTCTACACTTGCTGAAATTTAGCTTAAATAGTAACATTACATAAGAATTCACAAGCTGCTCATTTCTCATACATTTGAATTCAGTTCATTTCTATTTCAAATCATTTTTTCTGAGCAAAAAGAAATAAGAATAATGTTCATTGTATAAATCATCAACTGATATGTACAATTTTCATTTACAATTGATAGAATGAATTGAAATAATGAAAGTAAAAGATCTCACAGGTAAGTGCACAAAGATGGGAGACCAAAAAGGGTGTATAAGATGCCACTTTTTTCCTGAAATCGGCAAACTCTGAACTTCAACAAGAAATTGAAGATAGTTGACTCAAAATTTTGAGATGCGACAAAAATAAGAGTTGTAATACTCTAAATCTAGTTCCTAAACTACTAACTTATTTTGAAAATGGTGTAGATTAAGGCCCTCAAAAAGGGGAAGCACAAAAAGTGGTCTTGTTTTTTGTCCAAAAACATAACATAGCGTCTGGTGTGCTCCCCCTAAAATGTTAACTTTTTTTTGAATTTTTTTAATTGCTTCAGTGAGAAGTTAGCTAACACCACGTAGTTTATCTCAAATTTTTTTGGTAATTTTTTGATGAACATATAATTTTTTATGAATTTACGAAGTGCACACATCTTGAAAACATGAAATTTCTATGTGCTCCCCCTAGAAATCATTTAAAACTAATCGAGAATTAAATTTTCTTTTTTTTAAAGTGTGTAGAATGGAGTCTAGTTTCTAAAAATGTAACTTATTACAAAATTTGATGAACGAACCAAAATCTATGCCCAAAATACTGCATGTTGGTTTATTACAAAAAATGGACATACACACAAAATAAATTAGAGTTGAAAAACTTAACATAATCAGAATTCAAAATAAATTATATGCTTAGATAGCTAACAGAGATATCTGCAATATCACATCGTCTGATTTTTACATTCTTGAGCCACGAGTAAACCTGACGAGGAGCACACAAAAAAAGATGTCATTTTTTTTATGTCTACTAGAAAATAGGTCTCAGGCCTATTTCAATTGTCCAAGCCTTTGGGTTGGATCTCTAAGGCAAATCCAAGCCTTAGGATTGGTAAATTCAAATCCTTTACAAAGCATGCACACCCTAAAGTGTGCACGCCCTATGTAAGATATAGATTCACTTAGTGATGAGAAATATTCAAAGTGGGAGGAAGAGAGAGAGAGAGAGAGTGCACTCTCTCTCCCTCTCTCCCCCTTATCACTCTCTCTCTCCCTCTCTCCCCTTATCATGCTCTCTCTCACCTTCTCACTCTGACCTTCTATATCTATCTCTCCCTTCTCTCCTCTCTCTCTCTCATCACCCTCTCTTTCTCTCCCTCTCTCCCCCATTCTCTCTCTCTCTCTATCTCCTAATCTCTCCCTTTCCCCTTCTCTATCTCTCTTTCCCCTTCAATATTACTCTCTCTCTCTCTCTCTCTCTCTCTCTCTCTCTCTCTCTCTCTCTCTCTCTCTCTCTCTCTCTCTCTCTCTCTCTCTCTCTCTTCTACTTTCTCCCTTTCCACCTCTCTCTCTCTGTCTCTCTGTCTCTGTCTCTGTCTCTCTCCTTACCCTTCTCTCCTACTCTCTCCATTCTCTCTCCCTCTCCCATTCTCTCTCTCTCTCTCTCTCTCTCTCTCTCTCTCTCTCTCTCTCTCTCTCTCTGTTTTATCCCTTTTTCTTGTTTTACATAGGGTGTATGCCCTATAGGACATGTGTACTATAGGGTACCCACCCTATTTAAGACTATGCATAACATATTTTTTGTTTTGTATAGGGCATACGCCCTATAGTGCGCTCACGCTATGTAAAACTAGAAGAAACAGTCTTATTTGCCAAGGATCTCATGAAAGAGGCCCACTTTTTCTTATGTTGTTTGAATTCTATGTTTTCTCTGACAAGCTTTCACTTTTCATGGTGTTGATAGTGACAAATCAACATCATTTTGCACCATCGTGAAAGTCAATTATTGGAATAAAAAAGACAAAAAGAGATTGAGGTATGTTTTTTATTTTTTTACATGTCAAATGTGAATAAATAGTGTTTTGGTTTATAACTGGTATGATATAGACTTGTTCTTGATACATAATTTGATATAAGTGTAATAAATTTATATTATAATTTGTCATATTATAAGAGGTTTATATTGTAATTTGACTTATTGGTTTACATTTATATTATATTTTTAAAATTATAATCAATTGATATGTAGAAATCATCATCATGCCAAGGAAACAAGAAAAAAATTTAACACCAGAAGAACATGAAAGAGACAAAGAGAAGAAAAGGGAAAGAATGAGACAACTTCGTGAACAAAAAAAATTAGATACTATAGAAGAAGATTTTTCTTTGGATGAGAAACATGAAACATCAATACAAAGTAAGAGAGAATTGGAATTGGAATAAAAAAGACAACGAATGAGAAACTTGTGTTTAATGAGACAATTTAATTATGAAGATGTGGGGACATCATCCAATGTTCGAGGCACACCAATGTATCATGTTGAAGGCACACCATTGTCTACTTCCGAAGGTGTGGGCACACTCTTCTATCATGTTGAAGGCACACCATTATCTACATCCCAAGGTGTAGGCACAACATCATCTCATGTTGAAGGCACTGAAGATGGTACACAATTCACACATAATGTTTTTGATGCTCCTAGAATTATTAAATATAGAAAACCAAAATATTTGATTGACATTGATACTAACATTTTGCAAGCAATGCCTGACAAGATTCTCAATCGTACTTGTCAAAGAAATGTTAATCATATTTGGAGATCATTTTTTGAGAATTTAAACATGACAGGAAGATGTCAACTATTTGTTGAAATGATGAGAAATCTGAAATTTAGGCCCATCACGAAGATTCTTAGGCTAAGAATGACGAATGGGTCAAGTAAAAAATCTATTGTAAAGAATCTAATGACTGCATATGAGAGTGTGGGTTCTACATCACACATGAAAGATGGTAATGTCACACGACGTGTACTTACATCAATGATAGTAAGCACTCAAATGAAGAAATCTTGACTCATTAGAAAGACAAGAAAAACATTGAAAATAAGTAGAAAGTCTCTAATGAGAGCCCTAGGAAGGCATCAAAGAGTGGAAGATCCAAATAGCAATGAGTTATGGGCATTTTCCGGTAGACTACTACGAAAAGATAAAGCAATTGTTGAAGCTTTGAAATCCTTGATTGAAGAATTTTAGAAGAATAATACACAGGTATCTCCTAATCAAAGAGATGTTGTAAGAAGGAGGATTGGTAGTCGAATTCATGTTCCACATCCAAAACATTTTTTGGATTCAACTCAAACACAATTCTTTTCAAAATTTATGCATACGTATCCTCAAATTAAAATTAGTCAGAGATATTTTGAAATGTGTAAACCTTTTTATGTCAAGATAAATCACACATGCACAACTTGTTGTTGTAGGGTACATATTGAATTTTCTAACCATTTTGAAGTTTATAGGAATATATGTGTAGGTTTACACTCTAACAATGTTTTGTAGGATTGTAACATAAATGTCCCACCTAGATCTTCAAGGGAATTGATATCTACCATTTTATGTGAAAGAGTGGATGGTCAACAAGTTTACAAGCTCTCATGCTTGAATAGTACATGTTGGATCTTTTCCTTGCAGGACCAAACTTGAATCAATAGATGGGCTTGATTCTTAGGGTAGGCACTCAAGTTTGACAAGAAAATAGTCCAATTAATGAGGATAGAGAACATCCTCCTTCTTTGAGCTCCACATCACTCAGGCAGGTATTGCCTCATCTACACACTCAAGACACCTCAAGATAAATAATAGGCCTACAGATAGATTATTGTAGAATAATCTTCAAACCCCTTCAAGTAACTTATACCCCAATGAAGCCAATTCACATGCAATAGCCCTACTTGCATAGAATGAGTCTGAAGACTAGAAAGGACCTCCTACCACTACTACCAACATGAAAGGGAAAGGTATTTGATTTGAATGATTGATGTTGGGTATTTGATTTGAATGATTGTGGAATAATCTTCAAACCCCTTCAAGTAACTTGTACCCCAATGAAGTCAACTCACATGAAATAGCCCTACTTGCATAGAATGAGTCTAAAGACTAGAAAGGACCTCCTACCACTCCTACCCCTGAGATACACTAAGTCTCTCATAGACCAGTGCCTTGTCTAATGGGCCATAGAGTCAGATACCCTATTAAAATAGACAGCTATGAAACAAGAAGACAATACACTCAATGTGTTGATGTCTAACATCAATCACACACCATGACCAAACCTCGCTTTAACAACCCACCTATATTATTATCTAACGACCGGTCCACATGTAACACCTGTATGAAATGGGCCTACCATTTCATGATTCAGCAATCGAAGGAAAACAAGCCACTTCATTGGGTTGCATAATATTTGATGGTAACCGCCAGACTTTAAGATATTAAGCAAACACACAGTCGCATAATCACAGAAAAGAAAAGTTAACCGCTAGGGACTAAGCGATCATGCGACTGACAAAGAGATGAAATGCGCACATGTGTTATATGATCACTTAAGTGGCCAAAAAGGTAATGAAGAATTAGAATGAGGCCAAGGCATTACAAATGGTTTTTCCTACCAACGACTATATTTTCAAAATTTTGAACCAAGGGTTTAAGGCAGAGACCTAAAATCAACTGCAAAGACCAGAAGAAAAAAGCTAGAGCCATGAAAATTTTTCTAGGTGCTAATAGTGGCTCTAGTTGGGGATGATGGGCAACTTGTGTCCATGCAAGAATTTAGATCTTTGGGAAAAGCAGACCACCTACTGGAAGAAGGGCACAGAGACCTCAAAAAACATAGGAAACACACCAGGGAAAACAAGAAGGGAAACTATATACAAAGTGTACACATTTTGTTTTACAAAAAGCCTAAAACCTGAAAACTTGAACCAATCTTTTCCCTTGTCAAAATTCTAGTTTTCATTTCTTTCTTCTTGAGGTAAATTGGATATTTTATTCCCATTTGTTTCACTAGGCATATCGATATTTTCAATTAGCCCTTTAGGAAAAACAAAAAAATTATCTTCACCTTCATAGTGCATGTAAAAACTTGGAACACTCTCATTATCCTGTTCACTATGAAAGTAAAACTCAGCATGCCAATGAATACTATCATCAAATTGAAACTATTATTTCTCTACTGATTCATGTATGCCATCAATCTGAAATGCAAAAGTCACATACTTTATTTGATAAAAATCTTCATTCATACCTTGACTTTGCATATCCTCAGGTGTAGCTAGTTGGAGCTCAAAAGAATAATCAGTTTTATACTTACACATGTCATTATTATCAAATTTTGTAACATTTGAGACCTCCATGTGTTCTTCAAACAATGGATTGATAATTCCATGTAATACCCCTTGTTTCACATTATGACAAAAAATGGGTTGATCATCATCATAGTCCTCATCATATAAAGTATTAGAAAACACTTTAAACTCACTACCCATTTCATCTCCATGGAGATTCTTAGCACACAAAGAAAAATCAGAACTATATGAAGATTCACAGTCAACATCACCTATCAAGCATATAGTGTCCATAATTGCATCTTTTTCATTATCCTGTTTGGGGAAACCATCATAACAAAACCATGGTTCACTCCCAAACCCTCTATTATACACTGAAACCTCATTATCCAATGCAAGACCATTAGATAACCTTTTACTCAAATATTCATGTTCATCCTCACTGATATCACATTGAATTACCACTTCTTTATCCTCAAACTTTGAGGACAAATCACTCTCAACACCCTCATACTCAAGCTGATTCATATAATGTACAAACTAAGATGCACCTTCATTTTCAGGTTCAAAAAGTGAAAACATACCTTCACTGATAAAGGAGTGTTCACTTCCATCATTACTTTCCTCCTCCCATGTTGCATCTGACTCATATGAAGACACCTCCACATCACTTCCTTCATCACTCTCACCTAAGTAACCACTTTCAGCACTAAGTTTCTCAGACTGTGACTGATATGCCTATGAATCACATGCCTCATCATATGCAACAACTTCAAACTCATCATTAGAGACATAACCTTTAGCCTACCCACTTGTATAACACTGAGATATAGAAGTAGCAACCTCATGCCTAGGAACATAAGCAAAATCATGCTTATAATAAAAATTACAAGAATTGACTACAGTGGCAAATTTACAACTCAAAATACCATCACACTGCTCAATTCTACCAAGGTTTGGAATATGTCTTACTGCTATAGCATCTTGAACACATGTCTCATCAGTAGCAAAAGACTCAACAACATTTATACACATATCCTGATTTTGCATTTCAACTTGATTACAAACTACAATAGGAGTGTTGATACACTGATTTGGAATTGTGGTATCAACACTACAGTCTTCTTTTCTTTCATATTCATTATACCAGCACACACTCATGGAAAAATGACCTCTGGTCAATCCATATTTCAAATTGTTTTCAATGTCCATCGTAGTTACAAATGTCTGATATAGTGACCTAGGTTCTTTATCCCTTAGCAAGTAGTTCATTTTATTACCAAATGCATCAAAGTAGACATTCATACATACTTGATCATTGGGTCTATAACTTTCAGGGATTTTATTCAATACTCTTGCAAATCTGATATTGAAATGAGGAATAAGTTCATCATTCTCAATATGAATCTTCAAAAACTTATCATAGGAATCAGATATGCTTACCCTTTCTCCAAATTGCTCCATGAAGGCCAAATGCATCTCACTCCAAGATGAGATAGAACACGCTGATAGAAAAGAGAACCAGTCTCTAGCATCACCTTCTAAATTTTGAACAAACAATTTCATCCATAGGTCTTCATGGAAAACATCAAAATCACACATCACATCAACAAAGCACTGAACATGTTTCCTTGCTGACTGATGCTGGTCTCTATTATACTTTGGTAAATATCTCTTGACTTTTTCAGGGATCTTATTAGGGAAGCCAAGTATGCCATCATAACAAAATGGTACATATCCTTTGAAAAAAGAAACTTTGTGAACATCCATCACTAACTGCAGCTTTTGCACATCCACTTGAAAATCTTCAAGACTAATGATAGGAAATCTATACTTGAACCTAATCTTCTTTTGTCACCAAACCCTTCCTACATACTTCACACCTTATTCCTTTTCTTAGTGCTTGATCACTTAATAAGGAGACATTTCAGATCTTTGAGGAATACCTGAGAGTTTTGCAATAGAAGACTTTGTTGACTGGAAGGCAAGGCAAATCTAGAGCTCACCATGTAGCTCCATCAAATTCTTTGTTGTGTAGAGTCACCACCTCCTTGAAGAGAAAAATATTGTTTTTCTTTGTACCTCTTCCAATCAACCAAAACTACACCAAGATATCACACTATCTATCAGGAATTGCACTGATCAAACAGAGACTTCAAAGCCACCACTCAATACTTATTGAGAAGATGTTAGCAAATGCTTTATTTTTATATCTGACTCTTTCCAATGGCCTCCCTAGCAGAGTCACCAATTTTTTGGATCTTTTCCTTGTAGGACCAAACTTGAATCAATAGATGGGCTTGATTCTTAGGGTAGGCACTCAAGTTTGACAAGAAAATAGTCCAATTAATGAGGATAGAGAACATCCTCCTTCTTTGAGCTCCACATCACTTAGGTAGGTATTGCCTCATCTACACACTCAAGACACCTCAAGATAAATAATAGGCCTACAGATAGATTATTGTGGAATAATCTTCAAACCCCTTCAGGTAACTTGTACCCCAATAAAGCCAATTCACATGCAATAGCCCTACTTGCATAGAATGAGTCTGAAGACTAGAAAGTACCCCCTACCACTACTACCAACATGAAAGGGAAAGGCATTTGATTTTAATGATTGATGTTGGGTTGAAAGGACCCCTGAGATACACTAAGTCTCTCATAGATGACTGCCTTGTCCAATGGGCCACAGAGTCAGATACCCTATTGCAATAGACAGCTATGAAACAAGAAGACAATACACTCAATGTGCTGATGCCTAACATCAATCACACACCATGACCAAACCTCACTTTAACAACCCACCTATATTATTATATGACAACCGGTCCACATGTAACACCACTATGAAATGGGCCTACCATTTCACTATTCAGCAACCGAAGGAAAACAAGCCGCTTCACCGAGTCGCATAATATTTGATGGTAACTTGCAGACTTTAAGATATTAAGTGAACACACAGTCATGTAATCGCAAAAAAGAAAAGTTAACCGCCAGGGACTAAGCGATCATGCGACTGACGAAGAGATAAAATGCGCACATGCATTATATGATCACTTAAGTGGCCAAAAAGGTAATGAAGAATTAGAATGAGGCCAAGGCATTACAAAGAGTTTTTCCTACCAATGGCTATATTTTCAAAATTTTGAACCAAGGGTTTAAGGCAGAGACCTAAAATCAACTACAGAGACCAGAAGAAAAAAGCTAGAGCCATAAAAATTTTTCTAGGTGCTAATAGTACATGCATAGATTGCGGAGGTTTGCGACATTTGCCAATTTGTCAACATATGGAGAGTACGCATGCAATCGATAACAAAATAGTGGAATTTGGAAAATATAAGACCATGACATACAATCTAAAAGATGGAAAAGAGGTTAAAAGATGTGATTTAGTAATTGAAAAAATTCCAGTGTATTAGTTCATGGACATTTTTTGTAAAAAAATTATTTGAGTATGCAAGGCATACACATAGAGCACGATGGTTAGATATGCAATTCAAGTTGTGCAAGGACATATTCCCACTTGATACCATTGTTTCAGTTGTGGACTTTGCAGAGAACTACACACTGCAACCACAAAATGAGGTGCAAGCAAAGTATTACAGCTCTCAATAGGTTGCTATATTTGTTCATATAGCATTCATGCATGCACCAGATAGTACAGAGGAGAATAGGAAGATATTGAGGGAGTATCATTTTTATATTAGTGATGATCACTCACATTCTATAGAGTTTGTACATGGTTGTTTTCAACTATTTTATGGTCATTTGGCAAAAAGGGGCATAAAATATCATCGACATATCATTTGGTCAGATAATTGTGCATCCCAATTCAAGAATTCATGGATTTTTTATTGGTTGTGCAGGATGCATAAGATTACTAGAATTCAATATATGTGGAATTTCATAGAGGTCAGTCATGGAAAGGGAGAGCATGATGGCGCAGGTGCATGTATTAAAAGAGCCTTAGCATGTGAAGAATTAAAGTACAAAGAGAAATCAACATTTTCAGATGCGGGATGTATTGTCCAGTGGTGTAACACTACAATGGGTCCAGGTAATGAAGGTGAGTCTACGGTTCGTAGATTTTTTTGGTTGATGGATGAAACTAACATTGCACCATATGAGGATTTTTGTACATTAACATGATCAAGTGAGCTACACTCTTTTAGAAGTTGTAATGCAGGTTCATGGAGTATCCACACACGACATATGGCGTGCTTTTGCTCATCATGTGTAGATGAACATTGGGATGGGTGTGAGTCAAAGGAATGGGTTGACGAATGGTATACATGTATTTTGAGTCCACTGGCCTCCTATCATCCCCATGAATCACTACAACTGACAGAATTGGAATCATCCATTGACTTTGATCGCTTATCTGATCTAGTACAACTAGGTTGGTATTTTCCACATACAAATAATCTCAAATTTAGTACTTTATCATAAATATTTAGTAAACTAATGTCCTCATTATGTTTATATCATTACAGGCCATGTTTTTGTTGTTATTACACCTGAAGACAATGAAGAAGGGACAAATTATTATTTGTGTCATTGTGTAGAGGCAAAAATGAAATTGGATCACTTGGTTATCGATGGTGAAGAATTAGAATACCCTATAGGAGCAATGGTTGTAACTGGTACATGGCTTAGACGGTATGCTATGAATAACCCTAGGTTGTGGTTGTTCAAGGATTGGGAGACACACAGAAAAATTCTTCATTATTCAAACCTAGTCATTGCATCAAATGTCCACTTAATCAGATATGGGGGAAGATTGCAAAATAAAACTCTTTGGAAGGTTCATGAGTCAAACCATGAGGAAATACTTGAGACAATCAAGGGTAGGGCAGACCCAATTGGTTCATTGGAATAAATGGAGATACAAAATATCGTAACATGTCAAATTTATATAGCACTATAAATTGGGTGGATTGTAAATTGCTCATGCATTACCCAAGCCAAAACCAACTTCTAAACAATCCTACCATAAACACCATGTACAAAAAACCTAAAATCTTCCAACAAAACCTAACCTAGAGCAGTAGGAAACTTGGAAACAACCTTACTTCCTTCAGAAGCAGCATGCCTAGCTAGCTCTCGAGGCAGAACAAACTTGACAACAATCTCAATTTCTCTGGAGGAAAGTGTCATGATCTTGTTATATTTCAGCAAAGAAGCACCCTCAGGAGTAATCTTATCAAAAATATCAATCATGAAGCTCTCCATGATATTCATGGCATCACTAGATATTCCCTTGGAGGGATGCACTTGTTTCAACACCTTGTATTCTCAGATTTCATTGCTTTGACTACTGAATCCTTTGTGGGCTTAAACATCACTTTCTTTTCTTTTCTCATCATTGGAGAATCCTTTACTTCATTCTCTCCTTTCATATCATCTTCTTTAAGACTCCACACCTTAGGTTTCCTTCAGTAACTCCATATCCACCATATCAAACAAGTTCTTGGTTCATGTTTGTTTAAGCTTGCCAATTGGTTGGACCATCAATCAAATACTTGATGACTCTAATTAGAGGATTCTACCATAAATTTTAATATTTGACACTTCTAGATGTAAAAGCCCCAAATTGGTCCCAAAACCCCCTAGAAACTAGGGCTCGCCCAATGTCTTGTCTCCCAACACCATAGAAACTGAACTAAAGTTGATTCACCATTAATTGACCATCCTATGATGGATTCATGCATAAAATACCCCCTCCAAAGGCTAAAACATCTACTACTGTACCCTTGGACCAATTTGATGACCCTTATGCACCCTTCAAACTCATCAAACTCCTTCAATCACTCTCAACTTGCAAACTCTTCTTCTTTCCTGCATTTCCAATGTTAGAATACTAAGTGACAAGGTTTGGATCCATCCCCAAGTGACAACAAATACATAAAGGGGATGGATCAATGAATTGCACTCCAATCACTTCCAGGTTCAAATGGTTATTGATTAACCTTTAAATGAACAATATAAGATGATCCAAATCATCATATATCCCTATCCTTAAGACCAATCTTCTGGTGCTACCCTTGCCAAAACCCAAGCCAAAACCAACTTCAACACATAAACCCAAGCCAAAACCAACTTCTAAACAAGCCTGCCATAAACACAACATACAAAAAACCTAAAATCTTCCAACAAAACCTAACCCAAAGCAGTAGGAAACTTGGTAACAGCCTTACTTCCTTCAGAAGCAGTATGCCTAGCCAACTCTCAAGCTAGAACAAACTTGACAACAATCTCAATTTCTCTGGAGTAAAGTGTCATGATCTTGTTATATTTCAGTAGAGAAGCAACCTTAGGAGTAATCTTATCAAAAATATCAATCATGAAGCTCTCCATGATATCCATCGCATCACTGGATATTCCCTTGGAGGGATGCACTTGTTTCAAAACCTTATATATTAACCTTTTGTAACTTCCTACACTTCTCTTCCTCTTCTTTTTCTTATTCTATTCCTTTTGAACATCACTTTCTTTGCTTTTCTCAGCTTTGGAGAATCCTTTACTTCATTCTCTCCTTTGATACCATCTGCTTTAAGACCCAAAACCCCCTAGAAACTAGGGCTCGCCCAATGTCTCATCTCCCAACACCATAGAAACTGAACCAAAGTTGATTCACCATCATTTGACCATCCTATGATGGATTCATGCATAAAATGACCACAGAGAAATTACAAGACTTTGAAAAAAAAATATTCTTTCTTGATGCTGAACTCATTTGATGTGGTTGTATATGATATGTACGCTGTACTTTACAAAGTGTTTTATGATTATCTAATATCAACTTATTATATGATGCAGCCGAGTGTTGACACAGTCATTATATATGGTATGTTTTACTATTTTTTTTTTGAGAACTAATGCTTCTAGTGAATCCAAATTTAGTTGTTATAAAGATGAGATGTTAGTGAATGACTTCTTCCTAATACTACTCTTCCACCAGATCCATATTTCAACCCTTTTTTGGATCTATAGGCTCAATCGCGAGCCCAAAAGATTGGCCAAGAGAAAATTGTGATTGTATATCAACTGATTACAAAATGTTCAGTTGAGGAGAAAATATTGCAATGATCAAGAAGAAAATTGGCTATGGAAAATCTAGTTATGAATTCTATTAAGAATGAAACTATTAAGGAATTGCATGATATATTACTCAACGGTGCAAGGAATATTCTTGATGAACATGGGATTGCAGCTACATCTATTCAATATATAGAGGAAGATATAGAAAATCTTCTTAATAGAGATATTAATGTGAGAGAAAAGGACATTTCAGAAGAAAATGGTTATCTTGGTGCCATCCAAGGTATGCCAATTAATTAGGATGAAGAGAAAAAGCCCACAGTTAATGGGAAAGAGTGGGAAGAGCTTCTTGGACCCATGATAGAAGTTACAGATAAGGAGGAAGAGCTAGGAAGGGGAAAGTGACAAAGGAAAGAAGTAAGATATGTGTGTGAGCCTATGTTAGATGATGATGATGATTACTCACCATCATTTGCTAGTAGCTCAAGTAGTGAAAAAATCTCTTCAGTGCACATGTACACTAACACAAAAAATTTAGATAGAGAAGTAACAAGTGTTGTGGAATTATCCACAGAGCAATGTGAAATGAAGCCTCAAATTGGTTCATTTGCAGGCAAAGAATTTGGTCATGCACTTCATTCTAGCACCACAAATATTTCTATTAGAAATGCCTATTCATCAATGGCCTTGCATTTATGGGACTTGGGCATTATCCTTGAAATGTAAGTTCATTGCCACCTTTGGCAAGTTAGTCTCACTCCTCATTTTACAACAAAGGGCAGCCATCTATGGTCCAAGGTTTTAATTCAGCTGACAAGTGGAGAGCTTCTCAAGGTACTGATCTCTTTCGTAGAGAAGTTCCTACTTTATCTCAAGGTTCTCGTTTAGGTGACCAACTCCTTTGAGGTCCACAAATAGACCCTTTAATTTCCCAAATTGGTTCGTTAGCAAGAAAAGAATTTGGTCATGCACTTCATTCTAGCACCACAAATATTTCTATTAGAAATGACTATCCGTCAATGGCCTTGCATTTATGAGACTTGGGCATTATCCTTGAAATGTAAGTTCATTTCCACCTTTGGCAAGGCAGTCTCACTCCTCATTTTACAACAAAGGGCAACCATCTATGGTCCAAGGTTTTAATTCAGTTGACGAGTGGAGAGCTTCTCAAGGTACTAATCTCTTTTGTAGAGAAGTTCCTGCTTCATCTCAAGGTTCTCGTTTAGGTGACCAACTCCTTTGAGGTCCACAAATAGACCCATTAATTTCCCAAATTGGTTCGTTAGCAAGAAAAGAATTTGGTCATGCACTTCATTCTAGCACCACAAATATTTCTATTAGAAATGACTATCCGTCAATGGCCTTGCATTTACAAGACTTGCGAATTATCCTTGAAATGTAAGTTCATTGCCACCTTTGGAAAGGTAGTCTCATTCCTCATTTTACAACAAAGGGCAGCCATCTATGGTCCAAGGTTTTAATTCAGCTGACAAGTGGAGAGTTTCTCAAGGTACTGATCTCTTTCATAGAGAAGTTCCTGCTTCATCTCAAGGTTCTCGTTTAGGTGACCAACTCCTTCGAGGTCCACAAATAGACCCATTAATTTCCCAAATTGGTTCATTAGCAGGAAAATAATTTGGTCATGCACTTCATTCTAGCACCACAAATATTTCTATTAGAAATGACTATCCGTCAATGGCCTTGCATTTACGAGACTTGGGCATTATCCTTGAAATGTAAGTTCATTGCCACCTTTGGCAAGGCAGTCTCACTCCTCATTTTACAACAAAGGGAAGCCATCTATGGCCCAAGGTTTTAATTTAGCTGACAAGTGGAGAGCTTCTCAAGGTACTGATCTATTTCATAGAGAAGTTCCTGCTTCATCTCAAGGTTCTCATTTAGGTGACCAACACCTTCAAGGTCCACAAATAGACCCATTAATTTCCCAAATTGGTTTGTTAGCAAGCAAAGAATTTGATCATGCACTTCATTCTAGCACCACAAATATTTCTATTAGAAATGACTATCCATCAATGGCCTTGCATTTACGTGACTTGGGCATTATCCTTGATTGTAAGTTCATTACCACCTTTGGCAAGGCAGTCTCACTCCTCATTTTACAACAAAGGGCAGCCATCTATGGTCCAAGGTTTTAATTCAGCTGACAAGTGGAGAGCTTCTCAAGGTACTGATCTCTTTCATAGAGAAGTTCCTACTTCATCTCAAGGTTCTCATTTAGGTGACCAACTCCTTCGAGGTTAAAAAATAGACCCATTAATTGGTAAAAGGGTAGATGCAATTTTGGAAAGAGTATCCCAATTGAAGAGTAATGGAAATTCTAGTGAGCATGAAGTTATTGCAGATCCAATGGGTGTATCTCCTCCACTGACAAATATAACTACTTCCAGAGACATGAGTTTAAATGGAGACCATCTGTTCCCAAACATGCCCCAGTTGAGCAAATGAACTAGATGTTGCTTGAGTAAAGAAGATAGTGGTTTATTAAAGCATCTGCATTATCCCACTTGCTATCAGTTACTACTTTTTGAGTGGCTTGCCAGCTACTTCTGTGTGGTATTTCTATAATATATAATGTCCTCATGCAAGTACATGCCATGCATAGTTGTTCGATCTCCACCGATGACTCTGTGTTGAAGTGTCCCTCAAGGTCCCTTAAGCATGAAATTAGTGATCTTTGTGGGGTTGTACCTTAGAGCTCGTGTGAGGTAGCATGGATCCATCAATTGCTACGAGACCATGTTGTTGGGGCCTACAAAAGTCTATCTCAATTTTTGGAGATTCAACTTTGTTTAAAATTGACAACACATTCTCAATCGGTGTCAGAACTCAAGGTGTTCCTCAACTGAAATGGCCAACATTGTGTATCTCTCCAACCATCAGTCATAGCATCAAACCATCTATTCCAATAGCTCCAAATGGCCAGGTAAATGCTAGTGGAAACCTCATTCACCACGCACAGTCATTCGATCGCCGTTGATGACTCCGTGCTGAAGTGTCCCTCAAGGTCCCTTAAGCATGGAATCAGCAATCTGTGTGGGGTCATATCTCAGAGCTCATGTGAGGTAGCATGGATCCATCAATTGCTACAAGACTGTATTGTCAGGGTCTACAAAATTTTGTGTCAGATTTTGGAGATTCAACTTCATTTAAAATCAACAACACATTCTTGGTCGGTGTCAGAACTCAAGGTGTTCCTCAGCTGAAACAACCAACATTGCGTATCTTTCAAACCATCGATCATAGCATCGAACCCTCTATTCCAATAGCTCTGAATGGCCAAGTAAATGCTAGTGGCAACCTCATTCGGCACACATAGGCATTCGATCCCCACCGACGACTCTGTGCTGAAGTGCCCCTCAAGGTCTCTTAAGCATGGAATTGATGATCTTTGTGGGGTCATATCTTGGAGCTCATGCAAGGTAGAATAGATCCATAAGTTTCTATGGGACCGTGTTGTCGGGGCCTACAAAACCCTATCTCAATTTTTGGAGATTCAACTTTGTTTAAATTTGGCAACACATTCTCAGTCGGTGTCAAAACTCAAAGTGTTCCTCAGCTAAAATGGCCAATGTTGCGTATCTTTCAAACTATCGGTCATAGCATCAAACCATCTCTTCTAATAGCTTTGAATGGCTGGGTAAACACTAGTAGAAACCTCATTTGACACCCACAGTCGTTCGATCCCCGCTGATGACTCCGTGCTGAAGTGTCCCTCAATGTCTCTTAAGCATGAAATCATTGATCTTTGTGGGGTCATATCTCAGAGTTCATGTGAGGTAGAATTGATCCATCAAGTTCTACAAGACCGTGTTGCTGAGGGCTATAAAAGCCTGTCTGAATTTTTAGAGATTCAACTTCTTTTAAATTTGGCAACACATTCTCATTCGGTGTTAGAACTCAAAGTGTTCCTCAGCTAAAACAACCAATGTTGCGTATCTTTCAAACCATCGGTTGTAGCATTGAACCTTCTATTCCAATAGCTCTGGATGGCTGGGTAAATGCTAGTAGCAACCTCGTTCACCACACACAGTCATTCAATCCCCACCGACGTCTCCGTGTTGAAGTGTCCCTCGAGGTCTCTTAAGCATGGAATCAGTGATCTTTGCAGGCTCATATCTCAAAGCTCATGCGAGGTAGAATAAATTCATTAGTTGCTACAAGACCGTGTTGCTAGGGTCTAGAAAAGCCTATCTCAATTTTTGGAGATTCAACTTCTTTTAAATTTGTCAACACATTCTCGGTCGGTGTCAGAACTTAAGGTGTTCATCAGCTAAAATGTCCAACATTGCGTATCTTTCAAACCATCAGTCATAGGATTGAACTGTCTATTCCAATAGCTCTGGATGGCCTGGTAAACGCTAGTGGAAACCTTGTTTTCCATGCACAATTTTTCAATCCCCACCGATGACTCCATGTTGAAATGTCCCTCAAGGTCTCTTAAGCATGGAATTGATGATCTTTGTAGGGTCATATCTCAGAGCTCATGCGAGGTAGAATCAATCCATCAGTTGCTATGGGACCATGTTGCCAGGGCCTACAAAAGCCTATCTCTATTTTTGGAGATTCAACTTCTTTTAAATTGGACAACACATTCTCAGTCGGTGTCAGAACTCAAAGTGTTCCTCAACTGAAACAGCCAACATTGCGTATCTTTCAAACCATTGGTCGTAGCATCAAACCATCTATTCCAATAGCTCTAGATGGTCGGGTAAATGCTAGTGAAAACCTCATTCACCATGCACAGTCATTCGATCCCCGCCTATGACTCCGTGCTGAAGTGTCCTTCAAGGTCTATTAAGCATGGAATCGATGATCTTTTCAGGGTCATATCTCAAAGCTCGTGCAAGGTAGAATCGATCCTTTAGTTGCTACAAGACCGTGTTGTTGGGGCCTACCAAAGCCTATCTTGGTTTTTGGAGATTCAACTTCTTTTAAATTTGGCAACACATTCTCGGTCGGTGTCAAAACTCAAAGTGTTCCTTAGCTGAAATGGCCAATATTGTGTATCTTTCAACCCATCGGTCATAGCATCAAACCATCTATTCCAATAGCTCTAGATGGTCAGGTAAACACTAGTCATAATCTCATTCGGCACCCATAGTCATTTGATCCCCACCGATGACTCTGTGTTGAAGTGTCCCTCAAGGTCTCTTAAGCATGGAATTAGTGATCTTTGTGAGATCATATCTCGGAGCTCATGCAAGGTAGAATCGATCTGTTAGGTGCTACAAGGCCATGTTGCTAGGGCCTACAAAAGCCTATCTCATTTTTTGAAGATTCAACTTTGTTTAAAATCGGCAACACATTCTTGGTCGATGTCAGAACTCATAGTGTTCCTCAGTTCAAACGACCAACGTTGCGTATCTTTCAAACCGTCATCGTAGCATCAAACCATCAGTTCCAATAGCTCTGAATGGTTAGGTAAATAATAGGGGCAACCTTGTTCACCATGCATAGTCGTTTGAACCCCGTCGATGACTCCGTGCTGAAGTGTCCCTCAAGGTCCCTTAAGCATGAAATCAATGATCTTTGCGGTGTCATATCTTGAAGCTCGTGTGAGGTAGAATCTATCCGTCAGGTGCTATGAGATTGTGTTGCCGGAGCCTAAAAAATTCTATCTTAGTTTTTAAAGATTCAACTTCTTTTAAATTCAGCAACACATTCTCGGTCGGTGTCAGAACTCAAAGTGGTTTTTAGTTCAAACGGCCAACATTGCGTATCTTTCAAACTGTCGGTCGTAGCATCGAACCGTCAATTCCAATAGCTCCAAATGGCTAGGTAAACACTAGTGGCAACCTCATTCACCATGCATAGTAGTTCAATATCTGCTGACGACTCCGTGTTGAAGTGTCCCTCAATGTCCCTTAAGCATGAAATCAACAATCTTTGCGGGGTCATAACTCGGAGCTTGTGCAAGGTAGAATCGATCCGTTAGGTGCTACAAGACTATGTTGCCAAGGCCTACAAAAGCCTATCTCAGTTTTTAGAGATTCAACTTTGTTTAAATTTGGCAACACATTCTCAGTTGGTGTCAGAACTCATAGTGTTCCTCAGTTCAAACGGCCAACATTGTGTATCTTTCAAAACGTCAGTTGTAGCATCAAACTATCAGTTCCAACAACTCCGAATGGCCGGGTAAATGCTAGTGGCAACCTTGTTCACCATGCACAATCATTTGATCCCTGCCGATGAATCTGTGCTAAAGTGTCCCTCAAGGTCGCTTAAGCATGAAATCAATGATCTTTGCGGGGTCATATCTTAGAGCTCGTGCAAGGTAGAATCAATCCGTTATGTGCTACAGGACCGTGTTGTTGGGGCCTATAAAATTTTGTCTTAGTTTTCAAAGATTCAACTTTGTTTAAATTTGGCAACACATTCTCGGTCGGTGTCAGAACTCATAGTGTTCCTCAGTTCAAACGATCAACATTGCGTATCTTTTAAACCGTCAGTCATAGCATCGAACTGTTAGTTCCAACAGCTCTGAATGGTCAGGTAAAGGTTAGGGGAAACCTCATTCACCATGCATAGTCGTTTGAACCCCACCGATGACTCCGGGCTGAAGTGTCCCTCAAGGTCTCTTAAGCATGAAATTAGTGATCTTTGCAAGGTCATATCTTGGAGCTCATGCGAGGTAGAATTGATCCATCAAGTGCTACGAGACTGTGTTTTGGGGGCCTACAAATGCCTGTCTCAGTTTTTAGAGATTCAACTTCTTTTAAATTTGGCAACACATTCTCAGTTGGTGTCAGAACTCAAAGTGTTCCTCAGTTCAAACGGCCATCGTTGCATATCTTTCAAACCATCAGTCGTAGAATCGAACCGTTTGTTCCAACAACTTTGAATGGTTGGATAAATGCTACTGACAACCTTTTTTGGCACACATAGTCATTCGAATGATACCGACAACTCTGGGGTGAGCAGTAGGATGAGTACAAATATGTATTCTAGTGTTTGTCATTAACAATCAGTCAGTTAGAGGACAATTAGAAGTTTTTTTGTAAAAGCATAAGGTTGCACATCCACATCTTCTGTAGTAATCTTATTAATAAAAGAACTCTTGCCAACATTAGGGTACCCCAAGAATCCTTATATTATATTTATACATTTATGCATTCATTTCATTACTTTTTTTATTATTACAATTAAGAAATTGACTGTTATTAAGGACAGTGACTGGCATTTGTAGCACGGTCAGCAAGTTAAACATACAAGCATAACTATAAGGCATGGGAAATTTACAAAGCAAAGACATGAACATAAACATAATTTAGTATACATCAATACACCAAACACATGAATTGCATACCTAAAACATAAAAAATATATATTCGTAGGGCATGAAGTCAAATATATATGTCCAATAATGTCATACATTGAATATATTCAATATAGTAAAACTGGCTTCCTCAAAGCCAAATGGATGTACAACATATCACTAATACAATATACAAAAAATATGTGCACTAATGCCATATAGGCATAGAATCCATATCCCTAATGTAGTCCTTTCCCACTAGGGGAAGAAAACAAATCCCGAGTTGTCTTTGATTGTCACATCGATGGAGATGCAGTGGATGTCATAGTCTTCCGAGTGCGCTCACTCATCCTCCTATCTAGACTCTTCTGTAGCTCAACCTGATAAAAAATAAATTAGATAGAGATAACTAATTGTGTGTGAGTGATTTACACCTTCATGAAATAACAAGATTTAAAGAGAATTTACACTATTCAAAGCAAACTAATCTAAATAATGCACAATTAATCTAAATATCTCATGGTTCTCTAAATTGAAGTAGTAAGTGAGGCTCTCAGCTGCAAATCCTCACTAGTGACACTCTAATTATGAGAATTGAACTAAGAATGATATGCAAACTAGATCTAATTATCAAATTCTAGCTCTATTTGATAAGAAAATCTCTAAAATGATCAACAATTGAAGCTAATTATCAATGAAACTGCTAAGTGAGTGGTGTGGATGCAAATTGCAAGAGCTTTGCTACAATTCAAAGATATGGAGTGGATGAATAATGCCTCAAAATGCCTTCTATTTATAAGATTTTCCCAAGGGTAGGGGGTAGAGTGAGATAACCATGGTTATGCTTGGGTAAGGTCAATTGGCTTTGCTTTGTCCCTAAATGGGGGGACAAACATTTAAATGGTTTCAAAAGGCTGGACCATTTCAACAAAAGTGAGTGATTTGTGTCCATTTTGTCTCCTTTTTCCTTTGTTGAGGGAATTTAGTATTTATTAATTAATTAAAGTAATTAAATTTAGCCATGAAGGGTAAGAGGTTCATTTTGATTTTTCATTTCAACCACTATGTCATTAATTGAATTTAATCAATTTCTTAGTGTTTTTCCCCTTTTCAAGCTTTATTTAATCATTTAATCATTTAATTGAATTTTCCTTTGATTTGAATTTCCTTTGTTCCATTTATTGATTTTTCGTGCTATTTTGATGATTTGATGCACCTTTTGATTGATTTAAGCCTTTGCCAATTTTCCATGTCTACAAATGCCCCTCTTTGAGTCGATGTGCGAAGAACACCGATTCAAAGATTTCGTTAGTATGATGATCTGATTCAAGTCCTGGTTCTGATATGCCTCTGATCGTTTTGATTGATGTACTTCCTGATGATGATGATGTGCCTCTGATGATGGTGCTGATATGATTCTGATGCCTCTAATATGATACTGATCTGATATGCCCCACTGATAAATGTTTTTGATGCGATGCCCATTTGATACTCTGATGCCCCCTCAGAAATAAAACATATTGATTCCTTGATTTGAAAGATTTTGATTGATTGGTCCAATATGTTTTCATTTCTGAAAAATATTGATGATATGCCATGACTCACAATTTGCATATCCAAGATAGATAGGTCTGTTGTAGTTAAGAAAAACAAGTGATTATAATAACAGGATAATGGTACCAATGAATGTGATTTGTCAATCTGATAGGATAGTAAAACTGATATGGGATAAATCAATCAGTGTGAAAATCGATATGATTTGATACTGCTGCTTCGTTCTCAAGACACAGAGACATGAACAAATGGTACAGGGTGTGATTGCTTGATATTTTGATATGATTGATTGACGTAAGATGACTCACTGATATAAAATACTGATATGATTCCCTTGATTTGTGAAACAGGCACATTTCCGTAAATGATATATATATATACATGGACCTTAGCTTCTTGGATATTTGGACTTAAGTCATGAGTTTGACCCAGCTAGAGTACATGTTATTGAGATGATTGATTATGGAGCTCTTTCAGTTTGTTGATATTGTATCATGATATTTCAGTTATTGATCAGGACTTGGATGTATCATTTTGATGACATTGTATCTTTGATTAGACAAAGTTCATGGATCTTTGATATTATGGGCACTTATGATTTATGGACTTTCCTTGATTCTTGATTGAATGACCCATTTTATGATTGATCAAGATTTCAATTGAATGAACCCCCTTTTCCCTTGGAAAAATACTACAAACAAATGCACATGCAATTAATCTAACATGATAATGCAATTAACCTTCCATGATAATGCAATGCAATGCAGCTAAGTGTCACTAGCTTTTAGCAAATAAATGCCTTGAGAATAAATTTTCATCATTGAGCACTTTGGGACCGGAAAGCAAGTACAATCACCACTGCCCACTAACATGATGATATGAATACCACTTTTTATCGCATTTGGTAACCTCCTTTTTGAACTAGTACAACCCACACTAGTCGAATAAACCAACTATGAGAGTATGAATACCAGTTTCAACGAATTCAATGTTGCATAAACAAGCAAAGATCAACCTTCCACCCTATATGAAAGTCCTCAATGGTTCTTTGATGACCATGTCGTTAGATGAATTCACATAAGTTGTTGGATATCCCTCAAGATAGTCACTCAAAGACAAGAAAAATATCATGTCTCCATCATCGCCAATCTAGTCAAAAAATCATCGATTAGCTAAAAAGATGTGATAAAGTCAATGTAAGTAAAGATCATCAAAAGAAAGCTTCAAGTGTTTTGCATTGTTTCATGATTTTCAAAAAGTATTTCCAAGTATTCTGATCTTTTTAAAGTGTTTTGTCAATTTTTAATCCTGAATAATAAAGTCAATGAAGGCTCATGGATCAAGTTGTGGTAATTGAATTCTTGGTTAGTGAACAATGATATCCATCAAAGGTTCACGAAAATCTTCTTCTCTCTTCTGAAACTCTGATAATTCCCTCTCTCTCTGATGTGACTGAATGTTGTACTATTGAATCCTTTTGAAGTTAATGCCTTGCTTCATGTGAATTCATGCTTGTTTGCTGAAATCCACTGATTAAGATCAAATGCCCCAGTTGGATAGAAAAAATGTTGGACTTGGACAAACTTCCAAAATATTGCCGAAGCTCGGTTTATGCAAGATGTAGCTCAAAACACTTTATGCTGTCCTTTTTACCCACTCTCAAACAAGATCACATTGGTTTGCCCCCAATGTCTTAGCAAGATATAGGACATGAAGGATGGATTTTCAAGCTAATGGATTAGAGATGGAAAGGCTATGATGGAAGAAGTATGCGAATGTGACCCATAGGACTATCTCCTCAAGAGTACCCAAGCTAAGGAAAAAAATGATATAGCAATGTGAAGCATGTTTTTGGATAAGCCATGGAAGTCAATTGTGCAGGGCTAGATAGTGTATAGGATAATGATTTTTTGCCATAAAAATGAGTGATCCAAAAGAGTGGACATGTCAAGAAGTTCTTGATAACAATTTTTTTTTTTTTTTCTTGATCAAGACCAAGGGTCAATTTGGGTAAGACGTGGATAAGATAACACAATCAAGATAAAGGAGTGATGGAGGCTATGAAGGGATGTTTTGGGATTATGAAAAGGCTATCAAGGAATAATGAAGGTGAATTTGGGATAAGCAAGATCATGATAGGGTAACATGGATGCAACAAGTACATAAGCTGATGGAAAGGATAACGGATGTTTAGATACTCAATGCTCATGGATGTGTTCAACCTTGTCAATATGAAGGTGATAGAGGAAATATGGATGAAACTTGCCCCCAAGTGTAAAGTGCAAGATGGAAGAATTACTCATGATGCCTGTTTGCCAGGTTTTCATCATGGTACTTGTCTAAGGCACCACAAGAAGTGGTTTTCACCCTAGATTTATTTCTTTTTATTTTTGCTACCAAGGTGCCTATTGCTAGGTTTTCACCAAGGCACTTTTTCTCTTTTTTCATTTTTTTCTTTTTTTCTTTGTTTTTTTCTTTTTTTTTTTGTATTTTTCAATATTTTCCCAACATTAGAATCTTTGGACAATGCTCCTCTGAAAGATATGCTATAATAAACCATGGGTATGACTAGGATGCTCAAAGATATTGATAAGAGGGATGGAAGTATGGAAAGTATGCATTGGAAAATGAATGTGAGGATAAGAAAAAGGTATGTTGAAGATGGAAATGTTGGCAAGATCAACTTTGACACACACTTTGAAGAGTGGTGGAATGATGGAGGAACAATAGATGATGGAGGTAAGGATCTTTTTGAGGTAGTGGATTTTGGGATGTAAGAGGATGAAGGATGTTTGGAAGGAGATGGAATGGAAGCCTTTGGAAGCTTGAATGTCAATTTTGATTCTTCTTTTGTGTGCAAGTCTTTCAACAATGACTTGGGAATCCACATATTCTTTGCTTTTTCTTGCTTTTGGAATGCTTTTGAATGCATTTCTTCAATGAGGGATTTAGGAACCCGCATTTTATTTTTTTCTTTTTGCTTGATGGACCTTTGCGGCCTTTTGGATATTTCATTTTTCTTTTCATTCACATGTCGATTAGATGGGACATTGTGATTTTTATGCACATATGGATTCTTGGATTTATGATTTTTATGTTGCACATCAACATTGCTTCCAAAAGACTTAGGAATTGTGGATGAATAGGAATAATATGGATGGTTCATATGGATTGGTGTTTGGACATTCTTCAAGTATGTGTGTCTTCGTTGATCTTGATACATGGTAGGGTAAGTGAATGGATAGCTAGGGATGATAGGAACGGTTGATGGGGGAATATATGGACCTAGTATGGATGGAAGGGATGAAGACTTTTGTTTTGGGACATAGGAACCCAAAATGGATTTGGAGGATAGTGGAGGTATGTGGTTGTATTTGAATGGAGGGATATAAGATGTGAAAGGGATATCAATATCTTTGAAAGGAGCTCCATTGTCAACGTTCTCATCTTTAAGATTTATTTTTATACCAATAGGCTCATGAGTAGCTTTGATAGGAACACATTTGATAGGATCAACTGAAGCTTGAAGGGATTTATTATCTTGCAAGGGATTTGGAAGAATGATGTTTTCTTGAGGTGAACATGGAGGAATATGACAAGGAAATGATGGGATGCTTTGATCTTGACAAGGATCTTCGAATGATGTAGAGATGGTATTTTTCTCTTGATTTTCAATATGGTCATTGGAAGTTATGGAAGGGATATCTTGATCTTGCTCAGGAAGTGGAGAAAATATGGAACTTGGAAGGGTACTTTGTTCTTGGAACGGAAGGATATCATCTTGAAAGACATGAAAGGATGCAAGGGGATCATCACAAGGTTCAAGGGATATGGGACCTTCATCAAATATGGGAGGGGTTTGTATATAATCTTGATCTTGATCTTTATCAATATTTGTTTCTTTTCTTTTTAGATTATCCTCTTGACATGAAGACACTTCTAAGGACAAGGTAGATGTTTGAATATGTGTGGGGAATGTTTGGAAGAATGGTGTAGGATCCTCTTGAATAGGTATAACAGGCATTGAGGCACATGAAGCTTTGGGTTCTAAGATCTTTGAAGCATGGAAACAATCTGCAGCAAGATGTGAGTTAGCTTGGGTTTCTTTTAGAGGTAGCCCTTGAGGGTAGACATAGCTAATGGGAAAAGTGTCATCATTAGGCTCATTCTTTGATGGAGGAATTTTGGATAATTGTGGAGCTTTGGGAGATGAAGAAAAGATGAAAGGAATACTAGCTATGGGAGGATCTTTTCTAGATAGAGGTTCGGGAGATGAATGAAGGATGAAAGGTGTACAAGTCATCCAGGGAGAAACCTTGTTAGGAGATGGACAAAGGATGAATGGATTACTCTTGCTATATGGAGGTTTTTGAATTAGATCTTGCTTGAGAGCGGTATTTTTCACTCCATATTCTTTATTATCTTGATCACAAATAGGTTGATTATGCAATTTCCTTTGATCCAAGATAAGTTTATCACTCTTAAATGCTTCCTTTTGTGAGGAGGATGAAGATATGGATGGCCCATCATCATAAAGGAATGGCCAAATTGATCTTAATGATGGCTCTTTAGATAAATTATCTTTTTTCTTGTCTTCATCCTTTCTTAAAGTTGATGTGTCATAATTATGTGGAAGCTTAGCTCCAGATTGAGCTAAAGTTAGGAAATATGCTTCTTTATCCCAGTCCAAAATTCGTTCCATTATTTCTATAAACACGGGATCTTGGGATGCTCTCACAACATCATCTTTAGACACCTCATCACTTTGAAAAGAATAGCTTGATATTAATAATGGCATTTTATATGATGTATCTCTTTGGTTTTCCTCATTCTTTCTCAAGGTTGATGTGTCATAATTATAAGGAAGTTTAGCTCTTGCTTGAGCTAAAGCTAGAAAATATGTGTCTTTATCCCACTTCAAAAGTAATTCCATTATTTCCAGAAACATGGGACTTTGGGATGCTTCAACAACGTCATCTTCAGAAACCTCATCGCTTTGATTCCTATGGAGATCTTGATCTTGACTTTGATAATTATGCTCCATAATAGGATTGATTTGTTTCTCAAATAAACTTCCTTCGTGAATTTCAATCCGGTTGGGTTGGTTTGGAATGGGTAAATGGTATTGATCAATTTTTTAAGATTTAAAAATTTTAATTGTATTTTGATCAAGTACTTTGGAACTTCATGTTTGAAAAGTTGAAGACAATCTCAACACACACATCAATAGTTCACCATATCCCTAGATCATTCTAATGTGTATATTCTCGAATGTTTCCACGGGTTTGATCACAAGAAAGACTTCCAAGCAAGCTACCTAACACAAATTTGGCTTTTAAATGGCTCTATTAGGTAGTTTTTGCTATTTTACCGTTATGTAGTAAGTTTTTCATTCAAAATAGATCTTAGCCTTTCATCCCCCAAGTATGTTAAGGGGCTTCCCACACGCACAAAAGCATGATTTTGCGCAATCCGTTAGGACTACTAGAGGAAGTTCGAAAGAACTAAAATCCTTTTGTCGTGTACCCCATTAAGGATACCCACGTTTCATTTTATAGTGGGTCGGATTCTCACGGAAAAAGCAAGTGTATCCCACTTTGGGCTGTCCCTCTCACCGGCCCTTCTAAGGCAATCTCGGGAGGTGAGCCCACTAAGTTTTAAACATGTTCATTTGAAAGCATGAAAAGTGGATTTGGTAGAGAAAGTTTGGGAATTTGATTCACTCAAAGAGTGAAGAGCATATCCCTATTGCTTTTCCCTTATCCCAAACACTCACAATCAATTTCATTCTTTTTCAACCCCGTGACAAAGGGGTTCTTAGAATTGAAGTGTTTATTTTTTTCCTTTTATGATTAAACTATGTTTTGAACTTTGAAAATGCCACAAGCTAAGGGAATGTGCAAGCTTGATGAGAAAAATACCTCAAACGATGCTAGCAAAGGCTAGGCACATTTTTAAGTAGTAGATTTTCTCATTTTCTCTCCAAATCCTTCCCTTACCTTAGCAAAATGTTCCCTCCACCAACAAGTTAGTCAACACAAATTCATACAAAGTGAGGGGAAACCAAAATCAAAAAGCTTAAAATGATCAAATTGATTATGCTCTTGATTTATTTTGAACTCAAATATTTGCAAATTAAGAAAAACAGACATAGAGTTAAAATTCAGTCATCATTTTAACAATTTTTTGACAAAATAGAGAAAATAATTCCAGGCGACATCATCCAAACTACAGGCGAGATAAAATTTAACAAAGACGTGACTACTTTAACCGCGAGCGTCACCAAAAGGGGCTCAAGCGAGATTAAAATAGGCAAGTGCGATATCAAATTTTGCAAACGCATGAAATCTTTAATACATGCGACAACAACAATTATTCTGATATAATATCAATGCTAAACCAGGCGACATTCTCCATGCTAAAAGTGAGATCTAATTTAATAAAGACGTAATTACTTTAACCGCGAGCGTCACCAAAAGGGGCTCAAGCGAGATTAAAGTAATTAAGTACGATATCAAATTAAACGAACGCGTGAACTCTTTATTTCAAGCGACAAACTAAAAAAGAGAAGCGACATTTAATTAATTGAGAGCGACATTTGAAATACTCAAAGTGACAATTTAAATGCGAAATGCAGTAAACTCCCTTTACACCAGGCGGAAAATAATTCCTCGGTCGTGGCTTTTAATTCTTTCCAGGCGACATCTAAATAGCCAAAGGCATCCGCTGCTTGTCCGTGAAGCAAGAATTTAATTTCCGCAGGCGTGATTTCTTTCTCCAGAAGCGTGACTCTGCAGGCTGAAAAGTGTGATCGTTCAGACTCCAGGTGACATTTTAATTTGTCAAAGCGACATCTCTTTGCTTCAGGTGTGATTTCTTTACCGGCAGGCATGATTTCTTTCCTGTAACCTGCAAACAATGAGCAAAATCATGCAATTCTAGCCTACATTTTGCAAATAACATGGAAACTATGATAAATTTGAGGCCTAGAGCCCCACGGTGGGCGCCATTTGTGTGTGAGTGATTTACACCTTCATGAAATAACAAGATTTAAAGAGAATTTACACTATTCAAAGCAAACTAATCTAAATAATGCACAATTAATCTAAATATCTCATGGTTCTCTAAATTGAAGTAGTAAGTGAGGCTCTCAGCTACAAATCCTCACTAGTGACACTCTAATTATGAGAATTGAACTAAGAATGATATGCAAACTAGATCTAATTATCAAATTCTAGCTCTAGTTGATAAGAAAATCTCTAAAATGATCAACAATTGAAGCTAATTATCAATGAAAATGCTAAGTGAGTGGTGTGGATGCAAATTGCAAGAGCTTTGCTGCAATTCAAAGATATGGAGTGGATGAATAATGCCTCAAAATGCCTTCTATTTATAAGATTTTCCCAAGGGTAGGGGGTAGAGTGAGATAACCATGGTTATGCTTGGGTAAGGTCAATTGGCTTTGCTTTGTCCCTAAATGGGGGGACAAACATTTAAATGGTTTCAAAAGGCTGGACCATTTCAACAAAAGTGAGTGATTTGTGTCCATTTTGTCTCCTTTTTCCTTTGTTGAGGGAATTTAGTATTTATTAATTAATTAAAGTAATTAAATTTAGCCATGAAGGGTAAGAGGTTCATTTTGATTTTTCATTTCAACCACTATGTCATTAATTGAATTTAATCAATTTCTTAGTTTTTTTCCCCTTTTCAAGCTTTATTTAATCATTTAATCATTTAATTGAATTTTCCTTTGATTTGAATTGCCTTTGTTCCATTTATTGATTTTTCGTGCTATTTTGATGATTTGATGCACCTTTTGATTGATTTAAGCCTTTGCCAATTTTCCATGTCTACACTAATATACATGAAAATTGAATTATACAATGACATAAAATTGAATATTGGCTTACCGCTAGCAAATAATCACTATGTTCATCCACCAAAGGCACATGCTAGTGATTTGAAGTCATAAGTCCCTACAAAAATGATCAAAATAATAATTAAAATACATACATGGATATCATTATAAAATTCAATACAAACTATTAAAATAACAATTAAAGTTAAGTGATCTCTTTCATACCTCAGTCACTGCTTCAGAACTAGCTACTGCTATAGCTACTCCATGATCCAAAGTATCACGGATAGAAAGAGGAGTCTCTGATGTCAAAAGCTGAAAATGAAACAAAAAAAGTAAATTATGCAGTTATCAAGATTACATATATTTTTTACAACCCTACTGATGAGTAAATGATACCTCCGTGAAGGTTCCACCACGTCCTCCAGTGTGCGGTGTTGAAGTTGAAGCTCCAACATTCAACTAGTGCACATGTACATGGAAAATTATAAGATAACCATTCATATAAGAACGTACTACTGACATGTTAATTATAATGCATTATTACATGTATACCTATGGACTCAATGGTGACCCCACAAACCTAGGTGAAAGAATGTAATCATCGTGCCTCTGGATTTTGATCATAATTTGTCTAGTAATTTAGTCATTCATTCATTAATTAAATATGATCAAGTAAATCCAATTAATATGCAAATAAAGATACCTCAAGGAAAGTTTCATGATGCCCTTCGCTATCTGTTGTGAACGTCGATGGTCCATCAGTGCACATCTAATGCACATGCATAATAAGTTAGGATACAATTATTCATATAATTACATAATAATCAAATATGTTAATTAAATATTTTATTTGATACATACTTGTGGAATTGATGACGATGTGTAAAAGGGGACATTAGGATCATTGCCACTTCCACTACCACCGCCACCGTCACTGACACTCTTGCCTTGAATTTTCATCATAAACAATAGATACAAAATTAAATAGTTATTCTTTTATAAATGAAATATGATCAAAGCAATTTAATGAACTTGAAAATATTTACCTGTGTGTCAATGCTAAATGTCATATTTAGAAAGGTATCAGTCATCAATCCAGAATCCTCTTCCTCTCTCTCACCAGTACCAAATGTGCACAAGCATCCACATGACCGACAAATATGCCCCCTCGAGGATTGAACATAGTCACCCTCAACTAAAAGAGTGGCATACTGAATGAGAGTTTGTGTCAGAGCACTAATTGTGCCTAGTGTGTCTGCCTCTACATGTTCCTTCACAATGGAAGGAATACTAACATGATCCAATGGTGGCTTGCCACTAGTAGCCCTAGGTGTGTTAGGGTCACAATGTGCCCCTACTTGATCAAATGATGAACCCCCTCCTCTACCCTGAGAATCCAGCATGTCAAAATAATTTGGCACCACCTTGAGTACAAACTCGCAATAGAGTTTCCTCAAGAAATATATAGGAACCTCATGATTGTTACAAGGAGGTGAATCAAAGACCATCCACCATCTCTCCCAAAAATTGTTTTTAATGTCTTCATTTATGCACCAATGAATTGGGAACCTCCTTTTTGTAGTTCTAAGAGTATTTGCGTCCCCTAGTTTTTTAAATAGCTGAAAAATGTCATCTTTTGCGATTATTTTCTTTTTTATGTCCGCATAAGATAATTTATTTGCATAATATTGTTTTTATTCTTCTCTTTTATCCCACCATAAATTAATTTACCCACTAACTGCGCTTACGTGGGTCAAGATTGCTTCCAATGATTTTGCAAGTCTTTCCCTTCCGGGATTTGTACCACTAGAGTCTTTTAACCTATTAATTAAAGATTCTAATTCTTTTTTCCCTCTTTCAATTTGGTTCATCAAATTTTATTGTGTTCTAGGAGGAGGTTTCTCGATTGGTGGAGGCAATTGAGGTTCATTTTCTTCATTTCTTTCTTCATTCAATTCTTCATTTGGTTCTTCATGAGGAGACAGAGGGTTTGGTGGAGGGAGATTATTTCTTCCTGGCAATTAAAAAAACTACATTTTAAAATATTCATTACACAAAAAATTTAAACAAAAAAAAATTTGAACAAAACAAATTTAAATAAAAACAAATTTTAACAAAACAAATTGCAACAAAACTCAAATTTTAAAACAAATAAGAGGCATGATAAGATATAAAAACATTTACCTCTTCTTCCAGGTCGAGCCTGATGATGCCATGGAGCCATTTGATCGATGGATGAACAAAAATAATTGACTCAAAAGCAAATATAATAGGGTGTGCGCACTTTAGAATCTCCTCTTAGCTGAAAACGTGGGTTTGAGAAAGCAAAATGAGCTTCCAAACATGCGTGCAGCAAACTTTATAATAGTTTTTCAAAAGGGCGTACGCCCTTTGGAAAACACTAAAAGGGTGTATGCCCTATAGGGTGCACACGCTTTGAAAAACTTAGTGTTTTCCAAAGTGCATGCACCCTATAGGGCACACACGCTTTGGCTTGGATTGCCCAAGCCTAAGGCTTGGGCAACCCAAGCCATAGGGCATGCGCCCTTTATTGCATGCGCACTATGCATGATGGGGGGCCAAAAAGAAAACTGGCATCTTTTTGGTCCCCCATCTTTGTGCACTTACCCTCACACAAGCCGTGAGTATAACTATTGCCTTTCATATATATTTAGAACATTTAAAGATAAGACATATGAGAAGGTAGGGTTAGAGGTAACCAGTCATTTCCTTTTTAGCTTTTGACTGGTTAAATGATTTTTGATGTTACTCCTGGTCTAGCTCCCAATCGGATAAGTTCTAGATCGAATTAGAATTGATGCGGAGAGGGTTAAAGCAATTCTGGATTTACCCTTACCCAGTCATAAGAAATGTTTACAAAGTTTCATTGGCATAATCAACTTTGTAAGAAGATTCATGCCTGACATTTTTGTTTTACTTAAACCTCTCACATCAAAACTTAAAAAGAATGCAGTTTTCTTTTGGACCAAGGAAGGTAAACAAAGCTTTTAGTTGTTAAAAGAAGCTCTGTCCTTAGCTCCAACTTTAGCTAATCCTGATTTTTCTAAGGATTTTATTTTATATGCATATGGGAGTATTGTTTCTATTTCAGCTGTTCTAGTATAGAAAAATGATGAAGGATATGAGTAGCCTATTGCTTTTTACAGCAAAGGACTTGAAGGCTATGAGCAACATTATAGTTTTGTTGAGAAACATGCATTTGTAGTCATTAAAAGTCTCAAAAAATTTAGACATTTGTTGTCAAATAATAAGGTACACCTTATGGTCTCTCACCCTAGTGTTAAGGAGTTCTTTCTTAGTAGAGATATTAATGAAAAGCATGCTGGGTGGATGCCTAAGGTGATGGAATATGATGTTGATGTAAAAATCACAAAATTAGTGAGAGGTAAAGGGCTGTGTGAGCATATGGCAGATTACTCATCTAAAACTTTAGAAAATGGAGGAGAAAATTTGCTGGTAAATGATGCTATAACTATTGATGATGAAACTTTACTATTTAAATGTGATGCAAATGCTACAGATGAACAAACAACTAGCTGCTTCTAGGAAATGGTCCATTTCTTACAAGCAGGAGAGTGTCCTCTAGTGCTTGATAGAGCCAAGAGAAGATATTTCAGGTTACAGTCTATACCCTATGTTTTAATTGATGGTGTATTGTTCATAAAATATTTGAATGGTGTTCTACTCAGATGTACTGAAAATAATCAAACCAGCAAGCTTTTAGAGCAGTTTCATGAAGAAGGGGACCACTTTTCACCTATGACAACAACTTATAAGATCATGAGGGCTGGGTATTTTTGGCCCAATTTGTTCAAGGATGCCCATGCCTGGGCAACAAAATGCAAGAAATGTGCGTTCTTTGCAGGAAAAGAAAGGTTGGCTGCCATGCCTTTGCAACCCATTTTGGTTGAACAACCATTTATGAGGTGGGGTATTGATTTTGTGGGGCCCATAAATCCTAATTCTAGTGCTGGTCACAAATGGATCTTAACTGCCATGGATTATTTCACTCACTGGACATAGGCTATTGCATTGAGGGAGGTAAATGAAAGTTCTATTTTGAATTTCTATGATGAATTGGTCACCCAATTTGGGGTTCCTGAATCAATAATCTCTGATAATGCTTTAACATTTGTGGGGATTAGAATTGATGAATGGGCCCTAAGAAATGGTGTTTACATGGACACTTCATCAAATTATTACCCTCAAGGTAATGGTTTGGATGAGAGCACTAATAAAAATATGCTGAGAATTATCAAAAGGACCTTAGAGGAGAACAAGCAGGATTGGCATGCAAAGTTGAGATCAACCTTATGGCTGGATAGAATTACCCCTAAGCAAATACTTGGTAATTCCCCCTATGTTCTAGTCTATGGGAAACAAGTCAAGTTACCTTTATCCATTGAGTTCCCTTCACTTGAGTTGGTTGACTAGTTACTATTGTTTGAGAAGGATGACCCTCTAAGTCTAAGATATGCTAAATTGACTGAATTGGAGGAAGAAAGGAGGAAAACATTGCAAACAATGGAGTACAAGCAGCTGCAAACTAAGCGTACATTTGATAAAAAGACAATAGTCAGGTCATTCAAGGAGGGTGATCTGGTTTTGAAGTGGGATGTTTTAAAGAGTAGGCCAAGGCACCATAACAAGTTTGATCATATGTGGGCTGGTCCATTTCTAATAGCTAAATGCAAAGAGCACAATGCATTTCAACTTGCTACCATGGAGGGAGATGTTCTACCTAGCCTTGTAAATGGGATACACCTCAAGCCATGCTTCGAGGTATGATCTATCGGTCCTATCTTGTATATATTAGGTTAGGTTTCATGCTTTCAATAAATGCATTCACATAATAGTTTAGAATTTTCCTAAGTGTTGTCCAAGCACAGGTCTATGTGTTTCTTTTCTTAGTTTAGTTTTCTTATTTTCCCTAGGTCTAGTGTGTTGTTTTAAGTTTCTAGTTTAAGTTTTCATGTTTCACCTTCATATATGTGTCTGTTCTTCATACATGCATAAATATGTTTGTTAAACATGAACATCCTTGGTACATGCATATAGGCACATATGACTAGTTATGTAGTATTTTCTAATCAAGTCTTACAAATTCATATTCATAGACCCACTATATTCCACTCACATGTGTATATATGCATCTACCAATCCTATGCATCCATCTAGAAAGCACATTTATGCATGTATGACCAACATACATAGATATTTGGCAACTCAACTCCTAAATATGTTACTTAGACCTAGTCATGCACATAAATTAGTCCATTAAGTGTCATAGGTGAATAGGCTCATTTATATGCATATCAAAACTAACCAACAACTTTATGAGTCGAGTTGTGTCAAGTTTAGGTCTTAGGTTGCAAGTTTTTAGACTCTGTACCCAATAAATAGCAAAGGTAAACTGGTCTCAAATGTCTAGTAGGTAGTCAAATAGAAAAAGTAGCCAAAAATGTTACTAAATTTTTGCACTTGCTGAAATTTAGCTTAAATAGTAACATTACATAAGAATTCACAAGCTACTCATTTCTCATACATTTGCATTCAGTTCACTTCTATTTCAAATCATTTTTTCTGAGCAAAAAGAAAGAAGAATAATGTTCATTGTATAAATCATCAACTGATATGTACAATTTTCATTTACAACTGATAGAATGAATTGAAATACTGAAAGTAAAAGATCTCACACAAGCCGTGAGTATAACTGTTGCCTTTCATATATATTCAAAACATTTAAAGATAAGACATATGAGAAGGTAGGGTTAGAGGTAACCAGTCATTGCCTTTTCAACTTTTGACTGGTTAAATGATTTTTGATGTTGCTCCTAGTCCAGCTCCCGATTTGATCAGTTCTGGTTTTCTATTTCCTACATGAGGGAAAAGGTGGGGTTAGATCCTGAAAGATCTAAACAATGACTGAATACCTATAACAAATTACCCCCACCAATATACTATCTTTCCTTATTTCTGAATCTATATCAAAGATAGTGAAGTGCATTTTCAGTGCTGGACTAATGAAAAAGAAAAGTCTATTGCTAATGTGTTTGTGCAAGTGTGTAGGAAGATAACTATTCTAATGTGTATGTGCCCCTGACCGAGGCTCCCTTTGGGTATGAGCCCGACATGCACATTGGAATAGTTATCTTACAGATTTCAAGATCAAGCACAAACATATTATATTAAAGGGACGTGTTATTCATAACATTAAAACCTTTTTATAATAAAGCATGTTACAGTATGGTTAAAATCAGCATGAGATATTAAAGGGATGTTTTTTATACTTGAAACCTTTTATTTAATATTACCAAACAATGGTGTCAGAATGGATTTTTCTAGCCAGGTACTTTCATGAAATATTCAAGTTTCATACTTTTTCTGCAAAAATTTCAATGAAACTGATTTCCATCAACAAGTTTCATTGAAATGTTTGCAGCAGTAAGTTAAAATTGAAAAAAATAGTTTCAACGGGATGTGATATCAGTTTTCAAAATAATATTCATGGCAGTCATTTTTCTAAGCGAGCATATTGAGAAAGGAAAGGCCAGCATATGTTTTACAGAGAAAAGAGTAATGGAGCAAATACAACATGGAAAATGACAACATCAACACTAATCAGCAAATGAAATATGTGTAAAGGGAGAAGCCCAAAAATGTTCAGGAAACTTGTTTCATATCAAGACAAACAGTAGAAAAAGTTTTAGCACAGAAATGGTAGCCTTCATTTAAGAATTTTGAAATAAACTCCAAAGGATGAAGCCAACAGAGATAAATCAGATTTTAGGAAGCAACATCAGCAAGTAGAAAAGAATGGCAGTCATTTTTCTTAGCAGCATGGTGGCATCATTCAGAATCCCAAATGCAGGTTTTTGATGAAGCAAGGAAACAACAAATCTCTTTCAAGCCACTTTTGTTTTCAATGGAGGATACAAAACAATAGCAACAACATGAAGTAAGGAAATTATAAATGGTGGCCAATTTCAAAATGGGAAGAACCTCATAAAATATCAAACATTTTTAAAAAAAAAAAACAACTGGTGTTTGAGCCACGGTTTTAATATTTCTAGGCGATTTTGCATATTGTTAGTCTTACCCAGATGAAGATTTTTCATGAAGATTTTTACAGCACAGAAAATGGTGGCTTTGCTCTTATGTTTCAAAATAAATTCAAGGAGTTGAAGATAGTAGCAGTGAGTAGGAAAATGATAGCCCATGAAAATTTCCAGCTCAAGCCAAGCATGAGGAAAGGACTTCATAAAATTGTTGCCATAGTAAATTTTATAGAGGAAGAGCTCAAGACCAATTCGAGTCAAGCAAAGGCATAGATTTTCATTAAAAAATATGCAGGGTAATCAAGCATTTTTTCTTTTAAAAATGAGTATGCTGCAAAAAATAAAAAATCAATAAACATTTTCTCAACCACATGGTGTTCTCATTCACACCCAGATTCAACTTTTCAAAGAAAGTCATGATCAACAACAAGTATTCCAACAGGAAATACACCAGAAGTTCATGGTTTTGAAACTTTGTAAAAATGGTGAACAAAAATGATAGATAACACACACAATATTGTACCTAAAGACTCCCAGATGTTATCAAAAAATGCAGCAAAAAGAAGAGTTAATCACTCTTACCCAACAAATATCGGCTATGAGGGTTGAAGATTTCCCAAACTGCAGGAGGAACTCAATAGGTGGCATTTCAAACTCCAACAGATGCATCGAATTCCTCCAAATTTGCAACCAAAGAAGCACTATTCCATCTTTCCTTCTTTTACCTTAGGGTTTCAAAACCCTTTCAAATGACTGTGTTTTTTTTAAAAGAGAAGTTTTCGAATACAAATGAAAGACAAGTGTTTGTCTCATGTTTAGGTTAAGACTTTAGCATTTTGTTGTTTTTAAAAGTCTTTTTGGAATCCGATTGAAGTATGTATCAGGTTTTTTAAACTCGTATCAAATTAAAATTAACTCATAAGTCATTTCACTTCACAAATATTAAGTAATATAATAACATATTACTTAAGTAATATGTTATTATATTACTTAATATTTTTTAAATGAGTTATTTTTATTTTTTTTAAGCAAAAAATTTGCAAACATTGTTAAAATAATAATTAATTGATGTTCATTATAAATCAATTAATTATTATTAAAAATGAAAATTTGGTTTCAAATGTATAAATCATTTTCGGATTTGGAGAGATAAGGGGTTGAAAAGTTAAATTGTGATTAGTACCAAGAGGGAGAGGTGGCAATTTGACATGTTGTTAGTGCTTGTTACAAATCTGGACTCTTTTATGAGTCATTTGAGTCATGTTAGGGGCTATTATGGCCAAACTAGAGTGGTCATCCTTAGCACTTGGACAGATAGGTCTTTTAGGCTATTTTAACTCCTTAGGTGGAGGTTTTTAGTCCTTTTTTGGAGGGATTTTTCTCACATCTGACCCCTACAATTTGAAATGCAGTTTCTATTTTTAGGGGTTTTAGGTGGGAATTTTTTCCTTTATATTGATTCTCCTTATTCATTTTGGAGTTAGTTGGAGGTTTGGAGAAAGAAAGTGTTGTTGTGATCAATTTGGATATCCTTGGAATATTTCTGCAGTCTGCTTCTCATATGAGCTATCTTATCATTTTCCTTTAAGCATAATACAAAGATTTTTTAGATCTATCTTGGAGTTTTATTGTTGTGTATTTGTGATTGATGTTATTGAGTCTAAATTTAACTCAGGCTCTAATTTGCATGTTGTGGATATCATGCACTTTTGGTTTTCATATCTTAGCTTTAGTTTGCTAATTTTAGTTTGAGTTAGCTTTTTTATTTTTAGCACAATTGCTTTCCATAAAAGCAATTGAACTCTTAATTATAATTATCTTGCAAATTTTAATCCTTTTTCTTTTGAGGAAGGTAAACAAAGCTTTTAGTTGTTAAAAGAAGCTTTGTCCTCATCTCCAACTTTAGTTAATCCTGATTTTTCTAAGGATTTTATTTTATATGCATATGGGAGTATTGATGCTATTTCAGCTGTTCTAGTATAGAAAAATGATGAAGGATATGAGAAGCCTATTGCTTTCTACAACAAAGGACTTGAAGGTTATGAGTAGAGTTATAGTTTTGTTGAGAAACATGCATTTTCATTCATTAAAAGTCTCAAAAAATTTAGACATTTGTTGTCAAACAATAAGGTACACCTTGTGGTCTCTCACCCTAGTGTCAAGGAGTTCTTTCTTAGTAGAGATGATAATGAAAAGCATGCTAGGTGGATAACTAAGGTGATGGAATATGATGTTGATATAAAAAACACCAAATTAGTGATAGGTAAAGGGCTGTGCGAGCATATGGCAGATTAGTCATCTGAAAATTCATAAAATGGAGGAGAAAATTTGGTGGTAAATGATGTTATAACTATTCATATGAAACTTTCCTATTTAATGGTGATGCAAATGCTGCAGATGAACAAACAACTAGCTGGTTGTAGGAAATGGTCCATTTCTTACAAATGGGAGAGTGTCCTCCACTGCTTGACAGAGCCAAGAGAAGATATTTCAGGTTACAGTCTATACCCTATGTTTTAATTGATGGTGTATTGTTCAGAAAAAATTTGAATGGTGTTCTGCTCAGATGTACTGATAATAATTAGACCAGCAAGCTTTTTGAGCAGTTTCATGAAGCAAGGGGCAACTTTTGACCTAAGACAACAACTTATAAAATCATGAGGGCTGGGTATTTTTGGCCCAATTTGTTCAAGGATGCCCATGCCTAGGAAAGAAAATGCAAGAAATGTGTGTTCTTTGTAGGAAAAGAAAGGTTGGTTGCCATGGCTTTGCGGCCCATTTTGGTTGAACAACCATTTATGAGGTGGGGTATCAATTTTGTGGGGCCCATAAATCCTAATTCTAGCCCTGATCACAAATGGATCTTAACTACCACAAACTATTTCACTCACTGGACATAGGTTGTTGCACTGAGGGAGGTAAATGAAAGTTCTGTTTGAATTTCTATAATGAATTGGTCACCCAATTTGGTGTTCCTAAATCAATAATCTACGATAATACTTTAGCATTTTTGGGGACTAGAATTGATGAATGGGCCCTGAGAAATGGTGTTTACCTAGACACTTCATCAAATTATTACCCTCGAGGTAATGGTTTGGATGAGAGCACTAATAAAAATATGCTGAGAATTATCAAAAGGACCTTAGAGGAGAACAAGCAGGATTGGCATGCAAAGTTGAGATCAGCCTTATGGCTGGATAGAATTACCCCTAAGAAAATACTTGGTAATTCCCCCTATGTTCTAGTCTATGGGAAACAAGCCAAGTTACCTTTATCCACCGAGTTCCCTTCAATTGAATTGGCTGACTAGTTACTATTGTTTGAGAAGGATGACCCTCTAAGTCTAAGATATGCTAAATTGACTGAATTGGAGGAAGAAATGAGGAAAGCATTGCAAACAATGGAGTACAAGCAGCTGCAAGCTAAGCCTAAATTTGTTAAAAAGTCAACAATCAAGTCATTCAAGGAGGGTGATCTAGTTTTGAAGTGGGATGTTTTGAAGAGTAGGCCAAGGAACTATAACAAGTTTGATCATATGTGGGCTAGTCCATTTCTGATAGCTGAATGCAAAGAGCACAATGCATTTTAGCTTGCTACCATGGAGGGAGATGTTCTACCTATCCTTGTAAATGGGATACACCTCAAGCCATGCTTTGAGGTATGATCTATCAGTCCTATCTTGTACATATCAGGTTAGGTTTCATACTTTCAATAAATGTATTTGCATAATAGTTTAGGTTTTTCCTAAGTGTTGTCCAAGCATAGGTCTATGTGTATCTTATCTTAGTTTAGTTTTCCTATTTTCCCTAGGTCTAGTGTGTTGTTTTAAGTCACTAGTTTAAGTTTTCATGTTTCACCTTCATATCTATGTGTTTTTCATACATGCATAAATATGTTTGTTAAACATGAACATCCTTGGTACATGCATATAGGTACATATGACTAGTTATGTAGTATTTTCTAATCAAGTCTTACAGATGTATATTCATAGACCCACTATATTCCACTCACATGTGTATATATGAGTCTACCAATCTTATGCATCCATCTAGCAAGCACATTTATGCATGTATGACCAACATACATAGATATTTGGCAACTCAACACCTAAAGTTGCTACTTAGACTTGGCCATCCACATAAATCAGTCCATTAATTGTCATAGGTGAATGGGCTCATTTTTATGGATATCAAAACTAACTAGCAACTTTATGTGTCGAGTTTTGTTAGGTTTAGGTCTTAGGTTGAAAGTTTTTAGACTTTGTGCCCAATAAATAGGAAAGGCAAATTGGTCTCAAATGTCTAGCAGGCAGACAAACAACAAAAGTCACAAAAAATGTTACTAAATTTCTACACTTGCTGAAATTTAGCTTAAATAGTAACATTACATAAGAATTCACAAGCTTCTCATTTCTCATATATTTGCATTCAGTTCATTTCTATTTTAAATCATTTTTTTTGAGTAAAAGAAAGAAGAATAATGTTCATTGTATAAATCATCAACTGATATGTACAATTTTCATTTACAACTAATAGAATGAATTGAAATACTGGAAGTAAAAGATCTCACACAAACCGTGAGTATAACTGTTGTGTTTCATATATATTCAAAACATTTAAAGATAAGACATATGAGAAGGTAGGGTTAGAGGTAACCAGTCATTATCTTTTCAACTTTTGACTGGTTAAATGATTTTTGATGTTGCTCCTGGTCCAGCTCCCGATCTAATAGGTTCTGGTTTTCTATTTTCTACATGAGGGAAAAGGTGGGGTTAGATCCCAAATGATCTAAACAATGACTGAATACCTATTACAAATTACCCCCACATATATACTATCTTTCCTTATTTCTGAATCTATATCAAAGATAGTGAAATGCATTTTCAGTGCTGGACTGATGAAAAAGAAAATTCTATTGCTATTGTGTTTGTGCAAGTGCACAGGAAGATAACTATTCTAATGTGTATGTGCCCCTGACCAAGGCTCCCTTTGGGTATGAGCCCGACATGCACATTGGAATAGTTATCTTATAGGTTTCAAGATCAAGCACAAACATATTATATTAAAGGGACATGTTATTCATAATATTAAAACCTTTTATAATAAAGCATGTTATAGTATGGTTAAAATCAGCATGAGATATTAAAGGGACATTTTTCAATGGGATGTGATATCAATTTTCAAAATAATATTCATGGCAGTCATTTTTCTAAGCGAGCATATTGAGAAAGGAAATGCTAGCATATGTTTTACAGATAAGAGAGTAATGGAGCAAATACAACATGGAAGATGACAACATCAACACTAATCAACAAGTGAAATATGTGTAAAGGGAGAAGCCCATAAATGTTCAGGAAACTTGTTTCATATCAAGCCAAACAGTAGAAAAAGCTTCAACACAGAAATGGTAGCCTTCATTTCAGAATTTTGAAATAAACTCCAAAGGATGAAGCCAACAGAGATAAATCACATTTTAGGAAGCAACATCAGCAATTAGCAAAGAATGACAGTCATTTTTCTTAGCAGCATGGGAGCATCATTTAGAATCCCAAATATAGATTTTTTATGAAGCAAGGAAACAACAGCAAATCTTTTTCAAGCCACTTTTGTTTTCAATGGCGGATACAAAACAACAACAGCAACATGAAGTAAGGAAATTATAAACGGTGGCCACTTTCAAAACGGGAAGAACCTCATAAAATATCAAACATTCTTTTTTAAAAAAGCAACTGGTGTTTGAGCCAGGATTTTAATATTTCTAGGCGGTTTTGCATATTGTTAGTCTTACCGAGATGAAGATTTTTCATGAAGATTTTTACAACACATAAAATGGTGGCTTTTCTCTTATGTTTCGAAATAAACTCAAGGAGTTGAAGATAGTAGCAGTGAGTAGGAAAATGATAGCCCATGAAAATTTCCAACTCAAACCAAGCATGAGGAAAGGACTTCATAAAATTGTTGCCATAGTAAATTTTATAGAGGAAGAGCTCAAGACCAGTTCGAGTCAAGAAAAGGAATAGATTTTCGTTAAAAAAAAATGCAGGGTAATCAAGCAGTTTTTCTTTTAAAAACCAGTATGCTACAAAAAAGAAAAAATTAATAAACGTTTTCTCAGCCACATGGTGTTCTCATTCACACCCAGATTCAACTTTTCAAAGAAATCCATGATCAACAACAAGTATTCCAACAAAAAATACACCAGAAGTTCGTGGTTTTGAAACTTTGTAAAAATGGTGAACAAAAATGATAGATAACACACAATATTGTACCCAAAGACTCCCAGATGTTATGAAAAAATGTAGCAAAAAGAAGAGTTAATCACTCTTACTCAGCAAATGTCGGCTATGAGGGTTGAAGATTTCCCAAACTGCAAGAGGAACTCAACAGGTGGCATTTCAAACTCCAATAGATGTAGTAAATTCCTGCAAATTTGTGGCCAAAGAAGCACTATTCCATCTTTCTTGCTTTTACCTTAGGGTTTCAAAACCCTTTCAAATAGCTGCATTTTTTTTTAAAGAGAAGTTTTCGAATACAAATGAAAGACAAGTGTTTGTCTTATTTTTAAGTTAAGACTTTAGCATTTTTTTAATTTTAAAAGTCTTTTCGGAATCCGATTGAAGTATGTATCAGGTTTTTTAAACTCATATCAAAATAAAATTAACTCATAAGTCATTTTACATCACAAATATTAAGTAATATAATAAAATATTTCTTAAGTTAAGTAATATGTTATTATATTACTTAATATTTGTTAAATGAGTTATTTTTATTTTTTTTAAACAAAAAATTTGGAAATATTGTTAAAATAATAATTAATTGATGTTCATTATAAATCAATTAATTATTATTAAAAATGAAAATTTGTTTCAAATGTATAAGTCATTTTTTGATTTGGAGAGATAAGGGGTTGAAAAGTCAAATTGTGATTAGTACAAAGAGGGAGAGGTGGCACTTTGACATGTTAGTGCTTGTTATAAATCTGGACTCTTTTATGAGTCATTTGAGTCATTTTAGGGGTTGTTATGGCCAAACTAGAGTGGTCATCATTAGCACTTGGATAGATAGGTCTTTTAGGCTATTTGAACTCCTTAGGTGGAGGTTTTTAGTCCTTTTTTGGAGGAATTTTTCTCACATCTGACCCCTGCATTTTGAAATGTAGTTTCTATTTCTAGGGGTTTCAGGTGGGAGTTTTTTCCTTTATATTGATTCTCCTTATTTATTTTGGAGTTAGTTGAAGGTTTGGAGAAAGAAAGTGTTGTTGTGATCAATTTGGATATCCTTGGCATATTTCTACAGTCTGCTTCTCATGTGAGCTATCTTATTATTTTCCTTTTAGCATAATACAAAGATTTTTTAGATCTATCTTGGAGTTTCATTGTTGTGTACTTGTGATTGATGTTATTTCTATTTTTCATTTCTTTAGAAACCTTTAACTAATGTCTCATTTCAGTACCTTCAGTAGCTAGTGAAAGTTACTCATAGGTCATGACTTGTATGTCTTTTTTATAGTTATTGAATGTGATCTTGTTCCTTTCATACTATCAGGTTTAGAATCTTTTCATGAAATACTTATATGTGTGATTTTCTACTAAGGTTTTATCCTTTTCATTTCTGATTACATGCTCTTTATGTTATGAGATAAAGTAGTTCCATATTATAATTTTGGTGCATCACCTTTTCCTACTGCATTCTTTAAGTTCTGCAAATTTTTAGTCTCTTACCCTTTTTCCATCAAGTTTCAGTTTTATTAAGTTAGGTGAAGTATAAAGTTACATTCAATAGGAACCGACCTAGAACCTGGATGTTCAATCACCTTCATAGTTTACCCACAAGCTAGTGATTTTTCCCATGTTCTCTAGAATTTCTAAGTGTTTAGGTGCTTAGTTTTAGGGTGCAAATTTTGGAGTTACCAGTTTTGGCACGCCAGATGGGACATATTTCATAAAATTTTCATTTTGCTGGTTCTAATATGCTGCCATCAAGTTTTCAAATTTGAGAAAGGGTTTTGTGTGCATATCTGGTGACTTTGTTAAGATATCAGTGCATTTTTGTGTTTTATGAGAAGAATTCATACCAGAAGTGTTGGTTCTTTTGATTTTTTACAACTTGAAGCCCCAAGAAGAAGATGAATAACTTTGGAAAGAGTTGTGCCATCAACCTGAATTCATTTGTCAGTTCCTAATGTTCAAGTTTATAGAAGAAGCAATAGAAGTGATAGAGACACAAGACACTCAGCAAGTACTACTTGCAGAACAGGGTTCTTTGAACCAGAAGTATCCATAGTTTTAAATCATAATATAATAAATTCAAGTTTTGTGGTTACAAACTCAACAAGTGTATTTCAAATTTCAGTTGCAGCTAGTTCAAATTCTATCCCAGCAAGTTCATTCAATCAAGGTGGTCAAATGGCTTTACCAAGAGCCTTTACTTTTGTTCCTTTTGACCAAGGAAGTCCTTTGAATCTAGCATAACATAATGATAATCCTTTGGCATCTCTAAAAAGGATTACCATATTTTACTAGAGAAGGCCAAACAACAGCTTCTGAGCACATTAAAAATGTGGCCTCTCTCTTAAATGTTCATCATATCACACAAGAAAATGTAGCAGTCAGATTATTGACAACTTCTGATGCAAAGTGGGTAGTCAGAAGCCTTAAATAGCGAGGAAGTGGCAAGAATTGGATACCAAGTACACCAAACTATGAATGGTCAAGTGCCCTACACTTATCCCAAGTGTAGAATGAACAATAAATGAGGTTATCACAACCCCAATACCCAAGGGTAACCTAATCACTAGGTTCCACAAAGTTCTAGACACCAATGACTAAGGGTTACTAAGGAGTTTCCTTAACCCAATAAATAACCAAACCCCATGAAATGACTCACAAGACTAGGGGTATCCTACAATCATTTTTCTAGCCTATTTAGTTCTTATTTATTTAGTTCCAATGGTTCTTTCACTTACAAGAAACCCATACATACTAGTTGCTTCACAAACCAAGGACTACGCTTGTAGCCTTTCCTAGAAGGAATTTTGATCATCAGTCAAAATACTTCCACATGAGGGATGAATTAGGTTAGAGATTTTGAAACCATTTTGGGCCTTACAATACGTATCCAATCACCAAGATGTTAAGTCCAATGAATGATATTGAAACATCTAAACTAGACCGGGCTATTAGGCCTAATTAGGACTCCAATTGCACTATGGGTGCTCTTTCTCCCAAGCCAATGCCTGACCCAATTGTGGGAGCATGTGAGGACATGTAAAATAACCTAGAATCCAAATTTTTGAGCCTTGATGAATCCCCAACCGAGAGTTATGGTGGCTGTTCTAAGTCACAGACTGGTGCACACATAGAGATGTACACCTAGGGCATAACGACAAATCCACTCCCCTGCAAATCCATACTCCTAACCTATAGAATATGAAAATACATTGACAAAGGTTGAATTCCACCAAGGGGCATCAATTTCCCATGGTGTAATGGGTCCAAACAACCAAGCCCTATTGGAAACCGTGGTTTTAAGCCTTCAATCCAAGCAGTCTCACTAAAAACTAGATATCTTACAAACTAGGAAAGATTAGAACATGAGACTAGTTGAAAATGAAATTAGATTCAGAGATCCAACTTTTGGTCTCACAATTTCATGCCCTCCTATCTGTACCCATCCATACAGTTCAATTCTCCTCGAAATTTGCAGAGAAATGTTGATATTTTATTGATTTGAATTGCCAAAATTACATGTCCTACCTTCCACTCACTTGAAAGGGCTTATGAAGGTGTCCCCCATTGGTTAAAACCAAATTTCAAATCATTTGACCATTGGGGGCTTTGGTTACAACTTTTGGCAAAAGTTGTCAAAGTTGCTAAGCAACTTTTACAACATTTTTGCAATTTTTGCTTACTAGGAGACCAAACTTGGTCTAGACCTGTTAGCTTGTGGTGACTAATCAGGAAAGTACTATCCAGGAAAGTACTGTACATTTTTCCTTCTAACCTCGCCTACTTTTTGAGGCTAACTACTTTTCAGTTATTTGGGCCGACTACTTATAACTCATTCTAACCCTAAAGCGGGAAAATATTGTATAATATGGCTTAGGGTTAGGGATTTTCATCATGTATGATTTTAGTACTTGCGGCAGAATTGGGTTGTAAGGGATTACGGATTGTAATCAGGTTGTAATCACTGGATAATAATAATATTGGACTCGCTGTTGGTGGACGTAGCCCAGGGATTGGGTGAACCACGTTAAATCTGTGTGTCTTGTGTTCTATTCTGTGTGGTTTATTATTTTCTGATATTAGTTATATTTGCACATAATTGTTATTTCTGCCTTGTTAATCCTAACAAGTGGTATCAAAGCGAGGTTATTTCATTCATTCTTTCATCTATTCTCTGAAGCAGGTCTCACGAGTTAGTGGGAGAGTCTCTCGGTTAAGTGGGAGAAATGGCAGATGAGGGTAGGCTGAAGGTTGATAAGTTTAATGGGCAGAACTTCCAGTTATGGAAGATGCAAATGGAGGATTATCTCTATCAGAAGGATCTATGGCGGCCATTAGAGGGAGTAGCCAAGAAAGAGAAATCAATGTCTCAGGAGGATTGGGATATTTTGGATAGGAAGGCACTGGGGAGTATTCGTCTATGCCTGGCACAATCAGTGGCATTCAATATTACTGAAGCAAAGATAGCTAAAGATCTGATGGAAACCCTAGCGAAGTTGTATGAAAAGCCTTCAGCTTCAAACATGGTATTTCTTATGAAGCGTTTATTTAATATGAAAATGGTAGAAGGTGGATCAGTTACTGATCATTTGAATGAGTTTAATACAGTTACAAGTCAATTAACCTTAGTTAAAATTACTTTTGATGAAGAGGTTAGGGCTCTCTTGATTTTGTGTTCTTTTCCAGAAAGCTGGAATGGCTTGGTAATGGCTGTTAGTAATTCTATTTCTGGTTCTAATACCCTAAAGTATGATGATGTTATTGGTGTTATATTGAGTGAGGAAATTCGTAGGAAAAGCTCAGGGGCATCCACATAGGGTAGTGTATTGAACACAGAAAGCAGAGGCAGAACAAGAGATAGAGGAAACAACTCTGGAAATCGTGGGAAATCAAGAGGAAAATCAAAGGGAAAGAGGTCCGAATCTAAAGGGCCAAATGATTGCTGGTACTGTGGAAAACCAGGTCATAAGAAGAAAGATTGTTGGTCTTGGAAGAAAGATCAAGGAGACAAAAATGATGGAAACAAGGAGGCAAATGTGGTAAGTAACAAATCCAAAGAGGATGCTTTGCTCTTGTCCTTAGAAAGTATTGATGATTCATGGGTTTTAGATTCTGGGGCTTCATTTCATGCTACACCCCATAGAAGTTATTTTGTTGATTATGTCCAAGGGGATTTTGGGCTAGTTTATTTGGGAGATAATGAACCTTGTCAGATTGTTGGAAAGGGAAAAATTAAGATTAAGCTGCAGAATGGGAATCATTGGCTACTACAAGAGGTAAGACATGTTCCAAGGCTGAGTAGGAATTTAATTTCAGCAGGGCAACTGGGTGATGAGGGTTGCACAGTTACTTTTAATGATAAAAATTGGAAGGTTTCAAAAGGTTCCTTAGTAGTAGCAAAAGGTGTGAAAGTAGGCACCTTATATCTTTGTACAGGTCATACTGTTCCTTCTACTTTAATTATTTTAGAAGATAACGAATGTGCAGGAATAGTGGCTGCAGTTGAGCAGGAAGAACATCAAACTGTTGCTGTAGATTCTGACACAGCACTGTGGCACAACAGACTCGGGCACATGAGTGAAAAAGGTATGAAATTACTTCATTCAAAGAAAGTTTTACCTGGTCTGAAATGTGTCAATATGGATTTCTGTGAAAGTTGTGTTTATGGAAAACAGAAGAGAGTTAGTTTTGTGAAGAGTGGGAAGGAAAAGAAAAATGAGAGATTAGAACTTGTGCATATAGATGTATGGGGACCAGCTCAGGTATCTTCCCTTGGTGGCTCTCTATATTATGTTACATTTATAGATGATGCAACAAGAAAAGTATGGATTTATTTCCTTAGACAGAAATCTGATGTATTTCAAACTTTTAAGAAATGGAAATGCTTGGTTGAGAATGAGACTGGTAAAAAGTTAAAATGTCTCAGATCTGATAATGGTGGTGAGTATTGCAGCACAAAATTTGAAGAATATTGTTCCTCTAATGGTATTCATAGGTAGAAAACTATACCAAGGACTCCACAAGAAAATGGAGTGGTTGAATGCATGAACAGGACAATAATGGAGCGTGCAAGGAGTATGAGGTTGCATGCTAGGCTGCCCAAAAATATGTGGGCAAAGGTAGTGAACACTGCTATTTATTTAATCAATAGAGGCCCCTCTACTCCTTTGGACTGTGGTATTCCAGAGGAAGCATGGAGTGGTAAGAAGGTGAGTTATTCTTTTCTCAAAACTTTTGGTTGTGAAGCTTTTGCACTTATAGATTCTGAAAATAGAACCAAGCTAGAAGCTAAGTCAAAGAAATGTGTATTTGTTGGGTATGGCATTGATGAATTTAGTTATAGGCCTTGGGATTTTGAAAATCATAAAATTGTAAGAAGCAGGGATGTCATATTCAATGAGAAAGTATTGTACAAAGATCTGTTGCTGCAGCATGAGAAGAAAGAAAATGACTATGTAGTACTGGATGATACTCCACAAGTTCATGTTCTAGTAGTTCCTTATGCTCCGCAACAATAGCAACAACAAATACCACACACCCCAGTGAGTGTTAGATAGTCAACAAGGCTAAGTAGACCTCCAGAAAGATTTTCTCCATCTTTGTATTCTATTTTGTTAACAGATGCTGGTGAACCTGAATGTTATAATGAAGCTGTGCAGGTGGATACAAAGCTTCAGTGGGAGTCTGCAATGACAGATGAAATGGACTCTTTACTAAAAAATCAGACATGGGATTTATGTAAGTTACCTGCAGGTAAAAGGGCTTTACAAAATAAATGGGTTTACAGGATAAAAGAAGAGGATGGAGGTACGAAAAGATTTAAAGCCAGATTAGTCGTAAAAGGATTTGCACAGAAACATGGTATTGATTTTGATGAGATATTTTCTCCAGTTGTTAAAATGACTTCTATTCGTACTGTTTTAAGTATTGTGGCTACTGAAGATTTGCATTTAGAGCAGCTTGATGCTAAAACAGCCTTTCTTCATGGTGATTTGGATGAAGAAATATATATGGTTCAGCCACAAGGATTTGAGGTCAAGGGTAAGGAGAATTTGGTGTGCAGATTGTAGAAAAGTTTATATGGCTTGAAGCAAGTACCTCGGCAATGATATATTAAATTTGACACTTTTATGAATGGGCATGGATATAGTCGGTGTCATTCTGACCATTGTGTTTATTTTAAGAGGTTGGATGATGACAGCTACATTATTTTATGTTTATATGTTGATGATATGCTTGTAGCTGGGTCTAACATGGATCACATTAAGGGGTTGAAACAACAGTTAGCAAAATATTTTGCTATGAAGGATTTGGGGGCAGCAAAACAAATCCTTGGTATGAAAATTTGTAGAGATAGGAAAAATAGGAAATTGTCTCTATCTCAGGTTGATTATATTGAGAAGGTGTTGCAACGTTTCTCTATGGAAAATGCCAAACTTGTCAGCACACCTTTGCCTGGTCATTTGAAATTGACTAAGGATATGTGTCCCAAGACACCAGAAGAAGAGACTAAAATGTCTAAGGTACCTTATGCTTCAGCTGTAGGGAGCTTAATGTATGCTATGGTATGTACTAGGCCAGATATTGCACACACAATGGGAGTCGTTAGCCGTTATATGAGTAACCCTGGTATTGAGCATTGGAATGCAGTCAAATGGATTCTCAGATATTTGAGAGGCACATCCCGTAAGTGTTTACACTTTGGGGGTTGTTCTACTACTGTACAAGGCTATGTTGACTCAGATTTGGTAGGAGATATAGATAGCAGGTGGAGTACTACAGGTTATATATTTACTGTTGGTGGGACAACAGTGAGTTGGATTTCTCGACTACAAAAGGTGGTTGCTTTATCCACTATAGAGGCAGAGTATGTTGCTGCTACAGAGGTAGCCAAGGAGATGATATGGCTTCAATTCTTCATGGAAGAATTGGGACATCCACAAAAGGGTAATTTTCTACATACAGATAGCCAAAGTGCCATTCATCTTGCAAAGAATTCTGCTTTGCACTCAAAGACAAAACACATACAGTTGCGGTACCATTTCATTCAATCAGTTTTGGATGATGGACAGTTAAGGCTGGAAAAGATTTATACTGATGATAATCCAGTAGATATGTTTACAAAGGTAGTAACAAGGGAGAAGTTGAACTCATGTTCAACTTCAGTTGGTCTTCTAGACTGAACAAAATAAAGGAACAGCTGAGTCCAAGGTGGTTCAATCCAGTGGGAGCCTCCTGTGGGTAGCGGTATTGCTACAGGATCAGTCTCCAAGTGGGAGGTTTTTTAGTATAGTGTGGATACTGATTAGTCACCAAGTGGGAGATTGTTAGCTTGTGGTGACTAATCAGGAAAGTACTATCCAGGAAAGTACTATACATTTTTCCTCCCGACCTCACCAGGAAAGTACTATCCAGGAAAAAAAAATTTGAGGCTGACTACTTTTCGGTTATTTGGGCCGACTACTTATAACTCATTCTAACCCTAAAGCGGGAAAATATTGTATAATATGGCTTAGGGTTAGGGATTTTCATCATGTATGATTTTAGTACTTGCGGCAGAATTGGGCTGTAAGGGATTACGGATTGTAATCAGGTTGTAATCACTGGATAATAATAATATTGGACTCGCTATTGGTGGACGTAGCCCAGGGATTGGGTGAACCACGTTAAATCTATGTGTCTTGTGTTCTATTCTGTGTGGTTTATTATTTTTTGATATTAGTTATATTTGCACATAATTGTTATTTCTGCCTTGTTAATCCTAACAAGACCTAATCTACTAATCCAACATGGATCTAAAGAATTAAAAACATGAAAATAACAAAATCCTAAGTTTCTAGGCCTTTTGACCATCTTTGACCATAGTTGACCAAGGGCTTATAGTTATGCCAATCTTCGAACTAGGTCTTACAACTTGGTCTATATGCCTAGATAGAAGATCTAACCTAATTAGATGTCCTTAGGACTTTGATGAGCATTTTTTGTCAAGTTTATTATGGGTGCTCCTGCACCATACTCCCCTTGAGGTTTAAAAATTGAGTTCCTACTTGTGGTTAACTATTCCACCGAAGTCCCATGTTGTTTGATTTGGTCTTCGGTCAGCCAAGTTGCATCTATGTTGGGGAGCCCTTTCCATTTGACTAAATACTGCATATACATCTTGGTTCTGGTCTGCTTCAACAACTTGGTGTCCAATATTTCTTCCAACTCTACTAGTTTTCTTTGGAGAAGATTTGTGACATAGTCTTCATCATTAATGTATGTTTCCTCACCTTGTTCATTCATTGAACTTGTTGTAGCTTTGTAGGGGGTGAGTTCTGCAACATTGAATATTGGAGAGATTTGCAAAGTTGGGGGAAGAGAGATCTCATAAGCATTCTCACCCATTTTGTTGAGTATATTGTAGGGTCCTACTTTCTTCCTATGAAGTTTAGAGTATCTACCCTTAGGTAGTCTCTCTTTCCTCAGAAATGCCCAAACCTTGTCTCCTACTTTGAAGTGGATCTCCCTTCTTCTCTTGTTAGCATCTTCCTTGTACTTCAAACTAGATCTTTGCAATGCTTCTTTGACCTCATGCTACACCTTTGTGATCAGTTCTGCTAGTTCTTGGCCTTGAGCACTAACTTTGAAGTCAGATGATAGTTCTATCAGGTCTAATGGTCCTTTGGTATGAAGACCATATACTGCTTGGAATGGAGTTTTTCCAGTTGACTTGTTCATGGAATCGTTAAATGCAAACTCTGCCTGGGGAAGGAGTGTATCCCAACTCTGAGCATATTGTTTGGTTAGGCATCTTAGGATATTACCTAGGGACTTGTTTACTACCTCAGTCTACCCATCTTTTTGTGGGTGATAGGTAGAGCTATAGGTGAGATTTGTTCCCGATTTCTTGAAGAGTGCCCTCCAAAAATGGCCTTGGAACTTTACATCCTTATCAGATACAATTGACTGAGGTAGACCATGGATCCTAACTACCTCTTTGAAGAAAAGACGTGCAATGTGTGAAGTGTCATTTGTGCTTTTACATGGTACAAAATGGACCATTTTTCTAAACCTATCCACTATTACAAAAACACTATCAAAGCCTTGTTTTGTTTTAGGCGACCCCATTACAAAATCCATTGAGATGGACTCCCATGGTCTAGAAAGAATTGGTAAGGGTTGATATAGTCCTTGATTAGTTGACACACCTTTAGCTTGCTAACATATTGTGCAAGTTTCTATGAACTTCTTAACATCATTGTTCATTTTAGGCCAAAAATAACTTCTCCTCACCATGTCTATTGTCTTATCAATGCCAAAGTGACCTCCTATGCCACCACAATGCTTTTCCCTAATTATATTTGTCCTCATTGAACATTTTGGTATGCATAGTTGAGCTCCTTTGAATAGAAGTCCTTTATAAATTAGATATTCAGAAAATTCAGTATGGTATCTTCCAACCATCTTTGTGAAAATTTGATATATCTCTGCAAATTCAGGGTCATCAGGGTATAGGTGCTTGAGGGATTGAACTCCCACACTTTGTAGTTGTATTTCTTCAATCAGACCAACCCTCCTACTAAGGGCATCAGCAACTTTGGTTTTTACACCCTTCTTATGCTTAATGTTGAAGGTGTAGGCCCACAACTATTCTACCCATTTCAAATGTCTAACATAGAGTTTTTCTTGTGAATTAAGGAAGCTTAATGCATGGTTATTAGTGGAAACCACAAATTCCTTTGGGATCAAATAGTGCCTCCATTTCTTGAGGGCTTGCACCATGGCATAAAGCTCTAGGTCATATGTAGAGTATTTCCTTTTGGCCTCATTTAGTGTTTCTGAGAAAAAGGCAACTGCTTTACCTTCTCGACTTAGGACTGCACCTATAGCCAAATTGCTTGCATCTGTCTCCATTGTGAAGACTTTGTTGAAATCAAGGAGGACCAAGATAGGATATTGGGAAACCCTATTCTTCAAGTATTGGAATGCATCATTTTCTTCCTTTGTCCATGTAAACTTAGTTTTCTTTCCTCCTTTAATGGTTTCAAGCATCGGTGCACACACATGACTAAAATTTTTGATGAACTTTCTATAGAAAGTTGCAAGTCCATGGAAGCTTCTTACATCACCTTGGTTCTTTGGTGGAGGCCAGTTGATGATTGCTTCTACCTTCTCAGGGTCCATCTTGAGAGTACCTTGTGAGATCACAAATCCTAGGAACACAAGTTCCTTCCTCATAAACATGCACTTGTCCAAGTTCATTACCAACTTGTCTTAATGAAGTCTTCTTAACACCTATTCCACATGATCAAGATGGTCTTCCTTGCTATGACTGAATATTAGTATGTCATCAAGGTAAACAAAAACAAGTTTTCCAATAAAATCAATGAATATCTCATTCATAAGCCTCATAAAAGTGCGAGGGGCATTGCTTAAGCCAAAGGGAATTACTAACCATTCAAACAAACCTTCAGTAGTCTTGAATGTTGTTTTCCATTCATCTCTTGGTTTGATTCTGATTTGATGATATCCAGACTTTAAGTCTATCTTGGTGAAGTAGCAAGCACCTCCTAGTTGATCCAATAGATCCTCAATCCTTGGCATGGGGAATCTATACCTTATGATGATCTTGTTGATGGCCTTGCTATCAGTACATAACTTGCATTTTCCATCCTTTTTAGGGGCTAGAACTAATGGTGCTGCTCATGGACTGAGACTCTTTTGAATGAGTCCTCTTTCCAACAGTTCTCCAACTTGCTTTGGAATCTCTACATGCTGCAATGGTGTCATTTTATATGGGGCCTTGTTAGGCAGAGAGGAACCAGGTATCAGGTCAATTTTCTGACTGATATCTCTTAAGGGAGGGAGGCTTGTGGGTAGGTCACTAGTAGTGACATCTCTATATTTTTCCAGGACTTTCATAGCTTCTCTTGGTATAGGATCTTTTTTATTAGACTTCATGTTGTCTTTGGGTTTGGAGATTAGGAGAAAAGCTTCAGTATTAGGTTCCTTTAATGTTTTAAACATTTCTTTCTCTCCCATGATGATGAGAGTAGGTTCTTTTTCAGACTTGCTATTAGGTAGGGGCTTCATGGTAAAAGTTTTTCCATCCTTGGTGATGGAGTAGGTGTTCTTCCTACAATGGTGTATGAAATATACATCAAATTTCCAAGGCCTACCTAGAAGGATGTGTGAGGCATCCATTTCAACCACATCACAAAGAACTTTTTCCTTAAAGTCTACAATTGAGAACTCTATCCATGCTTGTTCTGTTACTAGAGTTTGTTGGTCTTTTGTTAGCCAAGAGATATGATAGGGGCAAGGGTGTGGCTTCTTAGGGAGGTTTAACTTTTGAACCATTTCACAAGATACTAAATTTTCAGTTGAACTAGAATCTATAAGTAGATTACATACCTTTCCATGACATTTGATCTTTGTCCTGAAGAGGTTCTTCCTTTGTGGAGGCTCTTGGTTTTGTGGCACTTGAAGGAAGACCTACCTCATCATCAGACATACTCCTTCCTCTACTTCCAAGTCTCTAGTGTCAGCATTGTCTTCTTGTTTATCTTCTTGAATAAGTTGTGCTCTCCTCTCACCTTGATTGTTGTTCCTCTTCTCAGGGCACCTTCCTACATGACGTCCCATCTGATTGCAATAGAAACATTTCAATGGTCCATTACCTCTTCCAGAGTTTTTTCTTCCTCTATTGAAGGGCCTCCTTCCTCTATAGTTTCCTCTTGAATTTGAGTCACTATTTTCTTTGTCTCCTTGGTCAGGGGTCCTACTATTGCTGCCACTATTCTGTCCCTTGTTCCAAGAGTTTCCTTTGCCTCTAAAGTTCTTCCCATTGTCATTACTCTTCCCTTTTCCAAACTCTTGTTTTCTTTTCCATTTCTCCTCTACCTTGAGTGCCATTTGATAGCACTTATTGAATGTGGAAGGGCAGTTTAGGCTTAGTTCCTCTTGAATGGATACCTTCAACCCATTCATGTATCTTGCTAGTTTTTCTTCCTCATCTTCTACCACATTTGTCTTCATACATAATTTTAGGAACTCCTTGGTGTAGGAGCCTACATCCATGTCTTTTTGTTTCAAACTTTTCTTCCTCCTATGGAGTTGCACCCCATAATCTTCAAGCACTTATGTCTCCTTAATCAATGCTATCATCTTGTTCCATGAATTGATCATGCTCCTTCCATTCTTCACCCTTTTTGTTTGGATGAAGTTCCACCAAGTTAGGGCTGCCCCCTTCAACTTGGATCTTGCTATCTTTACCCTTTGCTTTTCAGGGATGTCCTCACATTCAAAGAATGTTGGCAAAGCCTCTACCCAATCCAAGGCTAAATCTACATACATCTTGCCATTGAATACTGACAAGTCTATCTTTCCCTCCATGGTTCTTCTCCCCATGGACTTTAAGGCATCAATGAAAGGCCTTTGGTCTGCAGGGATGTTCTGATTAGGATCATCTTCCTCCTCTTCACTCCCCTCTTCATTGGCAAACCCATCTTCCTTATCCTTGTCTAGCTTCTTTTCAAGCTCTTGAAGCCTCTTAGTTAAGGTTGTGTTTGCGGCCCTTTTTTCTCTCACCATCTTTCCTAACTCACTATTTGTGACCCTTGTAGGGATCTCTTCATCCTTAGGAGTAGACATAGCTCTGATACCACTTGATGCAAAGTGGGCAGTCGGAAGCCTTAAACAGTGAGGAAGTGGTGAGAATTGGATACCAAGTACACCAAACTATGAATCATCAAGTGCCCTACACTTATCACAAGTGTAGAATGAACAATAAATGAGGTTATCACAACCCCAAGACCCAAGGGTAACCTAATCACTAGGTTCCACAAAGTTCTAGACACCAATGACCAAGGGTTACTAAGGAGTTTCCTTAACCCAATAAACAACCAAACCCCATGAAATGACTCACATGACTAGGGGTAGCCTACAATCACTGTTCTAGCCTATTTAGGTATTATTTGTTTAGTTCCAATGGTTCTTTCACTTACCAGCAACCCATACATACTAGTTGCTTCACAAACCAAGGACTAGGCTTGTAGCTGTTCCTAGAAGGAATTTTGATCATCAGTCAAAATAATTCCACATGAGGGATGAATTAGGTTGGATATTATAACACCCTTTTGGGCTTTACAAAATATATCCAAGCACCAAGATATGAAGTCCAATGAATGATACTGAAACACCTAAACTAGACCGGGCTATTAGGCCTAATTAGGACTCCAATTGCACTATGGGTGCTCTTTCTCCCAAGCCAATACTTGAACCAATTGTGGGAGAATGTGAGGACATGTAAAAGAGCTTAGAATCCATATTTTTGAGCCTTGATGAATCCCCAACCAAGATTTATGGTGACTGTTCTAAGTCACAGACTAGTGCACACATAGAGATGTACAACTAGGGCATAATGAAAAATCCACTCCCCTGCAAATCCACACTCCTAACCTGTAGAATATGAAAATAAATTGAAAAAGGTTGAATTCCACCAAGGGTCATCAATTTCCCATGGTGGAATTGGTCCAAACAACCAAGCCCTATTGGAAACCGTGGTTTTAAGCCTTCAATCCAAGCAGTCTCACTAAAAACTAGATATCTTACAAACTAGGAAAGATTAGAACATGAGACCAGTTGCAAATGAAATTAGATTTAGGGATCCAACTTTTGGTTTCACAATTTCATGCCCTCCTATCCATACCCATTCGTACAATTCAATTCTCCTCAGAATTTGCAGAGAAATGTTGATATTTTATTGATTTGAATTGCCAAAATTACATGTCCTACCTTCCACCCACCTAAAATGGCTTATGAAGGTGTCCCCCATTGGTTACAACCAAATTTCAAACCATTTGACCATTGGGGGCTTTGGTTACAACTTTTTGCAAAAGTTGTCAAAGTTGCTAAGCAACTTTTACAACATTTTTGCAATTTTTGCTTACTAGGAGACCAAACTTGGTCTAGACCTAATCTACTGATCCAACATGGATCTAAAGCATTAAAAACATGAAAATAAAAAAATCCAAAGTTTCTAGGCCTTTTGACCATCTTTGACCATAGTTGACCAAGGGCTTATAGTTATGCCAATCTTGGAACTAGGTCTTACAACTTGGTCTATATGCCTAGATAGAAGATCTAACCTAATTAGATGTCCTTAGGACTTTGATGAGCATTGTTTGTAAAATTTATTATGGGTGCTCCTACACCAGCTTCATTTAAGGGAAAGCATTTGAATGGTTTAGGAGCTTTCCTGTAGCTTCAAACAGTACATGGGATGAACTAGGTGATGCATTCACTATGTTTTTTGAGGACAAATCTGATCATTTGTCACTTGTAGAGCAATTGAAAATAATTAAAAGGGATCCACAAGAGAAAATGATAGATTTCAACACCCATTTTTAGAAAATGTGGAATAGGATACCTGTTGTAGTAAGGCCAAGTCTGGACCACGCCTTCTTGTATTACCTAAAAAGTTTGAACAGTGACATATCTATCATGATCCAGTCTATGGGAGGTAACTCATTACTCCAAGAATTTTCTATAGTGGTAAGGGATGAAAATAGTCTTATTCAGGTAGGCAAAATAGCCCCTAGGCCACCCATGCCAGTTTTTCCAAATATTCAGTCTAATATGCCTTTGCAAATACCATCTTTTACTCCTTTACTTGTTGTTGCCAGTCAAGAGTTGACTCCTGCAGACCCATCCTTAGAATTGCAAGAGATTAAAAGCAACCAACAAAAAATAGAATGGTTGTTACAAACCTTTAGCAATGAGATTTTCAACCTTAAAAAGAAATAGTTTCAGAGTAGATAGGCTTATCAAGCCCCAAATCAAAATGCAAATTAGTCTAATGTAGGAGCATCTTGGGTCCTTAGCAATCCTATGTCACCAAAAACATTTTGGATTTTTTCTACATTACTCGGTTCCTTCTTTGAGAAAGTTGGTCAGAAGTTGGTCGGTTTCCTTTGGTTACCGAGTGTGGTCAATTATCTCCTAGGTAGTTATTTGTTTCACTAGATCTCGACGATGCTTGTCTGTTGCTCGGTTATCCTTGCTTATTGAGTAGTTTCTTTTGAGTTTCGATTGAGCTGACTTGTGCATTTATTATGGGTCATAGATTTAATGTTGGAATCCATCACTGGGAAGCATGTGGTCCTAGAGCTGACCATTCCTTTCGTTGATTGTGGATCTAAAGGCCAACTCAGTTCGGTAGACTCTTGTATAAATGTAGTTGTTTGGTTGTAGTTTAGGAGGCAGTTTAGATAGAAGTAAGAAGATGATAGATTGAATATTTTTGGCAGATCCTTGCATGTTTGAGGACTTCTATGATTCTTTGTAATATCTGGCCCAAACTGGGAGGGCCTTACTGCTCGACATGTATGACTCTATTTGATGAAAATTAATGAAAGATCCTGCATTGTCTCTCTCACTGTTGTGTGTTATTTTTTGCATGTTGTTGAGAAAGCTAGATCATTAGGGCATGCCATATGTTTAGCCCCTTTTGACCCTACCTTACATTAATTGGTATCAGAGTGAGGTGAGATCTTGATCTAGGTTTGCGGATCTAGGTTGGTAGGTTCCTCTTGAGAAGCCATAGTTGAATTGTTGTAGGGTGGAAGATTGCGATCGAACTTGCAATTAGAGAGGGTTGTCAAGATGGTTCGTGGGAGGTGAGATGTGGATCTAGGATTGGAAGACATGTTGAGACAAGTTGCTGCTAGATTGGAAGATGTTGAAATAGCCCAGAGAAGAGGCAGGCATCTTGAAGATGTTAGTGATGATGAAATTGAGGAAGAACAGGTGAATGTAGAACCTGCACCTATTATGGATCAAGGTGAAGAAATATTTTTCAAGGCATTGACAAGTCTAAAGTCTACACCATATTTCAATCCTCCTGAGTATGGTGGAAAATTGGATTTTGATGAATTGGTGGACTGGATCATTGGGATGGAAAAGTATTTTGAGTATGAAAACATTCCTGAAGACAAGAAAGTTAAGATTGCAAGCAAAAAGTTGAAAACCCATGCATCCTTATGGTGGAAACATCTGCATCTAGATAGGAAGAGGAAAGGCAAAGACAAAATCAAGGGATGGAATAAAATGGTGAATAAATTGAAAGGAAAGTTCTTACCTTGTGATTATCAGATTAACCTACTTAGGTGAATGCAAAGTTTGAAGCAGAAAGATAGCTCGGTAAAGGAATATACTGAGGAATTCTATAGATTAGATATCAGATCTAGACATGATGAAGATGATGTGGAAAGAATTTTTAGATACCTGAATGGTTTGAGAGTTTCTATCCAAGAGGAAATTAGTTTGGTCAAGTTGGAGAACATTGAAGAGGCATATCTATTTGCATTGAAAGTAGAGGAGAAATTGAACAAAAGACATGAGCAAAGACAAAGAGGTCAAGGTGGTAGATTCCCTAGAGGAAGAGGTAAATCTAATGGTGAAAATGGTAGATATGAACTGGAAAAGACAAGTTTGGACAAAGGCAAGACCGAGTGGAAAGGTGAAAGTTCATCTAGAGACAAAGGCAGTAACTACCGAGGTGATTATAGCCGAGGAAGTTTCTGAGGAACTTGTTACAATTGTAGAGAAGGACATAGATCTTTTGAATGTACACATGCTAGTAAGAAGGTTGGTAGCAGTAGAAATGCTTTGGTGCAAGAAGAGTCACTGAATGAGCCTAAGAAAGAAAATAACTTGATGGTAAGGACAGAACTATGGAATGAAAGAAAAAAGGAAGATCCGATAAGGAAAAGTTTGTTCAAGACCACATGTAGAGTTTCTGATAAAGTTTGGAAGGTAATCATTGACAGTGGTAGCTCAGATAATCTGGCATTTGAGGAAATGGTCACAAAATTATAGTTGAAAAGGTTGGAACATCTAAAGCCCCATCAAATTTCATAAATCAAAGATGAGCATACACTCCTGATAAGTGAACAATGTTATATGAATTTGAAGATTGGAAAGTACTATGATAAGGTGTTATGTGATATCATGCCTATGGATTGTTGTCATATTTTGTTGGGTAGATCTTGGCAATATGATAGACATGCTATATATGATGGGAGATTGCATAAGTATACTATTCTGACTGATGGAAAGAAACAAATCTTGTTACCATTGATGGAAGAACCTATTAGTAATGTTTGCACATATGTGAAAGTTTTTTTGATGGAGGGAAGGAAGTTTGTCAAAGATTTGAAAAAGAATGATATATGTTTTGCTGTGATTCCTAACAAACCGAGTAAGAAAACAAAGGATAATATCCCTGGGGAGATTGATAAGTTACTCACCGAGTACAATGAAATCATTTTTGATAATGTACCTGATGGTTTGCCACTGAAAAGAAGCATTGATCATTGTATGGATCTAGTCCCTGGAGCTAGTTTACCAAATAAGGCACCTCATCAGTTGACACCTACCGAGAATCAGGAATTGAACTAATAGATTCAAGAGTTAATGGAGAAAGGTTTGATCAGAGAAATTTTGAGTCCATGTGCAGTACCTATTGCATTGGCACCAAAAAGAATGGAGAATGGAGAATGTGTACGGATTCCAGAGAAATCAATAAGATAACAGTGAAGTATAGGTTTCCTATACTGAGAATGGATGATATAATGGACAATTTGACTAGAGCAAAGTATTTCACCAGAATTGATTTGAAAAGTGAGTATCATCATATCAAAATCAAAGAAGGTGATGAATGGAAGACTTCTTTCAAGACAAAAGAAGGTTTGTATGAGTGGTTGGTTATGCCTTTTGGTCTAACTAATGCACCAAGTACTTTTATGAGGCTGATGAATGAAGTTTTGAAGAAATTATTGGGTAAGTTTGTGATTGTATATCTTGATGACATTCTGATATTCAGTAAGACCATAGAAGAAGATTTTTTGCATGTTAGACAAATTTTGCAGAGATTGAAAGAGGAAAAGTTGCTGATAAATCTGAAAAAGTGTTCATTCATGAAAGAGGAGATTGTGTATTTGGGATTTGTGATCTCAGCTGATGGTTTGACGATGGATCCTAAAAAGGTTGAAGCTATTTTGAATTGGCCTACACCTATGAATGTTAGTGAGGTAAGATCATTTCATGGTTTGGCAAGTTTTTACTAAAAGTTCATAAGGAATTTCAGTGCAATTTGTAATGCTATGACTGAGACTATGAGAGGAGATAAAAGAGAATTCAAGTGGACACATGGAGCTGATAGAATTTTTGAGACTCTAAAGCAGAAGGTTACTGAATTACCTATTTTGGCATTACCTGATTTAGGTAAAGTATTTCAAGTGGAATGTGATGCAAGTGGAAGTGCAATTGGAGCTGTGTTGAGTCAAGAAGGTAAACCTGTTGCTTTCTTTAGTGAAAAGTTGAATGATGCTAGAAGGAAATATTCTATGTATGATCAAGAATTCTATGCTATTGTTCAAGCACCGAAGAAATGGAGACACTATTTGATACCGAGTGAATTTGTGTTGTATATCGATCATAAGGATTTACAGTATTTGGGTAGTCAGAATAAGTTTAATCGGAGACATATGAAATGGGTTGAGTATTTACAGAGTTACACATTTTTGATAAAGCATAAGAGTGGAGTCACTAACTGAGTTGCTGATGCATTGAGTAGAAGAAGATCTTTGATGACTGAGATGAAAATTGAAGTTCTTGGTTTTGATGAGATGATAGATTCTTATGAGTTTGACCCTGATTTTTCTGAGCCATGGAGAAAGTGCAGAGCACCTATTCAAGATCAACAAGACACTAAGTGGAATGAATATTTTATTCAAGAAGGTATGTTGTTTAAAGGTATTCAGTTGTGTATATTGAGAGGAATAATGAGAACTAATTTGATAAAGGAGAAATATAGTAGTGGTTTGGCTGGACATTTTGGTATTGATAAAACATGGAATTCGCTTAAGGAGAAATACTATTGGCCGCAGTTGTATAAAGATGTTTAGAAATTTGTGAAAAGTTGTGGAATTTGTCAAGTTGCAAAAGGAGTAAGTTAGAATACTAGATTGTATGTACCAATTGTTATACCTGAGAAACCTTGGATTGACATCGGTATGGATTTTGTTCTTGGCTTACCGAAGATAGTAAGAGGTAATGATTCTATATTTTTTGTTGTGGATAGATTTTCTAAGATGGCACATTTTATACCTTGTAGGAAGACATCAGGTGCAGTACATGTAGCAGATCTTTTCTTTAAGGAAATTGTTAGATTGCATTAATTACCGAGGAGTATTATCTCCAACTGAGATAGTAAGTTTGTTCGACACTTTTGGAAGACCCTTTGGAAGAATTTTGGCACTGAGTTGAAATATAGTTCTACATTTCACCCAAAAACTGATGGACAGACTGAAGTTGTGAACAGAAGTTTGGGAAATCTTTTGAGATGTTTAGTTGGAGACACACCGAGTACTTGGGATTCTATATTGGCACAAGCAGAGTTTGCATACAATAATTCAGTGAATAGGAGTACTGGAAAGACATCATTTGAGATTGTGAATGGCACATAACCAAGAGGTATATTTGATTTAAGGGATATTGCTGATGAAAGTAAGAGAAGTGTTGAAGGAGTAAAATTTTCTAAGTACATGAAGACATTGCATGAAGATGTGTAGCTGGAGCTGGAAGAAAGTAATCAGAAATACAAAGACAGAGCTGATAGATCAAGGAGACATAAGACTTTTGATATTGGTGATGAAGTGATGGTTCATTTAAAGAAAGACCAATTTCCTATTGGAACATATGGGAAGCTGAAGATGAAGAAGTTTAGACCTTGCAAGATTTTGAAGAAATTTGACAGTGGAAATGCATATGAAATTGAGTTACCTAATGACATGGACATATCACCTATTTTCAACATTGCTGATTTGTATAAGTATTTATAAACCTGATGAAAACATGGAAGTACTGATGGAATATCCTAAGAAGCAAAGAGAGGAAGTTGAACAAATTTTGGAGCAAAGAATTGGTAAGAGTACAAGAGGAAAACAATATATGGAATATCTGGTAAAGTGGAAGAATAGACCGATTGAAGACAGTTCATGGATTTCATAGTCTAAGTTGGATGTAGCTCAGATCATACCTACCAAATGATTGAGAGAATCATTTCAAATTTATCCCAAGTGTCTGATGCAAGAGCATCTCGGGTCCTTGGCAATCCCATGTCACCAAAAACATTTTGGAGTTTATCTTCATTGCTCGGTTCCTTCTTTGACTGAGTTGGTCAGAAGTTGGTCAGTTTCCTTTGGTTACCGAGTGTGGTCAATTATCTCTTGGGCAGTTGGTTATTTCACTGGCACTCAATGATGCTTGTCTGTTGCTTGGTTATCCTTGCTTACCGAGTAGTTTCTTTTGAGTTTTTGTTGATTCAACTTGTGCATTTATTATGGGTCACAGATTTAATGTTGGAATCCATCATTGGGAATTGTGTGGTCCCAGAGCTGACTATTCCTTCCATTGATTATGGATTTGAAGGCTAACTTAGTTTGGTAGACTCTTTTATAAATTTAGTTGTTTGGTTATAGTTTAGGAGGTAGTTTAGATAGAAGTAAGAAGATGATATATTGAAGATTGTTGGCATATCCTCGCGTGTTTGAGGACTTCTATGATTCTTTGTAATAGCTACCCCTAATTAGGAAGGCCTTACTACTCGGCATGTATGACTCTATTTGATGAAAATTAATGAAAGATCCTGCATTCTCTCTCTCACTGTTGTATGTTGTTTCTTTCGCATGTTGTTGAGCATGATAGATAATTAGGGTGTGCCATATGTTTGGCCCCTTTTGACCCTACCTTGCATCATAGTCTTACCAATAGGAGAATCATGGCTAGTTTCAAGTGAGCAGGCAGCCATATGAAGCTAATATTGCTGGCTATAGATAGAATATTAATCAAAGACCTTTTCGGCCTTATAACCCAACACCTCTTAATGCTGCTAATATAGTAAAAGACATTGTACCTATGCAAAATAACTTGGTTGCAGATTTTGAATGGTTTTATCCCTGCAATGAACCACATAATCAGTCTACTTGCATGAATGAGATGATTAATCAGGCCTTGATGGTACAAAATACATCAACGGGATAGCAGGATGTAAATACTGATGTACCCGAGCAACAACATGATATACATGCTCCTGAAACTGCTCTTCTTAATTGGCAAAGAGATGAGTTTTGTGCACTAAATGATGATACACCAATATCAGCCAATACTAGAGAAAAAAAGAGAGCTCTTGAAGTGGAGAAAATGTCAAGTAAAGGTAAAGTACCTAACACTACTGAACCATCACTTACTACAAATACTATGGGTGGTACTCCTATCTTTGCCACCAAGGAGACTATTCACAAGCAAGAAGAACTTGCTGCTACTAAAATACATCAAAAATCACATGCTACTATACCTTTCAACATAGTGGACAATATGAAGAAGATGAGCATAACCATCTCAATGTGGGATACTTTGGCAATTCCAGGGCAAACTGATATTCTAAGGCAAGCTTTATTTGACGAGGTGATTCCCAAGGAGACAATCAACAAATCTCAAAAAGCTATACTGACAAATGTTGATCACAATAATGAAAAGCAAGGCAACACCAAGGAGATCAATAGCCAATCAAGTAAGATTGTTAAGCCTCCTCCTTTCTATCTTTCATTAATTATTGGTGACAAGTTAGTTCATAACTATTTGGTTGATAGTGGAGCTACAAGCTCGGTCATGCCTAAAAAGGTAGCAGATCAGGTAGGACTAAAGTATCAGCTTATTGAAAAAGGAGTTGTTCAGCTTGATGGAACAACTATTAGTTTTGTAGGTCTTATTAAGGATGCAAGCCTCACCCTTCATGCCTGTCCTAAATTTTTCATTCAGCAGGATATTTATGTGATAGATTTACCTCCATATTTTTCCATTTTTTTATCTAGAGACTTTACTGCTAAGATTGGGGGGTATTTATCATTTGACTGGTCCCATATGTTTTTTAGGACTAGATACGAAACTAAGGTCACAATTAGGTCATAATTTCTTGCAAAAGATCACATAGAGTCTTATGTACCTAGTACTATAAATGAAAATCTAGTTTCTTTTGCTAAAGAAGATCATGATAGTGATTTTGAAGCTATAACTCATCTAGATGATATTTCGAATATTCTCCTTGATGAATGGGCAACAAGTCAAGCTGCTGAAAATTATTTTTCTGATTTTAATCATGTTGGTTTGGGTACCTATGTTATTCATGAGCAAGATGCAGTCATTCCAAACTTAGTCAAGTAAGAAGATCTGGGAGAAGAGGAGCATAATCAGCGATGGGAAATATTTTTGGATGGGTCTAAAAGCAAAAATGGTGCTGGTGGTGGTGCTATGTTAGTGTCACCTCATGGTGATAAGTATTTTTCTACTTTTTGGTTCTCTTTTTCATGCTCTAATAATGTTGCAGAATATGAAGGGTTGATTCAGGGACTAGAATGGGCAAAGAAAAGAGGTATTGAATGTATAAAAGTGTATGAAGATAATGAACTGATCATAAACCAAGTAAGAGGTTTAAATGCAGCAAAGGATGATACCTTGAAGCTGTATAAGAATTGAATATGGGACATTATTGAAGATTTTTCTGCTTTCAATATTGTTTCTATTCCAAGAAATCAGAATCAACAAGCTGATATATTGGCAGCTGTGGGTGCTCAATATGACATACCTGCAGAAATCAGCAAGGAGAATATCCAACAACATGTCAAGATTGTAGTAAGGACATCTATTCCTGATAATCACACTAATTGGCAAGAACTTGATAGTGATGATCAAATTATTAGTTTTTTGTTGGAAGAGGATGTATTTTTTGTTTCAAATCAGGACAAACTGAAACATCACTATGATGATCAGATAATTCAGCTTAAGTCAAAAAATCTTCCCAAGGGCTTGGTTACTTTGGAGTCTATTTTTAGTAGAGATGATGATTTTAGAAGAAACAAAATTGGTATGCAGGTCAAGGAGGATCATTATGAGGACCTTGAGGTGGCTAATGGTAAGTTCCTTAAGCTTGGTAAGTTCTGTACACAATAAGAAAAATCTAAATTTATTGAACTATATAAGGAATTTCCTGATATTTTTGCTTGGGAGTATTTAGATTTGAAGGGTTTTGATCTAAATTTAGCCCAACATACAATTGAATTGCTTCCTAATGCCAAGCCTGTAAAGAAAAAGCAGAGACCTCTTAATCCAAAGCTAGAACCTTTGATGTTTAAAGAATTAACAAAGCTTATTGAGGGGGGTATTATTTATGAAATCAAACACACCAGCTGGGTTTCTAATCTTGTTCCTGTTAGGAAAAAGAATGGGGAGATTAGGCTTTGTGTTGATTTTCAGGATCTTAATAGAGCCTCTTTAAAATATTATTACCCGCTTCCTTCTATGGAACAAATTCTACAAGTAGTTACTGGTTCTGAGAGGTTTTCTCTTTTAGATGGTTTTTTAGGGTATAACTAGGTGCTGGTTAAGGATGAAGATCAATATAAGATAACTTTTACTACAAAATGGGGTGCAATGGCCTACAAAAGAATGCCTTTTGGCTTATCTAATGTTGGTGCCACGTTTCAAAGGGCAATGTATATGTCTTTTAAGGGGTTATTGTATAAAATGGTTCTAGTATATTTGGATGACATTACTGCTTTTTCTAAGACTATTGATTTACATTTTTCTAATTTTAGATAGGTTTTTGAAAGGTGCAAAGAGTTTGGGATTTCACTAAATCCCAAGAAGTGTGTTTTTTCAGTTCATGAGGGAAATCTTTCGGGCCATATTATTTCAAAGGATGGCATTAGAATTGATGCAGAGAGGGTTAAAGCAATTTTGGATTTACCCTTACCTAGTCATAAGAAAGATTTACAAAGTTTTATTGGTAGACTCAACTTTGTAAGAAGGTGCAAGCCTGACATTGCTGTTTTACTTAAACCTCTCACATCAATGCTTAAAAAGAATGCAGTTTTCTCTTGCACCAAGGAAGGTAAATAAAGATTTCAGTTGTTAAAAGAAGCTCTTTCCTCAGCTCCAACTTTAGTTAATCCTAATTTTTCTAAGGATTTTATTTTATATGCATATGGGAGTATTGATGCTATTTCAGCTATTCTAGTACAAAAAAATGTTGAAGGATATGAGTAGCCTATTGCTTTTTACAGTAAAGGACTTGAAGGCTATGAGAAATGTTATAATTTTTTTGAGAAACATGCATTTGCAGTTATTAAAAGTCTCAAAAAATTCAGACATTTGTTGTCAAACAATAAGGTACACCTTATGGTCTCTCACCCTAGTGTCAAGGAGTTCTTTCTTAGTAGAGATATTAATGAAAAGTGTGCTGGGTGGATAACTAAGGTGATGGAATATGATGTTGATATAAAAATCACCAAATTAGTGAGAGGTAAAGGGTTGTGTGAGCATATGGCAGATTACTCATCGAAAAATTTAGAAAATAGAGTAGAAAATTTGTTGGTAAATGATGCTATAACTGTTGATGATGAAACATTACTATTTAATGGTGATGCGAATGCTGTAGATGAATAAATAGCTAGCTAGTTGCAGGAAATGGTCCATTTCCTACAAATAGGAGAGTGTCCTCCACTGCTTGATAGAGCCAAGCGAAGAAATTTCAGGTTACAGTCTATACCCTATGTTTTAATTGATGGTGTATTGTTCAGAAAAGATTTGAATGGTGTTCTACTCAGATGTATTGATAATAATTAGACCAGCAAGCTTTTAGAGCAATTTCATGAAGCAGGGGGCCACTTTGCACCTAAGACAACAGCTTATAAGATCATGAGGGCTGGGTATTTTTGGCCCAATTTGTTCAAGGATGCCCATGCCTAGGAAACAAAATGCAAGCAATGTGTGTTCTTTGCAGGAAAAGAAAGGTTGGCTGCCATGCCTTTGTAGGCCATTTTGGTTGAACAACCATTTATGAGGTGGGGTATCGATTTTGTGGGGCCCATAAATCCTAATTCCAGCACTGGTCACAAATGGATCTTAACTACCATGGATTATTTCACTCGCTAGATAGAAGTTGTTGCACTGAGTGAGGAAAATGAAAGTTCTATTTTGAATTTCTATGATGAATTGGTCACCCAATTTGGGGTTCCTGAATCAATAATATCTGATAATGCTTTAGCATTTGTGGGGACTAGAATTGTTGAATGAGCCTTGAGTGGTGTTTACCTGAATACTTCATCAAATTATTACCCTCGGGATAATGGTTTGGCTGAGAGCACTAATAAAAATCTGCCAAGAATTATCAAAAGGACGTTAGAGGAGAACAAGTGGAATTGGCATGCAAAGTTGAGATCAACCTTATGGCTGGATAGAATTACCCCTAAGAAAATACTTGGTAATTCCCCCTATAGTCTAGTCTATGGGAAACAAGCTAGGTTACCTTTATCCACTGAGTTCTCTTCACTTGAGTTGGCTTACTAGTTACTATTGTTTGAGAAGGATGACCCTCTAAGTCTACGATATGCTAAATTGACTGAATTGGGTGAAGAAAGGATGAAAACATTGCAAACAATGGAGTACTAGTAGCTACAAACTAAGAGTACATTTGATAAAAAGACAATAGTAAGGTCATTCAAGGAGGGTTAGAGGTAACCAGTCATTGCCATGAGTATAACTTATTCCTTTCATATATATTCAGAACATTTAAAGATAAGACATATGAGAATGTAGGGTTAGAGGTAACCAGTCATTGCCTTTTCAACTTTTGACTGGTTAAATGATTTTTGATGTTGCTCTTGGTCCAGCTCCCGATCTGATAAGTTCTAGTTTTCTATTTCTTGCATGAGGGAAAAGGTGGGGTTAGATCTTGAAATATCTAAATAATTATTGAATACCTATAACAAATTATCCACACATATATACTATCTTTCCCTATTTCTGAATCTATATCAAAGATAGTGAAGTGCATTTTCAGTGCTAGACTGATGAAAAAGAAAAGTCTATTGCTAATGTGTTTGTGTAAGTGTGCAGGAAGATAACTATTCTAATGTGTATGTTCCCCTGACCGAGGCTCTAATGTGTATGTTCCCCTAATCGAGGCTCCCTTTGGTTATGAGCCTGACATGCGCATTGGGATAGTTATCTTACAGGTTTCAAGATTAAGTAGAAACATATTACATTAAAGGGATGTGATAATCATAACATTGAAACCTTTTATAATAAAGCATGTTACAGTATGATTAAAATCAACATGGGATATTAAATGGACATTTTTTATACTTGAAACCTTTTATTTCATATTGCTAGATAATGCTGTAACAATGGATTTTTCCAGCCATGTGCTTTCATGATATATTCAAGTTTAAAACTTTTGCTGCAAAAATTTCAATGAAACTGATTTGCATCAACAAGTTGTTGTCAATCAGGAATGCGCCTCTAGATTGATTAAAAATCTAGCCTTCCTGTTGAAACATGGAAATGAACTCTTTGTTAGAATAACTAAGAGGGGGGTGAATCAATTATCCTCAGTCCCAATCACAAAATGTATATCCAAAAATAATTTACTAAAACTTCTGCAGCTTGTTAACATAAAATAGTATTATGTATGTGCTTTTACTGATTACCAGTTAATAACATATAGTGATTACCGATCAAATCCAATATGCAACATGAAAAAGTATGACAACAAAAAATCATCATAGTCAACACATAACACAAGAGATTTAACATGGAAACCCTGTAAAGGGAAAAACCACCTAGGACCAGCAACCCAAAAGTTGTTCACTCTTATGAAGTGAGGTCGGTGAAGACCCAGCCCTATTAAAGGTTACAAACACACTGTGAGGTGTGACCTTGTTAGAGGATTTTAGACCAACCGTTATCGTCCAACCAGCATTCACTATGGGGTTGATAGGATAACAAATGTACACTCTATGAATGACATTACAAGACTTTCTAGTCCACTCTGTTAAGAGATTTATCTATTTACAATGGTTAAAATGTAACAGCAAGTGATCTGATTACAACACAACTTCAATTGTAGATTATCAGATCTATGTTAAGCTCATTCAAATCCTCTGATCAATATATCAATTTTTTTTCAATCAATATTTAGTAACTTACTGTCTCTCGGTTATAGCTTTTTGACACTCGGTAATCTCTGTAGTTTGGTTCTCGTTAACCGGTCTGATCAGGCATGCATGAAGCTTGTTCATGTGATATCTCTGCAATCTCCTTCTTCCGGCATGAGTTTCATAATGAAACCCTAGTCTCTAAAATAGACACGTAAACTGTTTTAATTCCATACATTAGATTTTTCCACTTAATGTCCTTTGTTGATTTTTCTGCTTAAACCTTCCTCGGTTGATGTGTCAGTAACACATTTTATTTCAATCCCTTAGGTCTTCTTCAAATTATGTTAGTCATTGATCTTTATAACAAACATTATCTTCAACTTCATAATCATAACACTTTACAACTCATCAACTTCTATCGGCTAAACTAGTCATTTAGTTCTTTTCTCTTTCTCGATTAACAAAGAAATGCATCAGTGAACACAAGCTCAATTTATACTATTCTCAGTATACACTACACTGCGTCGGTGTATACTGAAATGCTTCTTTAACCGACTCAATCAAGTCAATAACATAAGGTCATAGACTCATTCATAAGTTACCCAATGTATTCTTTATCCTCATCTATCATATCCATCTTCCTCATGTAGATATATCTATTCTTCATCTCTTTTATTCTTCTTTATACAGATGTTTGGGTATAGTAACTTACAAGATAAGTATTGTCAAAACTAGTTGACATCAATGACAACATGTTACTGATTTAATCATCTTACATATCTAATCAAAAATTCAGTGATCTTAAATCATAGATCTTCAAGTCATACAATTTAATCAAATCAGTTGTAGTTCATCAATCTCTCCCTTTGGCATTGATGGCAACACAAGCAATATGAAATGTGTCATACACATACCAAACATGTATTAGATACAACTTTGTCAACAAATGTTGTAACTCGGTACAAGCTCTCCCTAGCTTAATATGTTTAATCACTACGTTACATAAAAGCATTTGCAAGTGTAGACTAACTTCTGCTGATACGATCTTTTCAGCTCGTAGGTTTTCTTCTGTTCTTAGTAACTGATCTTCAATGCTCTCCCTTTTCTGTATCTCTCTCCCTTTTTCTTTGGCTTCATATTGAGATCTCTCTCCCTTTGACAGTAATGCCAAAGAACAATAAAAACATATAGCTCTATAGTAGCCATGTAACTCTCTGTTGTCCGGTGCATTCTCTGTATCTTGGTATACTGATGTACAAATCAATTCTAGTACTTCAACCTTTCACAACCTTAGACAGAAGTCCAAAGTGTGAACTCTGTTGCATCAACATGTATGATCTTCTAATAAGATTAGGTTTATGCAACCTCCAGATCACCTTAGTGACTGATAGATAGGGGACGGATCCCAATTCTAGTCCTCAAATATTCATATGTATCCTTCGGTAGAGGCTTTGTGAAAATATTAGCAAGTTGTTCTTTTGATGTAACAAATTATAGCTTCACTTGCTTCTCTTGTACTTGTTCCCTTAAGTAGTGATACTTAATAGATATGTGCTTTGTTTTAGAGTGCATCACTGGGTTCTTTGAAATATTAATTGCACTAGTGTTGTCACAATATATAATCATTGGCTCAGTGATTACCTCATTCATACCTTCCAACACTTTCTTGATATAAGCAATATTTGAATAGTTAGTAGCAATAGCAACATACTCTGCTTCATCTGTAGACTGGGAAATACAAGACTATTTCTTACTTGTCCATGTAACAAGTCTTTCACCAAAGAAGAATGCTCCTCCAGTGGTACTCTTTCTATCATCCACATTTCTAGCCCAATCTACATCAATGTATACCTTAAGTTCAAACTTTCCTTTCTTAGGATACCATAGTCCATAATCTTTAGTTTTCTTTAGGTATCATAAGATTCTCTTTGTAGAAACCATGTGTGACTCTCTAGGGTTTACAGAAAATCTAGCAACTATTCCAACAACATGTGCTATATCAGGTCTACCGTGAACTACATACATTAACTTACCAATCATGGATCAGTACAGTGTCTAGTTTACCTCAGTAGTTACATCTTCTTTAGTCAATTTACATCCAGTAGCCATCGGTGTTCCCACAGGTTTAGCATCTTCCATGCCAAATGTTTTCAATACTTCCTTTATATATTTAGATTGTGTGGTGAATATACCATCATTTTGTTGAATCACTTGTAAGCCTAGAAAGAACTTAATATCTCCAAACATAGACATTTCAAATTCACTTCTCATTTCATCAGCAAATGACTTACAAATGTGATCTTGTCCTCCAAATATTATGTCATCCACAAATATCTCAACAATCAAGATAGTATCATCAGAATTTCCTTTCATGTACAGATTGCTATTCTCACTGATTCTAACAAATCCAATACTTAGCAAATAGTTCTACAACCTCTCATACCAGGCTCTCGGTGCTTTCTTTAAACCATATAAAGCTTTATGTAATCTACATACCATATCTTTTTTTTTTGGATTAATGAACCCTTAAGGTTGTTCTATGTAAACTTCTTCTTCAAGTATTCCATTCAGAAAAGAATATTTAACATCCATTTGGTAAACTTTGAACTTTTTGTGTGCAACATATGCAAGTAACATTCTAACTCCTAATCTAGCAATAGGTGCAAAAGTTTCACCATAATCTATTCCTTCCTCATGTGCATATCCCTTGCATACTAACATAGCTTTGTTCCTTGTTACCTCTCCATTCTCATTAAGCTTGTTTTTGAATATCCAATTAGTACCAATAACATTCTTCTCCTTAGGTCTAGGTACTAAACTCTAGGTTTTGTTCTTCTCTATTTGTTCTATTTCCTCTTTCATTGCATTAACCCATTCATCATTTTCTAATGCAACTTTTACATTCTTCGGTTCATATTCACAAACTAGACATGTACCTTGTCTTGCTTTACTTCTTGTTTGCATACAAGCTTGTCTATCTCCAATGATTTGTGTCTCAGGATGATGTCTTCTGATAAATCTTGCCAGTATTCGATCTCTTCTTTCTTGTTCATCCTATGTAGGATCATTTGCTTGCTCGGTAGGTGCTTTCTGCTCATTAGTTTCTCTTTGTTGTCTGTCGGTATTGTTTTCCTACTGACCGGTTGTCACTATCTGTGGCATCAGTAGGTACTCTATTTGTTCAATGTAAGTGAATATACCATAGTCTTCTGGTTCCTTTGTGCTTTCCTCTGCATTCTTATCATCAAACTCATCAACCTAAACATTAGTACTTTCAATCATTTTATTAGTTACTTTGTTAAGACACTTGTATGCTTTACTTTTAGTGGAATATCCCAGAAATATCCTTCATCACCTTTTGAGTCAAACTTCCCATTTCTTTCATCTTTCAGAATAAAACATTTACTTCCAAAAACTCTGAAATAATTTACAGTGGGTTTGTGGCCAAACCATAACTCATAAGGTGTCTTATTAGTGTCCTTCAGTTGTACTTGGTTTAGAACATAAACAGCCATGGTGACTGCTTCTCTCCAGTATGTCTGAGCAACATTCTTTTGTAACATTAGTGTCCTTGCATAGTCAATGATTGACCTATTTCTCCTTTTAGCTATTCCATTTTGTTGAGGTGTCCTCAATGCAGAGACCTATCTTTTAATACTATGCTCATTACAAAAGTTAGTAAATTCATCAGAAATAAATTCACCACCTCGATCAGATCTTAAGCATTTCAATTCTTTACCAGTCTCTTTCTCAACTTTTGCTTTATACCATTTGAACATCTTAAATGCCTCCGATTTTTCTTTCAAGAACATGACTGTCATTAATCTAGTGTAATCATCAACAAAAAGAATAAAATATCTATCTCCATAGTAACTTTGAGTTCTCATAGGACAACATAGGTTGGTATGAACTAACTCAAGTAATTTCTTTGTTGAATAATCTTTTCTTTTGAAACTAGATTTTGTCATTTTACCTTTCTTACATTCATGACACATAACATGATCAGGCTTTGATAAGTTAGGCAAACCTCTAACCTTTTTCTTTTTATTGATCTTAATCATGTTATCAAAATTCACATGACATAACCTTTTATGCCACAACCATGCATCTTCATCTTTCATCATTAAACAAGAAGAGTGATCATTATCAAGATAAAACAAATTACCTCTCGATTGTGTTCCAGTTCCAATAAGTCTTCCTCCATCATCAAATATCTTCACTTTCTTGCTCTCAAAAGAAACTTAGTGGCCTGAATTGTTCAGCTGTGCCACACTTAGCAAATTATAGTTTAGTCTTTTTACCCAATAAGCATTGTCACATCTAATTTTATCATTTATCATCAGGGATCCTTTTCCTCTAACCATACAAGGTGCATCATTACCCATTCTTATAGATCATCCATTGTGTTCTTCAAGTTGATCAAATTTTTCTTCATCACCAGTCATGTGATGTGTACAGCCACTATCTATGATCCATGTATCATTTTTATTAACCTTAGAGATAAGTGTTGTCTCTACATACCTTTCATCTTCCTCTGAGTCATCCTTCATTGTAACAAATACTACCTCGACATCTTCATCAATGTCAGTATCGGTGACATCTTCTGCAATGTAGCACACCTTCTTTCCTTTATCATTATTGTCTCGGTTGTCTCTGTTGTAGTGTCGGTAACTTCTGTTGCCTCTTCTCCCATAGCTTCCTTCACCAGATCAGTCTTTATTTCTGTCATCATCTTTCCTGTGTGGACATCTAGCAGCAATATGACCAACCTCTTTACAATTAAAGCATGCTAAAGTTAATTTACCTCTATATCTTCCTTTACCTTTAGGTGACCTTCTGGCCATAAGAGCTTCAAGTTCATCAAGCTCATCATTAGTATTGCTATCACTATCATCATTCTTATTTCTGCTACTAGACTTACCAATCTTCAGAGAAGACATAAAAGCATATTCAATAGATGGTACAACACTATTATCAAAGTTGTTAATTTCAAAGGTTGTAAGCTTACCAATCAGATTATCAAGAGTAAGGTTGTTAGCTAATGCAGACCTAGTTTCATGAATTGTAGATATTATGATTGCATAAACTAGCAATAAGGTTCTGAGAACTTTTTTTATCACTATCTCTTCGTCAATAACACCATTAAATTCTCTAATAGCATGGACTACTTCTTTTAGTCTATTTGTGTACTGCACAATATTTTCTCCTTTCATCTTCATATCATTGAATCTTCCCCTTAAGCTTTCAACTCTAGCTCTTTTGACATTCACATCACCACTATAAACTTGAGCAATTTTATCCCACATATCTTTAGCAGTAGTGCAATCTTTAATATCTTCAAACTTGGCATCTGTACAGGCAGCAGCAATCTCCATCATAGTAACATTATGTTCATGTCTATCTCTTAGTTGATCAAGGGTCAAGGGACCAGTGGGCGGTGCAATGTAGCCATTCTCCATTAGTGTGAGGGCAAAATTCCCAATTCTAGATATATGCACTTTCATTCAGCTTTGCCATATTGTGAAGTTATCCTTGTTCAACTTTCGCACTTCCCTCTTATACATTTTGAAATCTTTGTGTTGAAGTCATTAAAACTTTGTTCCAAGCTACCAACGCTCTAATACCAATTGTTAGAATAACTGAGAGGGGGGTGAATTAGTTATCCATAGTCCCAATCACAAAATGTATATCCAAAAACAATTTACTAAAACTTTTGCAGCTCGGTAACATAAAATAGTATTTTGTCTGTGCTTTTACCGATTACTAGTTAATAACATATAGTGATTACCGATCAAATCCAATATGCAACATGTAAAAGTATAACAATAAACAATCATAACAGTCAACACATAACACAAGAGATTTAATGTGGAAACCATGTAAAGGGAAAAACCACCTGGGACCGGCAACCCAAAAATTGTTCACTCTTCTGAAGTGAAGTCGGTGAAGACCCAACCTTGTTAAAGGTTACAAACACACTATGAGGTGTGACCTTGTTAGAGGATTTTAGACCAACCGTTATCGTCCAACCAACATTCACTATGGGGTTGACAGGATAAAAAATATACACTCTATGAATGACATTACAAGACTTTCTAGTCCACTCTGTTAAGAGATTTATCTATTTACAATGGTTAAAATGTAACAGCAGGTGATCTGATTACAACACAACTTCAATTGCAGATTATCAGATCTATGTTAAGCTCATTTGAATCCTCTGATCAATATATCAATTTTGTTTCAATCAATATTTAGTAACTTACTGTCGCTCAGTTATAGCTTTCTGACTCTTGGTAATCTTTGTAGTTCGGTTCTCCTTAACCAGTCTAATTAGGCATGCATGAAGCTTGTTCACATGATATCTCTATAGTCTCCTTCTGGCATGAGTTTCATAATGAAACCCTAGTCTCTTAAATAGACAAGTAAACCATTTTAATTCCATCCATTATATTTTTCCGCTTAATCTCCTTTGTTGATTTTGCCGCTTAAACCTTCCTCAGCTGATGTGTCAGTAACACGTTTTATTTCAATCCCTTAGATCTTCTTTGAATTATGTTAGTCGTTTATCTTTATAACAAACATTATCTTCAACTCCGTAATCATAACACTTTACAGCTCATCAACTTCTGTCGGCTAAACTAGTCATTTAGTTCTTTTCTCCTGCTTGGTTAACAAAGAAATGCATCAGTGAACACAAGCTCAATTTACACTTTTCTCGGTATAGACTACACTGCATCGGTGTATACTGAAATGCTTCTTTAACCGACCACACTGCTTTGTGCATTTTTCTCTATCTTTCATCATAGATGAATGCAACATAATCAGGTCAATAATATAAGGTCATAGACTCATTCATAAGTTACCCAATGTATTCCTTAACCTCATCTATCATATCCATCTTCCTCATGTAGATATATATGTTCTTCATCTCTTTTCTTCTTCTTTCTATAGATGTTTGGGTATAGTAACTTACAAGATAAGTATTGTCAAAACTAGTTGACATCAATGACAACATATTACTGATTTAATCATCTTACATATCTAATCAACAATTCAGTGATCTTAAATCACAGATCTTCAAGTCATACAATTTATTCAAATCAATTGTAGTTCATCACTCTTTGTGGGAAATAAAACGAATCTCTAGATTCTAGGCCGGTTCCTATAGATTTGGAATATCACCTAATACTGACTCTTTAAACTTTGAGAAAAGGGAGAAGGATAACTGAAAAATGAATACTAACTAAGGGGTGATACACCAAAATGGATTCAAATTTATTAGAATTGTAAACCTGTACCTACCAGACACACACTACTAAATTCTATAATTATTTTCACTTCTCAACACCTAGGATGGTTTAAAACCCACAATTAGGGTTTGGTACCACTGATGATAGGAATTTAGCCAGCAAAGAGGTAACTTCTGCAAAAGGTTAATTCATTACAATTTAGAATAGGAATTTGGAGCAATTCACTAATCTATGATTGAAAGATACAAACACTTAAATGTAGAAAAACTTGATTAAGAACCTCTTTTTCCTCTAATTCTGAACCCTTACAAATGAATAAGAAGCTTAATTATATAGCCCATTAAGCCAATTTTGAAAATCAAGTTCCCCTCTCAAAATAACCCCTAAACAAATAGATATCCCTAAATTTAAGGCATGCATGATGCCAAAAATCTAGCCCCTAAATTCAAATCTCCTCTTGCTAATAATTAAATATATCTCCATTATATCAAAGAGTATATTTAAACACCCAAAAATATAACTAAGGAAAATCCAATCTTATAAAACCCTAACCTAAAGCGCATGCCTAAACCTATCCATTTCAACACCCTAACAAAATGGTCAACATGACCTATTTAAAAATATCTATTTATTACAAGGCATGTGATGAGCTGTCGTGGCATGTTGAAAGAGGTCCTTGTACACTACAGTTGCATTATGGACTCCAAATTTTATCAAAATGAACAAAGGCTTTTATTTCTCTTCATTTATATTTTTGCGGCCTTTTGGAAGGAGAAGCTTAGGGTTTGTGCCGCCATGCTAGGTTGAAATTCATCTATGGTTATTTGTGTTAATCTGGAGTTCTTTCTCTGGTGAACTCGCACTCTGTTTATGCACTGGTATTTGGATCAACGCTTGAGCTTTATATATTGGAACTCGGGCTTGATCTAGGCATTCACGGGCTTTAACTTGGGCTTTTCACTGCTATTTTTATCCCCTTCTTGCGTGAGGATTAGTTTGACTTTGAGTGTGAACTGAAAGCTCGCGGTGTTTTCCTGCAACTAAGGCTTTGTTGGATCCGAGCCTTCCTAAAGTAAGCTCAAACTTGAGCTTTAAGATTGGTTGTTAACTCGGCTTTGGCTGTTTAAACTTGCACTCTGACTTTGTACTCACATCTTAACTAGCACTTGGACTTGAGAACGAGTTGTGGCTGCAAGCTAACTTGGTCTTTACTGGGCACGTGACTTAGTGCTAGAGCATTTTCTTGAAGCTTAAACTGTGACTGAGAGCTTTACGATTTTTCTCTGCAAGCTGAACTCAATACTTAAAGATAAGTATCCACATCTTCCTTCTCACGCCTTTGAAAGTCTTCCTTTTATTCATTGTTGACTGTTTTTCTTGATGGCTTTGTATGAAATGCTGAGAATAACCTATATTTGTTTATGTTGCACAAAACCTGGGGTTTTCTCTTTTGTTTATTGGTTCCATTATGCATATAGAAAAATCTGGATTGTCATTTCTTTTACATTAAAATGCTAGAGATTTCTCTGTTACACCATTGCGTAAAATTTGGGTTTTCATCTCTACATTTGTATTACGACAGAATGCTAGAACTTGCATTTGATTGATGCTTACTTGTTGTATTTACCAGTTATCGAGCTCAGTTTTGACATCTTCAGCTTGCCCTTAACTGTAAATGAAGAAGGTCTCTTCATGCTTGAACTTATATGCACCCTAAAATGGTCGCCTAGACTTTGGGCCCCATTTATTCAATTTATCAACCTTGAATCATTTTGATCAATAATCAATATTTTCAACATTATCAATTTCTTGATCAAATCTTAATTTCGATCATATATTGGATTTTTATCCTTGGGCTAACCATTTATCCTAAGTCTTTATTTAATTAAAAAGAATATTTCCTCCCCTTTTGATTAAATAAAAAGCCCACCCTTTCCTCTTATCCTAAGTTGCACAAATAAAGTATTATTCATATTTTATAAAAAGGAGAAAAGCACTTTTTGTCTCATATGGACATAAAGTCAACTCTTATTTTTCTATTCGAGGATATGTGTGCACATGGATTGCTCCTCTTTCAAGCTCCACCACTGATTAAGATCTTTTGCCTCTTAATCACAATGGTCCATTCCTTTTCACTTCCTATAAAAGGAGAGCTCTCTCCTTCATTTGCATCCATCTCTCTTTCATGCTATTGTTATGCTGCAGGTTTTAGGTCCATTTGGAGTTTGAAGACATTGAAGACTTGTTGCATTTCATTGTAGTTGCATATTTCCATTCTTAGTTGCATGATAATGGCATTCTTAGCTTAGTTTCCTTTTATGCAATAGAATAAGCTCACATAGTCTAAATAGGAAGGACTTGTAATCCATTGACATTTCCATTTCATAGCTTAGTTTGTACTTCCATTTTCATAGCATAGCTTGCACATTTGCATCTTCATATAGCTTGCATTGCATTTCATAGTGAATCTTGGAGATATTGGCATTGTTGCCCTTGTCTTCATTGTGAATCTCTCATTGTATGGTTGACTAGCAAGGTCACAAGTTTGTAGCTCTAGCTGAGAGCAATTTTCAACCTTGCAACTCCATGCATAGAGAGCTATGAGCCGCTTTGTGAGGCCTCATTCTTGAGCAACCTTGCATGTAATGGTTCATAGAAGTGCACCATTTTAGTGTGTACATTTCTGGCGCCCATCGTGGGGCTGAGTAGATTAGCTTTGTCCCTTTAATTCTGCATTTTTTGTCAAAATTTTTATCAATTTTTGGCTTGGTTTTCAGTCTCTGGTTTTCTGTCTCAGAGTATCGCGCGATACTTCTCAAAAATATCACGCGATATACCTTTGTATAGCGGTGCGACACTTCGCGCAAGAGAAGAATCACCTGATAGTACTGAGAAATATTGCCTGTTATCGGGTGAAGTATCGCTTGCCCATAGTGAGAAGTATTGCATGACTGAGGAATATCGCATGACTGAGAAATATCGCATGACTATAGGAAACTGTGTCGTGCGATACTGGTGAAGTCTGAGAAATATCGCCTAAACCTGACAAAGAGCTATTTTTGGGCTATTTTATCTATCTTGCAAGTTTCAGGTTGTTAGCTATCTTTTTGAAATTTTTTGAAATTTCTAGCGTTTTCAAATCCGTGCCACTCTGGAAAATGGGTGCCCATTTTTTTTGAAATTTTGCAAATGGTATCAAAAGTTCAAGTGTGATATATCATTGGAAAGGTCTTTCTGAGCCTAATCCAACCATGATGGTTTCATTTTCAAATTTTATCATTTGATTAGTTATTTTTACAGATTATCTAATTTTTCATGTACTAATCATTGGTAGATTTTGAATTTTGATTCTCCTAACTCTTGTTGGTCTAACAAGTTGTGGTTGTAGGTGCTCTCATTACTTGAAATTTGTCAAAAGAACGCATGTCAAAGAGGGCTACTAACAGTTTTTGTAGGGCTGCCCAAGCATAAAAACAAAAAAAAAATCTTGTTTCTTTATTTTCTTTCCTTTTAAGTGTGGCAAAAACTAGTTGTTTCATTTATTAGGCACTTAAGATCTTGTTGTAGGAATTCTTGGGTGGTAGGAGAAGTATGCTCTTCACCATTTTGGTGAACCAGAAAATCTTGACCCATCTTTGAATTTTGAAAACAAGAGGGTAAATGAACTTTGCTTGGTGTGTTTGGGAGAGATTCTTGAGATAGGGGAGTATGCTCTTCACCCTTGTGGTGAACCAAAAACCTTGAACCTCAAGAGTTGATCCACTTTTTGTTTAGTTGTTAGAATCCTTTAGCGTGCCTGCTCTTGAGCAATCAAGAGGAACGACTCAAGTGGGGACAAGCTAATACCAAGCTATTCCAACCCACTATAATCTCAAGGCTATCAAGGACACAAAACCTTGGTAGACATAACACTTGTCTTCGCTTGATGTGAGTAGCTCATGGGATTGCGACCATGGGGAAAATATTGAACAAGAATGCTTAAGGTACTCTTGAGGCCGTAAGGTCTCAGACTTTTATGAGGAGCAAGAGGGGTGTTGTGAACAAAAATCCTTATTAAGAACCATTAGATAGAAGCCACCTTGTTTAGCCGCTTATCTTCTTAGTGCAAGGATTGATCCAAGTGGACTTACCCGGATCACCCTAAGACACTCACCATATGTGTTCATTTGGTTGTGTTTTTGACACTTCCATGACAATGCCAATATCTCTTGTGGGCAACCACTTGGTGTGCAAGGGGGCATCAAGTTGTGGGCTAAGTTGGTAAGTATTGAGCCTTGTCTTGTAGGTAGATATTGCTTGAAGTGTCTTCGATTGTGTGATACCAGTGTAAACATTCTCAACATACAAACTATCGGTAGCATTCATAGGGTGCAATTTTATTTTTGATATCATAAGTGTTTGTCTTGGCAAGGTTGCTTTTGCCCTTGTTTCAAGTGCTTGAGACATGTTTGATCCCTCACTGTTTGCAAACCTGTCCAAATGTTGTTGAATTTGTGATTGAAATTAGACATTTTCACCCTCACATTCAGAAACTTGAAATTAGACCTTAAAAACTCAAAATTTTGCACAAATTGGTCAAGATCAACATCAGTATCACATTAGCCAAAGATAAATATTGCATTAGAAGGTTGTTCTTGGTGAGAAAGTTTATCTCTAGAATTGTGAGCTACATTCTTAGAAAATTCTCGTACTCTTATTGTCCAAATAATTTTCATTTAATCTCAATTTCAATTATATTTTGGCCTAGCCCAACCTCCTGGTTCAAAAGTACAAGGGTAGTCACCCTTTGATTTGAAGCACCTCTTTGATAGTGTTGGTAAAGCCCCTTCTTCTATCTTTTCATTTCTCTTTGGACAATAGAGAACTTTGATTATCCTAGTTTGGTGTTGACATTTTGTGAGGTCATCCTATTACCAAGGGTCTTCTATTTTCAGTCTTCCTTGGTTAGTCCAGATCTTAGATCCTAGGTGTTGTCATGTTGCTCAACATCTCAATGAATGTTATGGTATCAATTGCACAAGATGGCTCTTAGTCTTCTTCTTTCTTCTCCATTTCTCATGTTCTTTTAAAGTCTTCTACTCCCATGGGAAATTCTTCTTCTTCTTCTTCTTCTTGATTCTTTTCCTCTTATTATCTAGTCTACTTTCTTCTATTCATCTATTCATTTCTTCCATGCTTGATTCCTCCTCTTCTATAACCATGAATCTTGACTATCTTGTTAAGGAACCTCTCTTAAGAATAGATGATCTTGAGCTCATTGACATATTCGAAAAGTGTTGTTCCTCCAAAATTCTCATGAGTGATGAATTTATGACAAAAATAAAAGAAAAATCAATTAAATCAGATGCCTTTGCTAGAATCATACTCATGATCATTCTTCATCTTCTAAATCTTCTCATCATTCTTCATCTTCTAAATCTTATCATGACTCTTCTAAACATTATTCGAATACTTCATTATCCAAGTCTTCTTCTTCCACTAAGTCTTCAATTTCTTCTTCTTCACGATCTCATTCTTCTTCTACTTCTCCTAAGAGTCTTACTTCTCTTCAGAAGACATACCATAAAGAGCAACATGATAGTCCTTGTGATGTCTCTTCCACAAAGAGTGACACACCTACCTTTGATGACTATGATGACTATGATGACTATGATGATGGACAATGTAGCAATACTTATGGCAACTCTATTTCTAAGAGTCCTCCTCGTCGTGTGCTTAGGCTTACTAAAGGGTCATCCTATTGGATAGATTGTGATGGTGATCCATATGATTCTGATTTTGAGAGAAATTATGATATTTTTTGTGAACAATATGATAAATCTACTTCTATTGAGGAAGAGAAAGCTTTCCGTGCTGATTATAAACGAAGATACTATGAGCATGTCTTGTCTAAAAACTCTCATGCTGAAAATAAAGATTACACTCTCCAGCAAGATCATGTTAATGCTGAACCTTTGTCTTGTGATGGTCCCCTTCCATCCGCCACTTCCTCCAATACCCACACACTTCCTAAAGCTTCTGAGTCATCCAAATCTTTCACAAATCCTTCATCCAACAAAGATCCTAAGACTTTCCATGCGGTTCCCTATAGTTATCCTCAAGGGACACCTCTTAAAGATACTCAAGATAACCTTCACTTGACTGCAAATACTTTCAATAATGCTAAACCTAAAGAGCCTAAGCCTTCATGCGCTATAATACCTATTTTAGCTAGTCCTTCACCATCTCTTCCAAAGTCTTCCATACAATTCCAACCTACTTCCTTGTCCTTAGAAGTGGCTCCATGTCAAGAGGACTCTAAAAATGATAAAGAAAAGAACATAAAGAAAGATCAAGATCAAGAACCCTCCATGTCATCCAATCCTTTTCATGACATCTCTCATTCATTTCATGGTTCTTTCGATCCTTTACGCCCTTCCTCATTCATTCCACCATGTCTTAAATCTTCTCCTAAGAAAGATCAAGCTACTACTTACACCATTGAGCTTATTGATAAACAAAATAACCTTACTACACTTGCACTTTCCAAAGATGATACTTCCATTAAGGTTATTAAAAATGGTGTTGTTACTTCCAATGTTGAGCCTATTGAAAATCTAGAAAAAGTTGATACGCTTATGCTACCCAACAATCATTGTCAAGATCAAAATCTTCCATCTTCTTGTTCTACCACTCCATGTTCATTTCTACTTTCTTCTCTTCCTATGTCTTTGCAAGCTTTGAATGATCCTATAAAAGAAACTACTCATATTCAAGATGTTCATGATCTTATTGAAAATCCTAATGCTCACTCTAAAGATGATGATATCCTTGGTTGTGATATAGATGCTGATGAACTTATTGATTATCCTTTTGCATCTTTCATGTCCATCCTTGGACCTCCTCCACCAATACTAAGGGCTTCACGTCTTCCTTCCATCTTGGGCCTTTATGTCCCTTCACTTTCCTCTCCTAATTCTCCTAATTTGTTATCCATCTTGGGTCCTTACGTCCCTCCATCTCCTATCTTTCCTCAAGATCAACATAGATGCATACCCTTGAATCCTTTTCATCCATCCACCCATCGAAACCAGTCATATCCTCCTTCTTCCACAAGTCCCAAGTCTTTTGGAAGTAACTTGAATGGTCAATATAAGAAAAAGAAGCAATACAAGAATCCATGAAAAAAAGATGATCACCATGTCTCCTCTAATCGACATGGGGGCATAAATTCAAAAGAGATATCTAAGAAGAAAACTACAAGACAAGTATGGGTTCCAAAATCCGTCATTGAAGATATTCTCTCTAACACATCAAAAGGAAATAAAACGCTTAAAGCTATATGGATTCCAAAGTCTCTCTTGAAAAATTCTCATGCTGAGCAAAAAGTGAAGTTGACATTCAAGCTTCCAAAGGCTTCCACTTCATCTTTGTCCAAAAACATTCTTCCATTCCATGCGCCTGAACCACAACGTCTGCTAAACATTTTCCATATTCCTTCTCGTATTCCTCCATTCACATTTGAGAATTATAACAAGCACACCAATCCTCTCTTCGAGGAATCACATAGAAATACTGAACCAGAATATGGTTCGCATTTGGACTAGAATATGGTTTACATTTCCTCCATCCTCTCACCACCCTTCAAGGCGTGTGTCTGCATTGATCTTGCCTTCCTTCCCATCTACCTTTTCACATTCCTTCCCTTCATTATCCTTCTACCTTCTATCATTTTTTTCCTCATTTGCCTATTCCTCATGCGTCTTCCTTTCCCCTTCAGCATCTTTGAGCATGTCATTTTGAATCCTTGGCATATTATGGTTTATCCATTCAAGGAGCATTATCTGAAAAGCTTGCCTTCTTCCAAAAAAGAAAATTCAAAAAAATAGAAAAATTCAAAAAGAACAAAAAAAGAAAAAATTGAAAATGTGCCATGGTGAAAACCTGGAAACAGGCACCTTGGTAGCAAAAGTAAAGAGAAATAAATTCATCCTATGGTGAAAACCACTCCCTTGTGGTACCTTGGATAAGTACCATGATGAAAACCTGGCAATCAGGCATCATGCGTAGTTCTTCTACATTTTTCATCCATTCCATCTTCTCTCTTTGATCTTGACAATGTTGACCTATACTTGAATATTTGGCTATCTTGTGAGCTATCTTCCAATGCTCTTGCTTTCATTCCATTCCTGTTTAGCCTTCACTTTCATTTTCCTCCATTCATTCTAGTCTTTCGCTATCATTTTCCTCTTTGGTCTTGATCTGATAAAAAAAGAGTAAACACAATGCTATGAAGCCTCTTGACATGTCTACTCCTTTGGACTACATCTTTCCTTCTTTTGCAGTGCGCTTTTATACTTATCCTATGTTGGTCTTTCATTTCTTGTCCAAATGTGTTTTACATGACACTTTTTCCCTAGCTTGGGTACTATTGAGGAGTTTGACCTTGAGGATTTCTTCCCTCCGTTCGCTTTCATTCTCCTTTCCTCCATCTCATTCACCAGCTTGCTCATCCCTCTTATCCCTCACCTTGCTAGACATTGGGACTACACGATGTGATCTTGCTCATGAGTTTGATGTCCATTTTGTCTGGGGGCATCCTTTGTACATATTTTATGATCCTGAAAAAATACCCAAAAAATTCATATATGATGCTGAAAAAATCCTAAAAAGCATAAAAAGTCTTGAAAAAATACAAAAAAATTAAAAAAATTAAAAAAATTAATAAAAAAAAAGAAAAAGTGCCTTGGTGAAAACCTAGCAATAGGTGCCTTGGTAGCAAAAATCCAAAAAAATTAAAAAATGAAAAAAGATTCCAAGTGGTGAAAACCTGGAAACAGGCGCTACTTGAAGCCTTTGCACCCCTATTTGTTAGCATGCATCCTCGACACTGAGCCTTTCCCTCATACCTTGACCTTATTTGGCTTAGTCTGGAATTGGTCTTTGTCTTTGTCTAGGGGGCATAACTGTTAGCATTGGTCTTTTAGGTGCGTTTGTCTCTTGGGGCATTTCACAACAGGTGTTTTTCAACACCACCCCAAACAGTATTTTTCAACACTACCCTTGCGTCGAGTGTTTCTTAACACTTATCAGGTGTCTTACCCAACAGTCTCGTATGATGTGATATTTCTCACTAAGTAGATATGATACTCAGAATTTGACTCTATGACCAACACACACGCACTTAAACAATCAACTCGCTGACGATATGATGACTTTCTTTTTCTTTGTGTGCTGTCTATGAGGATTTCTTTGATGAGCGGTGGAGCTTGAAAGAGGAGCAATCCATGTGCACACATATCCTCCAATAGGAAAATAAGAGTTGACTTTATGTCCATATGAGACAAAAAGTGCTTTTCTCCTTTTTATAAAATAGGAATAATGTTTTATTTTAGTGTGAACAATCAACTCGTTGAGATATGTTGACTTTATTTTTCTTTGTGTGCTGTCTATGAAGATTTCTTTGATGAGTGGTCTCTCCCTGAGAAGTTTTCAATGATGCATAGCTAGAAGACTGAGGGTATGAGAACATGTTTTATTTCTTTATCTGCTTGTGGGTATATTTTGTTGATCCTAACTGTCATGAGCATTTATGCTGGTCTTACTTGACACTATGGATTGACAAGGTATTATCCTTGACTGTTATGCGAGTGCATGCTTCTAGTTATCTTGACTTTCATGTGTCTTGATACGAGCATAATCTCGCCATATCAAACTTAGGTAATCTCACTGCATTAGTCATCTTGACCTACATGTCTTTGATGCCTAGGTGAGATTTCCACATTTCTATCTGATAAAGATCATATTCATATCCACATAGTTATGCTAGTGTGCATTGTATGATCTTACGACGCTACCAATAACGCTCGATGATGATAATTAGATGTCTATAAGCGTTGTGACCTTGCAAGTCAACCACTTTCATAGTAGCTTGCATTCTTAGGTTCATCATAGTTTAGTTTTTTGCATCTTGCATATGGAGAAAGCTCTTTTTTTTATCATCTATGGACTAGTTGGTCAACTGTGCTCATTTTTTTATTCTTCTTGATCATATCTTTCATTTCTGGTCTTTCATGTCACATCATTTTCTATCCATTTCGGACTCGAAATCAAAATCTGAGTCGCGTTGACTGACCATTTCAGGCACAATTCTTCAATTTTTGATGGAATTTCTTCATTTCCATGTCTTTCAAACTTCTAGTCTTTCATTCACCCCTTTCGCTTCCTCTCTCTAAGGTTTGACTTAATTTTTATCCTATATCTTTCTCAGTCAAACCTAGTCAACCTAGGGCATATCTTCACTATTTGATGGTTATCTTATCATGCTCCGTCCTTCGATTATGATTCATTATGATTTGATCAAATCTTTTATCAATTTTGTTGTTCCTCTCTATCTGATTTCAATTTCGATTCCGAGGGGGCAGTATCTATGGGATTCTCATCCCTGATTTCCTTGATTCTCTTGATTCAAACATCTTTTGTGAGTTTTTGCTCAAATTTGAGATTCTTATCTCTTATTTTGGATATGATCCCGAATCGACCTCATGTCCAGAATCTTTTGTTTATGCTTTGTCCGGATGTGATCCCAAATCGATCTCACATCTGAGTTGTTTTGTGATCCCAGATCGATCTCACATTTCAACTTCATTCTTTGACTACATGTGTTCCCAAATCGATCACACATTAGTCAAAGAGGGGCAAATGTATGCACCCTAAAATGGTCGCCTAGACTTTGGGCCCCCATTTCTGCAATTTATCAAATCCCTGAATCAATATTTTGAAATATCAACATTTTATCAATTATATCAATTTCCTTGATCAAATCATAATCAATTCAATATTTCCTAAAGTTTGAATTTTATTTAATTTAAAAGAAGAAATAAAAATAAAAATCTTATTTAATTAAGAGAACTTTCTCTCTTTTAATTAATTAAAAATCTCTTTTAATTAAATAATAAAATCATTTTATCCTAAGCCTTTATTTAATTAAAAGGAATTTCCTCCCCTTTTATTTAAATAAAAAATCTCCACTTTTCTTCTTATCCTATGTTGCACAAATAAAGCATTTAATTCTTATTTATAAAGCAAAATAAAATAAAAAATAAAAGAAAAGTACTTTTGCCTCACATGGACATAAATTAAATGCTCAACATAAAGTAAATGCTTCTAATTTTCTTATTGGAGGATATTTGTGCACAAGGATCAAGCTTCTTTTTTTCTCCATCGTTGATTAAATCTTTTGCCTCTTAATCTCCATCGTCCATTGATTTTTCATTCTCTATAAAAGAAGAGCTCTCTTCTTCATTTTCATCCATTCTCTTTTATATATATCCATCTCTTTTATGCTATTGTTATGCTGCAGGTTTTCTAGGTACATTTGGAGCTTTTTGAAGACATTGAAGACTTGTTGCTTTCATCATTTAGTTGCATATTTGCTTTCTTAGTTGCATGATAATGGCATTCTTAGTGTAGATTTCATTTTATGCAATAGATTAATCTCACATAGTCTAAATAGGAAGGACTTGTAATCCATTGACATTTCCATTTCATAGCTTAGTTTGTACTTCCATTTTCATAGCATAGCTTGCACATTTGCGTCTTCATATAGCTTGCATTGCATTTCATAGTGATTCTTGGAGATATTGGCATTGTTGCCCTTGTCTTCATTGTGAATCTCTCATTGTATGGTTGACTAGAAAGGTCACAAGTTTTTAGCTCTAGCTGAGAGCAATTTTCAACCTTGCAACTCCATGCATAGAGAGCTATGAGCCGCTTTGTGAGGCCTCATTCTTGAGCAACCTTGCATGTAATGGTTCATAAAAGTGCACCATTTTAGTGTGTACATAACTAATATCATGACTGAAGTTTGTTTGTTGTCTTTTCCTCTTTTCCTTGTTGTGACTGATCACAACCAGCAGGCCTGGGCTTTATTGGGTTGTAACTTTGAATATATGCTTGACTCGAAAATATACTAAACTTGAAAATGTGCTAAAGCTAAATGTTGATTATTACAACATGATGTCTGGTCTCCCATTGTATATTTGATTTTATTTTTGTAATGAAATTCATCAATCCATTGCTTGACTGGAACATGTTGAATGCTATAGTTGTTACTAGAATAAGCTAACAGTGACCAGCATACTTGATTAATCTGCCATAATCTAAATTTTGCAATGTTTTCTGGAAGCTTTATGTATTTTGTATCACTGTAACATCTTTTAAAAATGGTCATTAAGCATTTTTCTTGTTTGAGAACTCTTCACCAGTAATCAGATTGCAAATAATAGGTGCAGCTAGAACCATTCCCTTTTGTTCATGCACAATTGATAGCACTTTTTGAAAATTTGTTGAATAATTTCTTGTTCAAAACATAACCATGACTCCTTCTAGTAATGAATACTTTCCTTGGCTATATATGAATAAGTTGTATCATTCTTTAGTCTTTTTGACAGTGATCATTATATACCATAACTGCAAACTATTTGATTTTCTATTATAGATCATATTCAAATATGCACATAAGAAATCAAGACTTATAATAAATGTAACACCAGCACTGGAATCTATTTATGAAGTTTGAGCATGGGCTCGTGACACTCATAAATAGATTTCTGTGACTTTGCACTTGATCCTTTCATCAATCCAGCATATGAACAACAATTGATCAGTACATTGTATCCTCATCTTGACATGATGTAACTATTTCCTATCATGATTGTATGTCCTTGCAGCAAAAACTTAGTCTTCAATCTACACATGAAGCAAATAGTATTAGTATATAAAAAATGATTACCTTTTCTATCTTCTTCTTTCTTCTTTGCATTCTTGTGAACTTCTTACACTGTGTTTCTTTCTACATTCAACCTTTGTTTCTCTTGCTCTTGCATAAATGTTTACATAGAAGTACAACTCTAAAAGTATGAATGTAGCATGTTGTTTTAGGTATCTATGTATTGCTTAGATCCAATTTGGATCTAACTATTCTCTCGCTTCATGATGAAGGGCAAAAATAGAAGAAAACTCTGGATGTATGATAAATAGGGACAAAGCTAAAGACATGAAGATTCAAATGATACAACCAATCAACCTCAACATGCAAAAGACCTCTTAAAGGTAATGCATGGACCCCTAAACCTTCTGATGCTCCTATCTTACTTTCAGCATTGTACATCTTCTCTAAGTTTTTCAATCGAAACATGTAACCTATGAAGGAATACTTGTTTATTACATTCACTTTGAATGTTCAATGTAATGATCAATTATGAAATTGAAAGTTTAAATCTGATCAATACTTAGAGCACAACATCAGTGTTAATATGAATGCAAAAAGAAATGTACTTTATCTTCAAAATATGAATAGTAGTATCAAATAGGTGTACCTTGATGCAATTTCTCTGATGCTTATAGTTGTATTGTTGTATATGTACTTTTATCTTCTCAATTTTAAACAATTCTGCAACTTAAAACATCAACTATCAAATCCATATTTCAATGTAAAACAATTGTCAATTTACCAATTTTGTGTGCAACTAAAATGATAACACAAGTTTCATTGAAATGTTTGCAGCAATAAGTTGAAATTGAAAAAACAATTTCAATGGGATGTGATATCAGTTTTCAAAATAATATTCATGGTAGTTGTTTTTCTAAGCCAACATATTGAGAAAGGAAATGCCAACATATGTTTTACAAAGAAGAGAGTAACAAATAAAATACAACATGGAAAATGACAACATCAACACTAATTAGCAAGTGAAATCTATGTAAAGGGAGAAGCCCAGAAATGTTCAGGAAACTTGTTTCATATCAAGACAAACCGTAGAAAAAGCTTCAGCACAGAAATGGTAGCCTTCATTTTAGAATTTTGAAATAAACTCCAAAGGATGAAGCCAACAGAGATAAATCACATTTTAGGAAGCAACAATAGCAATTAGCAAAGAATGACAGTCATTTTTCTTAGCAGCATGGTTGCATCATTCAGAATCCCAAATGCAAATTTTTGATGAAGCGAGGAAACAACAAATCTTTTTCAAGCCACATTTGTTTTCAATGGCGGATACAAAACAACAACAGCATGAAGTAAGGAAATTATAAACGGTGGCCACTTTCAAAATGGGAAGAACCTCATAAAATATCAAACATTCTTTTAAAAAAACAACTGGTGTTTGAGCCATAGTTTTAATATTTCTAGGCGGTTTTGCATATTGTTAGTCTTACCCAGATGAAGATTTTTCATGAAGATTTTTATAGCACAGAAAATGGTGGCTTTGCTCTTATGTTTTGAAATAAACTCAAGGAGTTGAAGATAGTAGCAATGAGTAGGAAAATGATAGCCCACGAAAATTTCCAGCTCAAGTCAAGCATGAGGAAAGGACTTCATAAAATTGCTACCATAGTAAATTTTATAGAGGAAGAGCTCAAGACCAGTTCAAGTCAAGCAAAGGCATAGATATTCATTAAAAAAAATGCAGGGTAATCAAGCAGTTTTTATTTTAAAAACCAGTATGTTGCAAAAAAGAAAAAATCAATAAACGTTTTCTCAGCCACATGGTGTTCTCATTCACACCCAGATTCAACTTTTCAAAGAAAGCCATGATCAACATCAAGTATTTCAACAAAAAATACACCAGAAGTGCATGGTTTTGAAACTTTGTAAAAATGGTGAACAAAAATGATAGATAACACACACAATACTGTACCCAAAGACTCCCAGATGTTATAAAAAAATGCAGCAAAAAGAAGATTTAATCACTCTTACTCAACAAATGTTGGCTATGAGGGTTGAAGATTTCCCAAAATGTAGGAGGAACTCAACAGGTGGCATTTCAAACTCCAACAGATGCAGTGACTTCCTCCAAATTTGCGGCCAAAGCAGCACTATTCCATCTTTCCTGCTTTTACCTTAGGGTTTCAAAACCCTTTCAAATGGCTGCATTTTTTTTAAAGAGAAGTTTTCGAATACACATGAAAGACAAATTTTTGTCTTATTTTTAGGTTAAGACTTTAGTATTTTGTTGATTTTAAAAGTCTTTTTGGAATCCGGTTGAAGTATGTATCAGGTTTTTTAAACTCATATCAAAATAAAATTAACTCATAAGTCATTTTACTTCACAAATATTAAGTAATATAATAATATATTACTTAAGTTAAGTAATATATTATTCTATTACTTAATATTTGTTAAATTAGTTATTTTTGTTTTTTTTAAACAAAAAATTTGCAAACATTGTTAAAATAATAATTAATTGATGTTCATTATAGATCAATTAATTATTATTAAAAATGCAAATTTAGTTTCAAATGTATATGTCATTTTCAGATTTGGAGAGATAAGGAGTTGAAAAGTCAAATTGTGATTAGTACAAAGAGGGAGAGGTGGCACTTTGACATGTTGTTAGTGCTTGTTACAAATATGGACTCTTTTATGACTCATTTGAGTCATTTTAGGGGCTGTTATGGCCAAACTGGAGTGGTCATCATTAGCACTTGGACAGATAGGTCTTTTAGGCTATTTGGACTCCTTAGGTGGAGGTTTTCAGTCCTTTTTTGGAGGGATTTTTCTCACATCTGACCCCTGCATTTTGAAATCTAGTTTCTATTTTTACGGGTTTCAGGTGGGAGTTTTTTCTTTTATATTGATTCTCCTTATTCATTTTGGATTTAGTTGGAGTTTTGGACAAAGAAAGTGTTGTTGTGATCAATTTGGATATCCTTGGCATATTTTTGCAATCTACTTCTCATGTGAGCTATCTTATCATTTTCCTTTGACCATAATATACAAATTTTTTAGATCTATCTTTGAGTTTCATTGTTGTGTACTTGTGATTGATGTTATTTTTGTGTTTCATTTCTTTAGAAACCTTTAACTAATGTCTCATTTCAGTGCCTTCAGTAGCTAGTGAAAGTTACTCATAGGTCATGACTTGTATGTCTTTTTGATAGTTATTGAATGTGATCTTGTTCCTTTCATACTATCAGGTTTAGAATCTTTTCATGAAATACTTATATGTGTGATTTTCTACTAAGGTTGTATCCTTGTCATTTCTAATTACATGCTCTTTGTGTTATGAGATAAAGTAGTTCCATATTATAATTTTGGTGCATCACCTTTTCCTACTACATTCTTTAAGTTCTACAAATTTTTAGTCTCTTACCCTTTTTCCATCAAGTTTCAGTTTTATTAAGTTAGGTGAAGTATCAAGTTACATTCAATAGGAACTGGCCTAGAACCCGAAGGTTCAGTCACCTTCATAGTTTACCCACAAGCTAGTGATTGTTCCCATGTTCTCCATAATTTCTAAGTGTTTAGGTTCTTCATTTTAGGGTGTAAATTCTGGAGTTAACAGGAATCAAAGTGTGGATTCAACAAATCCCTTCTCAAGATTTGAGGGTTTCTTTTCTCAAGAGTATTGTAGGGTCTCCAATTTTGCCTTTTTTGGTGTGAATTTGAATTTGGATGTATTTTTCATATCTTTATAAGCTTCAAGGACCTCTTGATCATGTTTTTAGCATACCAAAACCCTAAGACCGACTATCATTTCATTAAAATCTAAAAAGTTGAGGTGAAATCCTTTTTCTTTTGAGGAATATAACAATTATTTTCTTGCTACCCTTGCTTGTGGAAGGTTTTTTTATTTGTTGTTTGATCCTAGGTGTTTTTTTTTGCAAACGTCAACATGGTATCAATGCGTGGATTCAGCAAATCCCTTCTTAAGATTTGAGGATTTCTTTTCTCAAGAGTGTTGCAGGGTCTCCATGTTTGCCTTTTTTGGTGTGAATTTGGATTTGGGTATATCTTTCCTATCTTTAGGAGCTTCACAAACCTCACAATTATGTTTGTATCATGCAAAAACCCTAAGATTATTTATCATTTCATTTAAAATTTGACGTGAAATCCAAAGGTAGCTAAAATATCTGGTCACTTTGGTGCAAAATGGACATCACCGTTGAACTTAGAATGCCTCAAAACCCCTAAATCCATATACAATTTGTCAATCTTGGACGTTGTGAAAATTAGGAAAAAAAATTTAGTGGGCATGAATTATGAGATTCATACCGTTGACTTTCGCTTGCATCAACACATGCACATATAAAACGCGTAGGTTTAATAAAATAGTTTCAATTTTTATTTTTTTGAAAAACAAAAATATTTTTAAAGTCTTTTACATAAAAACTTTATTAAAAAAAAAGATGGTGTGTTTTCCTTTGTGAAAAAGGGCTTTGAAAATTCAAAAAAGGTACTTAGGTACAACATGCAGGTCCACTGACATTAGGAGCTCCCGCGTCAACTTTTTTAATCAGCCCTTCCAAATTGATTTTCCTCTGCCAAATTTAGCGATTCTCATTAGTTGTATGGCATATTGTGAAGAATCGTTGGAGTATTTCAACAACAAAAAATTTAGTAGCTTTAGAATCTTTTTTTGGCATCTTGGAATATATTTGGAATATTCTATGATAGGTTGTTGACCGTCAAGATTTTGCTCGTAGTTTTTTTGTTGACTAGTTTGACTTCCTTGTCAAAAAGAGCAACTTGAAGTTTTTTTCTCATAACTTTCTCATATAGTATCGAAATCACTCAAACAAGATATCACCAAAAAGTTGATTCCAAGCCCAATCCAGTGGTGCAAGTTATTTTTCCTGATTTTTTATTTTGCTATATTTATTGTCAGGCAAACTTAGAGCTTGTTTTTGCATTTCTAGGGCCATAACTTTAGCAAATAAACTTTATTTTCTAACTTTTTCACATCGTTCGAAAGGTCTACAAGTCCTCTTATAGATCTATAGTTTATTTCATTAAACAATTTACCAGGTACAAAGAGAATTGTTTGAAGTATTTTTTCCTTTTTATGCTTCCCATCTTTCAAATTTGTATTGGGTTTTGTTTGTGTTTTTGTTGTTGTGGGGGGTGTTTGTTTTTGTTTTTGTTTTTTGTATATACACATCAAAAATCAAAACATCATGGAAGACACCTCCTCAAGTGACCATTTTACTCCACACAATTATCATACCTCGAAGACAGATATGACTAGACTTCTTATTGTCTAGGGGGTTATGATGAACTACAACTGATTTAGAACACTGAATGAAGAATCTATGATTTAAGATCACTGAGGAGTTGCTGATTAGATATGAAAAATGATTAAATCAATATTATGTTGTCATTGATGTCAACTAGCTTAATAGTACTTATCTTGTAAGTTACTATACCGACACATCTGAAGAAAGGTGAAAGAGATGAAGAATAGAAATATCTACATGAGGAAAAGGAATACACTTAGTAACTTGTTGATGAGTTTATGACTTGATGATATCAACTTTATTATGTTGCATTTGATGAAGAATAGAGTAGAAAGACACAAAGCAGTGTTGTCCGTAAATAAAGCATTCTAGTATACACCGACAGAGTGTAGTGTATACCGAGTGCAATGTTAACCGAGCTTGTGTTCACCAACGCATTTCTTTGTTAACCGAGAAAAATAGAAAGGAATTAAATGATCAATTTAGCCGATAAAGTGATGAGCTATAAAGTGTATGAAAGTGAGGTAACCGATAGGGTTTGTTATGAAGATCGATGACTAACATAATTCAAGAAAGATCTAATGGAGCAGATTGAAACGTGTTACTGACACATCAGCCGAAGAAGGTTAGAGCGGCAAAATCAATGAATAAGATTAAGCGGCAAAATATGATGGACAAAAATAAAATGACTTACTCACCTATATAAGAGACATTGGTTTCATTGTTGAAGAGATGCCAGAAGAAGAAGATACTACAGAATTATCGCCTGAAGGAGTTTTCATGCATTCTGATCATATTGGTTAGTGAGAACCAAATTGTAGAACAATTACCGAGCTATAGAGAGTAATTACCGACAGACAGTAAGTTGATATAGTATTGAAACTGAAGTGATATATTGATCAGAAAGATTTGAATGAGCTGAACATTGATCTATAAACTACAATCAAAGTTGTTTCAAGGCAGATCATCTACTGTTACATATTTAACCATTATACACAGTCAAATCTCTTAACCGAGTGGACTAAGAAAGTCTTTTTATGTTTCATTCATAGAGTGAACATTGTTATCATGTCAACCCTAGAGTAACTGTTGGTTGGATGATAACTTCTGGTCTAAAATCCTCTAACAAGGTCACACCTAACAGTGTGTTTGTAAACCTTTAACAGGGTTGGGTCTTCACCGACCTCACTTCAAAAGAGTGAACATTTTTGGGTTGCTGATCCTAAGTGGTTTTTCTCTTCACAGGGTTTCCATGTTAAATCTCTTGTGTTATGTGTTGATTGTGATATTTTTTTGTTATCATACTTTGCATATTACATGTTAGATTTGATTGGTAACTACCATAAGTTTTAACTGACAATCGGTAAAAACACAGATAGTGAAAGTATTATATGTTTACAGAGTAGCAAAATTTGAAGAATTTGTTTTGGATTATACATTTTGTTTTGGGACACTAGATAACTGATTCACCCCCCTCTCAGTTATTCTAACAATTGGTATCAGAGATGTGGTTGCTTAGAACAGAGTTTTAAGGACTCCAGCAAAAAGGGTCTCAAGATGTATAAGAGGGAAGTGCCAAAACTGAACAAAGAGAATTTCACAGTATGGCAAAGCCAGATGAAGTTGCACATATCTGGAATTGGGAATTCTGCATTAGAACTGATGGAGAATGGCTACATTGATCCGACACCAGGTCCCCTAACACTTGATCAACTAAAGGATAGGCATGAACACAATATTACTATGATGGAACTTGCTGCTGCCTGTACTGATGATGAATTTGAAGACATTAAGGGATGCATAACTACAAAATCCATGTGGGATAAACTGACTCTAATATACAGTGGAGATGTGAATGTTAAGAGAACTAGAGCAGAAAGCGTAAGAGCTTGATTTGATGATATGAAGATGAAAGAAGGTGAGAACATTGTGCAATACATAAATAGACTAAAAAAGGTAGTACATGCTATTAGAGCATCCAATGGAGTTATTGATGATGAAATAGTGATAAGCAAGATTCTCAGAACTTTGCTACCAGTTTATGCGATCAGGATCTCTGCAATTCATGAAAAAAGGGCTACATCCAACCTTACTCTTGACACACTGATCCGTAAGCTTACAACCTTTGAATTAAATAACTTTGACAATAGTGTTGTACCTTCTGTTGAATCCACTTTCATGTCCTCTTTGAAGATTGGTAAGTCTAGTAGCAGGAATAGTAAGAAAAATGATAGTGATAGTGGTACCGATGATGAGCTTGATGAGCTTGAAGCTCTTATGGCCAGAATATTACCCAAAGGTAAAGGAAGGTATAGAGGTAAGCTACCTTTGGCATGCTTTAACTGTAAAGAAGTTGGCCACATCGATGCTAGATGTTTGAATAATGAAGATGATGATAGATCCAAAGATCGATCCGAAGGAAGCTATGGGAGAAGAGTCAACAGAGGCTACCGACACAGTAACAGAGATAACCAAGATAGCTATGACAAAGGGAAAAAGGTATGTTACATAGCCGAAGAATTTGAATCTGAATCTGACACTGATGATGATGTAGAAGTAGTATTTGTTGCTATGAAAGATGATTCAGAGGAAGAAGAGAAAAATGAAGAAACAACACTAATCTCTAAAGTAAGCAAAAATGATACATGGATCATAGATAGTGGTTGTACACATCATATGATTGGTGATATAGAGAAATTTGATGAATATGATGGAGGATCTTTAAGGATGGGAAATGATGCACCCTCTATGGTAAGAGGTAAAGGTTCACTAATGATTAATGATATAATAAAATGTGAAAATGCATACTGGGTAGATGGACTGAACTATAATTTGTTAAGTGTGGCATAGCTGAATAACTCAGGCCAATGACTTGCTTTTGAGAGAAGAAAAGTAAGAATTTATGATGATGGAGGAAGACTTGTCAAAACCGGTACACAATCCAGAGGTAATCTATTTTATCTTGATATTGATCAGTCTTCTTGTTTATTAATGAAGGATGAAGATGCATGGTTGTGGCATAAATGGTTATGCCATAGGAATTTTGATAACATGATCAAGATTAGTAAGAGGAAAAGAGTTAGAGGGTTTCCTAACTTATCAAAACCGGATCATGCTATGTGTCATGAATGTCAGAAAGGTAAGATGACTAAGTCTAGTTTTAAAATCAAAGACTACTCAACAAAGAAGATACTTGAGTTGGTTCATACCGACCTATGTGGTCCTATTAGAACTCAGAGTTATTATGGTGATAGATACTTTATTCTTTTTTTTTATGACTATACTAGACTGATGACAGTTATGTTCTTAAAAGAAAAATCTAAAGCATTTAAGATGTTTAAGTGGTATAAGGCAAAGGTAGAAAAAGAGACTGGAAAAGAGTTCAAATGCTTAAGATCTGATAGAGGAGGTGAATTTATCTCTGATGAATTTTCTAATTTCTATAATGAGCATGGTATCAAAAGAAAGGTCTCTGCACCGAGAACACCTCAACAGAATGGGATTGCTGAAAGAAGGAACAGGTCAATCATTGACTGTGCAAGGACACTAATGTTGCAAAAGAATATTTCTCTGACATACTGGAGGGAAGCTGTCAGTACAGTTGTATATGTGCTTAACCGAGTACAACTAAAGAAGGACACCAATCGGACACCCTATGAGCTATGGTTTGGACACAAACCTACTGTAAGTTATTTTAGGATTTTTGGAAACAAATGTTTTATTCTGAAAGATTAGAGAAATGGGAAATTTGATTCTAAAGGTGATGAAGGAATATTCCTAGGATATTCTACTAAGAGTAAAGCATACAAATGTCTAAATAAGGTTACAAATAAGATAATTGAAAGTACTAATGTCCGTGTTGATGAGTTTGATGACAAGAACATAAAGGAAAGAAAGGAACTAGAAGACTATGGTAGATTCACTTACATTAAACTTCCTGACTATCTACCGAAGTCACAACCTATGATAATCGGTCAATAGGAAAATAACCCCAAGGAATAGGAAAGGGAAACCGATGAACAAGATGGAGCTACCAAGCAAGCACATGAACCTAAATAGGTTGAACAAGAAAGGAGAAACTGAGTACTGGCTAGTTTTGTTAGAAGACATCATCCTGAGACACAAATTATTGGAGATAGACAAGCTGGCATGCAGACAAGAAGCAAAGCAAGACAAGGTACATGTCTAGTTTGTGAATTTGAACCAAAAAATGTGAAAGTTACATTAGAGAATGAAGAATGGGTTAATGAAATGAAAGCGAAAATAGAACAAATAGAGAAGAACAAAACTTGGTCCTTAGTACCCCGACCTAAAGATAAAAATGTTATCGGTACTAAGTGGATATTCAGGAACAAACTGAATGAAAATGGTGAAGTGACAAGAAATAAAATGAGATTGGTATGCAAGGGATATGCACAGGAAGAAGGCATTGACTATGGGGAGACATTTGCACCTATTGTTAGATTGGAAGGAGTTAGAATGCTATTTGCATATACTGCACATAATAAATTTAAGGTTTATCAAATGGATGTGAAGTCAACATTTCTGAATGGTATACATGAAGAAGAGGTCTACATAGAACAACTTGAAGGATTCATTGATCCAGACAACAGAAACATGGTATGTAGATTACACAAAGCTTTATATGGTTTGAAGCAAGCACCAAGAGCCTAGTATGAAAGGCTACATACTTACTTGTGAAGTATTGGATTTGTAAGAACTAGTGAAAACAACAATTTGTACATGAAAGGTGATTCTGATGACACTATTCTTATTGCTGAAATTTTTGTTGATGATATTATTTTTGGAGGTCAAGATCATGTATGTAAATCTTTTTCTGATGACATGAGGAATGAATTTGAAATGTCTATGTTCGGAGAGATTAAATTCTTTCTAGGATTACAAGTGATTCAGCAGAGTGATGGGATATTCATCACATAGTCCAAGTACATAAAGGAGGTCTTGAAGACATTTGGCATGGAAGATGCAAAACTTATGGGAACACCGATGGCTACTAGATGTAAACTGACAAAGGAAGATGAAACTACAGAGGTAAACTAGACACTTTACTGATCCATGATTGGTAAGTTAATGTATGTAGTTCACAGTAGACCAGATATAGCACATGTGGGAATTGTTGCTAGATTTTTGCTAATCCTAGAGAATCACACATGATTGCTACTAAAAGGATCTTAAGATACCTGAAAAAGATAGAGGATTATGGTTTATGGTATCCTAAGGAAGGTAAGTTTGAATTGATGGTCTATACTGATGTTGATTGGGCTGGAAATGTGGATGACAAAAAAAGCACCACTAGAGGAGCATTCTTCTTTGGTGAAAGACTTGTAACCTGGACAAGTAAAAAGCAAGCTTGTATTTCTTAGTCTACAACTAAAGAAGAGTATGTTGTTGCTACTACTAATTACTCAAACATTGCATATATCAATCAAGTGTTGGAAGGAATGAATGAGGTGATCACTGACTTGGTGATTATATACTGTGACAACACTAGTGCTATCAATATTTCAAAGAATCCAGTGATGCACTCTAAGACAAAGCATATATCAATTAAGTATCACTACTTAAGAGAACAAGTGCAAGAGAAGCAAGTGAAGTTAGAATTTTTTACATCTAAAGAACAACTTACAGATATCTTTACAAAGCCTCTATTGAAGGACACATTTGAATATTTGAGGACTAGACTTGGGGTCCGTCCCCTGTCTATCGATCACTAATGTGATCTCGATGTTGCATCAGCTTAAACTTATCAAAAGATCACACATGTTGATGCATCATAGCTCACACTTTGGATAATGTTCAAGGTTGTGATTAAGTTTTAAGAGTTGAAACAGATTGGGATATCAGTATACAAAGATACAGAGAACATATTAGACAACAAAGAGTTACTTAGCTACTACAGAGCTGATTATTTATTTGTTTCTTTGGCATTGTTGTCAAAGGGAAGAGATAAATAATATGAAAAAATATGCACCGATGAGAACTATCTAAGGGAGAGATAATCTGAAAAAAATAGAACACTGAAGATTAGTTACTGAGAACAGAAGAAGGAATCTGAGAGCTAAAAAGATCATATTTGTAGCATGTCAAAGCTGTATTTTATAATGTTGTTTAGTAACGTAGTGATTAAACATATTAAGCTAGGGAGAGCTTGAACATCATTTATTTACAGAGTTGTAGAATACATGTTTGGTATGTGTATGGTACACTTCATATTACTTGAGTTGCCATTAATGCCAAAGGGAGAGATTGATGAACTACAACTGATTTAGAACACTGAATGAAGAATCTGTGATTTAAGATCACTGAGGAGTTGCTGATTAGATATGCAAAATGATTAAATTAGTATTATGTTGTCATTGATGTCAACTAGCTTGACAATACTTATCTTGTAAGTTACTATACTGACACATCCGAAGAAAGGTGAAAGAGATGAAGAACAGAAATATCTACATGAGGAAGATGTATATATCAGATGAGGATAAGGAATACACTGAGTAACTTGTTGATGAGTCTATGACTTGATGATATCGACTTTATTATGTTGCATTCATCTATGATGAAGAATAGAGTAGAAAGATACAAAGCAGTGTTGTCGGTAAATAAAGCATTCCAGTATACATCGACGAAGTGTAGTGTATATCGAGTGTAGTGTTAACCAAGCTTGTTTTCACCGATGCATTTCTTTGTTAACTAAGAGAAATAGAAAGGAATTAAATGATCAGTTTAGCCGATAAAGTGATGAGCTGTAAAGTGTATGAAATCAAGGTAACTGATAGGGTTTGTTATGAAGATTGATGGCTAACATAATTCAAGAAAGATCTAATGGAGTAGATTGAAATGTGTTATTGACACATCAGCCGAAGAAGGTTAGAGTGGCAAAATCAATGAATAAGATTAAGTGAAAAAATATGATGGACAAAAAGAAAATGACTTACTCGCCTATATAAGAGACATTGGTTTCATTGTTGAAGAGATGTCGAAAGAAGAAGATACTGCAAAATTATCATGTGAAGGATTTTTCATGCATTCTGATCATACTGGTTAGTGAGAACCGAACTGCAGAACAATTACCAAGCTACAAAGAGTAATTACTGATGGATAGTAAGTTGATATAGTATTGAAGCTGAAGTGATATATTGATCAGAAAGATTTGAATGAGCTGAACATTGATCTGTAAACTGCAATTGAAGTTATTTCAAGGCAGATCATCTACTGTTACATATTTAACCATTGTACACAGTCAAATCTCTTAACTGAGTGGACTAAGAAAGTCTTTTTATGTTTCATTCATAGAGTGAACATTGTTATCCTGTCAACCCCAGAGTGACTGATGGTTGGATGATAACTTCTAGTCTAAAATCCTCTAACAAGGTCACAACTAATAGTGTGTTTGTAAACTTTTAACAGGATTGGGTCTTCACCAACCTCACTTCAAAAGAGTGAGCATTTTTGGGTTGCCGGTCCCAGGTGGTTTTTCCCTTCACAAGGTTTCCACATTAAATCTCTTGTGTTATGTGTTGATTGTGATATTTGTTTGTTATCATAATTTGCATATTACATGTTAGATTTGATCGGTAACTACTATAAGTTTTAACTGACAATCGGTAAAGACACAGACAGTGAAAGTATTATATGTTTACCGAGTAGCAGAAGTTGAAGAATTTGTTTTGGATTATACATTTTGTTTTGAGACACTGGATAACTGATTCACCCCCCTCTTAGTTATTCTAATAGGTTATAGTCTTTTTTGGATGAGAATCAACCTCCATTGCAATGCCCATTTGAGGTTCTACATCACATAAACCGAATGGATGAGGCCATGGGTTTGATATCTTTACATGTTAAAAATAGTCTTCTTTTTCACCTAGAGGGTTGGATGACTCCTCGGGCTAAGTGGACTAAGTTTCATGATTTTTTTTGCACCATTAATTAGTTTAGGACACTTTAGATTGAGGTAGAGTTGACTTATTTGGCACCTGATTCTTTTCCATTTAATGAGGATATCTTAATTAAATTCAAATCACTATGATCATTGTTACAAGGTTTTGGTAAGAACAAATTAGATAGCGAGTGTATATAACTAATTCTTTCTAAGCTTCGAGGATCATTTCAGATATTCTCTTCTACATTCTACTCCTCCATGGATGCTTTGGGTCCATGATTTACCATGTCTACCTTTGAGGTATTCTGTGATCGGTTGACATGTGATGAGTACAAGTTCACACAATTGGATGCTCTTCTAGGGTCAAAGAACAAAACATTGGTAGTTCAAACATCTCTAGGGAAGCAAACACAACCAAAGAGGTCGGAGACAGATTCAACAAGCAGTGAGAGTTCCTCCAATCCATCACCGAAGTCTAGTTCACAACCACAATCCAATCCTAACCAGGGTAAATCTTAATTTTGGTGATTCTTCCTCCAAGATTAAGCAAAAATTAGGTGATCCTTGCAATTTATATGGAAAGGAAGGTCATCTAGTTTCTAGGTGTTGGAATCGATTAGAGGATTTAGAGGAGGCCATGAAGTAACATCATATTTTAGCTCCTCAGTCTTCATAAAGAAATAGACAAAGTTCACGCTTTTTCTGTATGGTCCTAATTTCCTTCATCTTCTTCTTAGTGACACAAAGTTTCAGTGGACCTGTCAAACCTCACTTTTGTCAGCATTATTGGGGGGTTTCTATTGTTTGTGCTAATACTTCCTTGGTTCTGTAGTTCATCAATTCTTTAGACTATTGGTACCTTTATTTTATACTAGAACTTTGTTCTTTCATGGTTGAGTACTGTCCTTTGGGTCACTCATATAGATTCATGTGTCATTTGCATCTTTGTTTAACAAATTTTTTTCCTTTGTTTGTCATCTACTCATATTTGAGTAGTTTCATTGGGGGCACTTGTGTAGATTGTTGTCTTCTGTATCTTCAAATGACGGATGTTTTTCCTTTGTTTTCCATCTACTCACTGTTCGAGTAGTGTTGTTGGGGGAACTCATACAGATTGATCTTGATCATCATCTTGTGTCAAAGGAGATTCTTCATTCAACACTATGACAATTATCATTCGACATGTGTCCATATTTTTCTTGTGTCCTAGGTTCTTCTACAATTCATGTAGTTGCATCTCTCAGTTTTGGAGAAGGGTTTTTTTCCCATGTGGTTTTTCTCCCATTTCTCCTCTTCGAGATAATTTATGTGTACATGGGTACCTAATCACTACTTTGTTGCTAGGACTCATTCATGCATTTCATGCATAGAGTTTTTTGTCTCCCTAAGTTTCACTTAAGATGGGGTGGGTGTGTGTTAGTGCATGCATATTAGTTTCTTTAGGAACACTTGTATATGTTTCTTTAATTAATTATGCACATGCTAGAGAATATTCTCAAGCATATTATTATGCATAATTAAAGTACATGCTTGCACATTCATGCTCTAGCTTAAGTTCACTTAGTGAGTCTAAATTTAGCTCAGACTTTTATTTTCACGTTGTGCATGTCATACACCTTTGGTTTGCATATCTTAACTTTAGTTTGCTAATTTTAGTTTGAGTCAAACTTTCTATTTTCAACACAATTTATTTCTATAAAAGCAATTGAACTCTTCATTGTAATTATCTTGCAAATTGTAATCCTTTTTATTTTGAGGAATATAGCAATTATTTTCTTGCTACCCTTGCTTGTGGAAGGTGTTTTCATTTGTTATTTGATCCTAGGTGCTTGTGTTGCAAACTTCAATAATATTCACTTCAAAATAATTACACACATTCATGAATGGAAATGGGGATCTTCAAAAGTAAAATCTAATAATGTATCATGAAACCATAGAGACTATACAATCATGATATTGTATAATGGAGATATTCACCGACCAAGAGAAATGCATTATGAGAATTCATGAAAATAGTCAAAAGAGTGAGAAATAATCTCTTGAATAGATTATTTCATGAAAACAAATGAAGGTTTTAGAAGAAAAACATAAAATTATAAAGATAATGGGGTCATAATAATGAAACCCTAGACAATTTCCAGAAATACTAGGAAGAGAGTGGTCCATAGTGGAAAATGGTAGGAACATAATGTTATACTACAAATGATTGAATATCTTAAGGAAGAGATTGATGAATTATTGAATAATTCAAAGGGAGAGACTAATGATCATTGAGCTACAAAGGTATATGTGACACATTAAATCAGTTATTATATTGTCATTGATGTCAACTAGTTTTGACTATACTTATCATGATAGTTACAAACATCTGAAGAAGGAAATAATGGTGAAGGAATGAGATATTAACATGAAGATGAGATGTATTAGAAAAATATGGATATGGTACTCATTGGGTAACTTATTGACGAGTGTATGACATTATGTTAGTTATTTGATTGTATTACATAATTTTGTTATGAATTGATGATCAAGAATGAACAATTTTATGTGGTCGGTAAATGAAGAACTTAGTATATACTAAGTTGAAATAGTGTACATCGAGCAAGTGTAGTGTATACCGAGTATAGTATTAACTGAATTAGAAGTCACCGACACATCATAGTATTGACCGAGTGAAAGAAATAAATGGAACATATGATTGTCGACTAAAGATGATGAGCTAGACAATTATGAATGATTCTGAGGTTAAAGATAAAGTTTGTTATGATGATCAAATGACTGAAAAAATTCAAGGATGATCAGATGATGAAGAATGAAATGTGTTATAGGCACAAGTTCTGAGGAAGGTTGAAGTGACAAAATCAACGGTGAAGATTAAGAGGGAAAATCTATGGCTGGAAAGAAAATGGTTTATTATGTCTATAAAAGGAGACAAGAGATTCATAATTAATTCTGGAATGTGTGTGAGAAGATTGCATTCATGTGTAGCTGGTCAGACAGGTTGAAGACAAAACCAATTAAATATGAAGACTACACCGAACGTCAGAGAAAGGAATTAACCGAGCAGAACAGAGTTGGAGGATACAAAAGAATTGAATTGATTATATTGACCATAGATATTTTGAGATTAACATAGATCTAAAAATATGCAAAGAAAGTTGTATTTGAATCAGATCATTTACTGTTGCATTTTAACCATTGTTACAGATAAATCTCTTAACCGTGTGGGACTTGACAGTCTTTATATTTCATTATGACATTCAATGAATGTTGATTATTTTCATGTTGACCCCATAGTGAATGTTTAGTCACGGAGAACTTTTAGTGATAAATTCTCTAACCAGGTCACACCTTACAATGTGTTATTGTAACCTTTAACAGGGTTGGCTCTTAACCGAGCTCACTTCAGAAGAGTGAAATTATTTTTGGGTACCGGTCCCAAGTGGTTTTTCCCTTAACAGGGTTTCCATGTTAAAAATCAACTATTATATGTGTATGGATGTGATGATTTATTATTTTACTTTACACATCATAATTACTAGTTTGATCGGTATACACTAGATAATTTATTGATATTTGGTTAATAAATAGAAAGGCATAGACAAAGTTTTACCAAGTTGTTTAATTGATTTGAAAGATTTGTTTTATACATCTAGGAGCATTTGGGACTGTAGGATAATTGGACTTAACTGATTCGCCCCCCCCCTCTCAGTTATTTAACAAGTGGTATCAAAGCGAGAGTGCTTGAAGGAAAATTTTGAAGGACTTAAGTAAAAGATCACAAGATGTATAATAGAGAGGTGCCAAAGCTAACCAAAGACAATTTCTCAACATGGCAAAGCGGGATGAAGTTATATCTATTAGGGATTGGTGATTCTGCAACATACTACTTGGAAAATGAGTTTATTGCACCCATTGGTTTCTTGGGACAAGCTTACACTACTTCATGGAGGAGATGTGAATGTGCTGAGGGCTAAAGCTGAAAGTACAAGAGGTAAGTTTGATGACATGAAGATGAAATAAGGTGAAAATATCACTCAGTACAATAACTAAATCAAGAAGTTGTGAATGATATCCAAGGAGTAGGTGGAGCTATTGATGAAGACACTATGGTAAGTAAAATTATTAGAACCTTGTTACCTGTCTATGATATTAGAGTCTCTATAATTCATCAAATGAGAACAACTCCTAGTAATAATATTTCATTTGATAGTCTAATCGATAGATTGACTGCATTTGAGCTTAACAACTATGACAATAGTATTGTACCTATGGTAGAATTTGCATTTATGTCATCTCTAAAATTTGGAAAATCAAGTAGCATACATAAGATAAGAATTGAAAGTGAAAGTGAAAGTGAAAGTGAAGAGGATGAACTTGATGAACTTGAAGCATTAATGGATAGAAGACTACAAAAAGGCTAAGGAAGATATAGAGGTAAACTACCCTTAGTATATTTTAAATGCAAAGAGATTGGTGATATTGTTGCAAGATGTCTTGACAGGATGGAAGATGAGAAAACAAATGAAAGATCTAATGAAAGGAAGAATTATAGAGGAGATTACCAAGATGACAGAGGCAAATGACAGTATGGAAACAGAGACAATCGAGACTACAGAGATAAAGGCAAGAAGGCATGTTACCTAGTTGAAGATGAAGATGATGACACCGAGACCAAGACTAATGAAGACATAGAAGTGGTATTTGTGGCATTAAAAGAAGACTCTGAAGAAGAAGAAAGGTAAGTTGAAACAACACTTATTTCTAAAGTTAGCAAGAATGATACTTGGATTATTGATAGTGACTGCACACATCAGATGACTGGTGATGATGAGAAATTTGAATATCTTGAACATTATAATGGTGGATTTTTGAAAATGGGAAATGATACACCTTGTCAAGTAAAAGGAAAAGAATCTATATTGTTGAATAATAAGATCAGATGTGAGAATGCATATTGGGTGAAAGGACTTAACTATAATTTGTTGAGTGTAGTAGAGCTGAATAATACAGGTCGTCGAGTTGCATTTGAGAATAGAAAGGTGAAAATCTATGATGAGAATGGAAAGTTGGTCGGTACTCGTGAACAATCAAAAGGTAACTTATTCTATTTGGACAATGTTGAAACTTCTTGTTTGTTGGCTAAAAATGAAGATGTATGGTTATGGCACAAGAGGTTATGTCACATGAACTTTGACAACATGGTTAAGATCAGTAAGAAAAGGAGAGTTAGAGGTTTACCGAGCATATCTAAACCTGACCATGTAATGTGCAAACAATTGTCAAATGGGTAAGATGTCAAAGTCTAGTTTTAAGAGAAAACATTACTCATCTAATGCTATTTTGGAGTTAGTTCATGCTGACTTGTGTGGTCTAATGAGAACTCAGATTTATTATGGAGATCTAGATATTTTAAATTTTTTGTTGATGATTTCTCTAGAATGATGACTTTCGTGTTTTTAAAAGAAAAATCAAAATTTTTCAAAATGCTTAAATGGTATAAAGCAAAAGTGGAAAAAGAAAGTGATAAGGAACTCAAATGCTTGAGGTCAGATAGAGGTGGTGAATTTATTTCTAATGAAATCACTAATTTTTGTAATGAGTGGGGAGTTAAGAGACATGTGTATTTGCACTGAGGACATCCTAGTAGAATGGTATTGTTGAAAGGAGGAATAGATCAATTGTTGATTGTGTTAGAACACTGATGATTGAAAAAGATGTTGCACAAATGTATAGGAGAGAAGTTGTAAGTACCATTTTTTACACACTGAACCGAGTTCAACTAAAGAAAGAATCAAACAAAACACCTTTTGAATTATGATATGGTTACACACCTAATGTGAGTTATTTCAGAATATTTGGAAGTACATGTTACATTCTGAAAGATGATAGAAATGGAAAATTTGATTCAAAAGGTGATGAAGGAATATTTCTAGGACATTCTTCTAAATGAAAGGCTTATAAATGTTTGAACAAGGCTACTAACAAAATGATTGAAAGTGCAAATGTGAGAGTTGATGAGTTTGCAGAAAATAATGATGAAGAAAGTAAAAAGGAATCAGAAGACTATGGTAGATTTGTTTGCATTGAAGAACTTGAAACTCTACCCGAGAAAAAATTTGGCGTTACCAAGAAACAAAATAATGCTACCGAGCAATAGTCTTTATAGACCAAGAAACAACAAGCAGTTATTGGTGAAAATGATGATCATGCATCAAGTGGAGAACACATTGAAGAACAGAGATATGAACATGTAATTGCAAGATATGTGAGAAAAAACCATCCACAAGATTAGATAATTGGAGATAAAATAGTAGGAATGATGACACGAAGTAAGTTGAGAAACAACACATGTTTGGTTTGTGAAGTTGAGCCTAAAACAGTTAGAGATGCATTGGAAAATGATGAATGGATTGAGGAAATCAATGAAGAGATTGAACAAATACAGAAAAATAAAATATGGACATTGGTACTGAGACCAAAATACAAAAATGTGATTGGAACCAAATGGACATTCAGAAACAAATTGAATGAGAATGGATATGTAACAAGGAACAAAACAAGAATGGTATGCAAAGGTTATGCACAAGAAGAAGGAATTGACTATGGAGAAACTTTTGCACCCGTTGTTAGACTTGAAGGAGTAAGAATTCTACTAGCATATACTTCTTACAAAGGATTTAAAGTATATCAGATGGATGTTAAATCTACATTTCTGAATGGGATATTTGAGAAAGAGGTATACATTGAACAACCTGAAGGTTTTGTTGATCCTAATCAGAGGAATATGGTATGTAAGTTGCACAAAACATTATATGGATTAAAACAAGCACCAAGAGCATGGTATAAAAGACTACATTCCTATATCATAAGTATTAAATTTGTTAGAACAAGTGACAACAACAATTTGTATTTGAAATGTGAAACTGATGACAAGATTCTTATTACTGAAATATTTGTTGATGATATCATATTTGGAGGTCATGATAACTTATGCAAATCTTTTGCTGATGAAATGATGAAAGAATTTGAAATGTCATTGTTTGGTGAGATAAAAAAAATTATTGGATTGCAAATACTACAACAGAAGGAAGGCATATACATCACACAATCAAAGTACATCAAAGAAGTATTGAAGACATTCAATATGGAAGATTCAAAACCGGCATGTACACCTATGGTCACTGGATGCAAGATGACAAAGGATGACAAGTTAACCAAGGTAAATCAAACCTTGTTTAGGTATATGATTGGCAAATTGATGTATGGTGTGCATAGTAGACCAGATATTGCACATGTTGTTAGAATTGTAGCTAGATTCTCTGCTAATCCTAAAGAATCACACATGACTGCTATGAAAAGAATTTTGAGATACTTGAAGAACACTGAAAATTATAGTTTATGATATAAAAAAGAAAGCAATTTTGAACTAAAAGTTTACACTGATGCTGATTGGGCAGAAAACATTGATGATAGAAAAAACACTACTGGTGGAGCATTATTTTTAGGAGAAAGATTGGTAACTTGGATAAGTAAGAAACAAGGATGCATTTCTCAGTCCACTACAAAAGAAGAATATGTTGTTGTTGCTGCTAATTGTTCAAATATTGCATGGCTAAAGAAACTATTGGAAGAAATGAATGAAAAGATCACCAATCCAGTGATAATCTATTGTGATAACACAAGTGCAATTAATATTTCTAAGAATCTAGTGATGCATGCAAAGACAAATCATATTTCTACTAAGTATCACTACTTGAGGGAACAAGTTCAAGAAAAGAAAGTCAGATTGAAATATGTGAAATAACAAGAGCAACTTGTTGATATATTCACTAAACCTTTACCGAATGACACATTTGAATACTTGAGGAGTAGACTGGGGGTCCATCCCCTGTCAAATAGTCACTACTTGGTGATATGAGGTTGCATCAACCTGTACTTTATTACAAGATCTAATGATGTTGATGCATAATGTTCACACTTTGGGTTTCCTAAGGTTGTAAAAGATGGAAGATAAGATGAGATTACATATCAGTACATGCAAAGTACTAGAATCTAAATTGAACAATAGAGATATAGATTTGGCTACTAAAGAGCTGATTATTTTCTTTTTTGGCATTGTTGTCAAAGGCAGAGAAATTACATAAAATATTCAAGAAAGATCTAAAGGGAGAGATGATTGCATGAAGTAAGGAAGAGACAATGATGTTGTGTAGTGATTAAACATATTAAATGCATAAGCTAGGGAGAGCTTACCGAGTCGTGCAGCATATATACAAAGTTGTAGACATATGTTTGGTATTCTATGGCATATTTCATATTGTGTTGCCATCAATGTCAAAGGGAGAGATTGTTATACTACAACTGATTGAATATCTTAAGGAAGAGATTGATGACTGATTGAATACTTCAAAGGGAGAGACTAATGATCACCAAGCTACAAAGGTATATGTGACACATTAAATCAGTTATTATATTGTCATTGATGTTAACTAGTTTTGACTATACTTATCATGATAGTTACAAACATCTGAAGAAAGAAATAATGGTGAAGGAATGAGATATTAACATGAAGATGAGATGTATGAAAAAGATATGGATATGGTACTCATTGGGTAGCTTATTGATGAGTCTATGACATTATGTTAATGATTTGATTGTATTATGTATAATTCTATTATGAATTGAAGATCAAGAATGAACAAGTTCATATGATCAGTAAATGAAGAACTTAGTATACACCGACTTGAAATAGTGCACACCGAGCAAGTGTAGTGTATACCGAGTATAGTATTAACCATGTTAGAAGTCATCGAAACATCATGATATTGACTGAGTCAAAGAAATAAATGGAACATATGATTGACGACTTAAGATGATGAGCTAGAGAATTATGGATGATTTTGAGGTTAAAGACAAAGTTTTTTATGATGATCAAACAACTGACAAAATTCAAGGATGATCAGATGATGGAGAATGAAACGTGTTACAGACACAAGTTCTAAGGAAGGTTGAAGAGGCAAAATCAATGGTAAAGATTAAGAGGCAAAATCTATGGCTGGGAAGAAAATGATTTATTATGCCTATAAAAGGAGACAAGAGATTCCTAATTAATTCTTGAATGCATGTGAGAAGATTGCCTTCATGCAAAGCTAGTCAGACAGGTTGAAGATAGAATCAAGAAAATCTGCAGACTACACCAAGCATCAGAGAAAAGAATTAACCGAGCAGAACAGAGTTGGAGGATATAAAGGAATTGAATTGAATATATTGGACATGGGTATTTTGAGCTTAGCATAGATCTGAAAATCTACAAAGAAAGTTGTATTTGAATCAGATCATTTACTGTTGCATTTTAACCATTGCTACAAATAAATCTCTTAACTAAGTGGGACTTAACAATATTTATATTTCATTATGACATTCAATGAATGTTGATTGTTTTCATAATGACCCCATAGTGAATGTTTAGTCACAAAGAACTGTTAGTGATAAATCATCTAACTAGGTCACACCTTACAATATGTTATTGTAACCTTTAACAGGGTTGGCTCTTAACATAGCTCACTTCAGATGAGTGAAATTATTTTTTGGATACCGGTCCCAAGTGGTTTTTCCCTTAACAGGGTTTCCACCTTAAAACTCATGTATTATGTGTATGGATGTGATGATTTGTTATTTATTAAGGTAACAATAGGTTTTGAAGGGACCCCAAACCCTTTACATTGTTGGAACTTAAGATAGAACTATAGGAGTTCCAAGATTACAATAGTCCAGCCAAAACATAGGTTCGAACACCATAAGAAAACACTTAAGATATATCATTACAAGCTCCCAAGATGATTCAATCCAGCCAAGAAAAGGTAGGACACACAAACAAAAAAGTGAGAACACTGCATAAAAATAAACATCAAAATCCGCAGTCCAAAGAGAATAGCAACAAGGCTATCCAGAAATCCCCTTTTTATGAGAACGGAGGGTCATGTTAAACGATGAGGAGGATTCCATAGAATGTTTCCCTTTAACAGTTATCCAACCATCTTTGACTTTCACTACCTTCTTCTGCCAGCACACCAAATCCAAAGAAACAACGCCCAACATAGAATCCAAAAAGCTCTCAACAAGAGGGACAATGATACCATTTCTATTAGCATCAAAGCTAGTAGGAAAAGAGACCTCTAAAATAGGGCTTGCAAAGCTTCCAGCAAGAGAGACAAAAGAATCAAAAGCCACAACAGAAATAACACCAGTCGGGCTGGCAAAAACAAAATCCACTGAACCACCAGCAGAAAGTATAGGAACCAACACAGGTTCCACAACATAAATCACACCAGCATGGTTGGGAGGAGAAGCTGACACAAAACCGCCAGAAGAAAGCCTGGGCTCCACCAGCACAACAAAGGAATTAAGATCAGCCTCAAGAACAATCCTAAGAGAATCTGCTGGAGGAAAAACATGATTCAAATCATTTACAATAGTAGGCTTATGAGAGCCCGAGACAGGAATAGAATCTTTCAAAGCTTGAGAAGAAATTTTCAGAACTGTATAATGCTTGGAAGGGGGGTATGTGCAAGATCATGAGGGGCCAAAAAGTGGCGATGTGAAAACTATTCACTTTTCACTCGTCCAAAAGCACATGAAAATGCTTGTTGACTTTTGAGTAGGCCTGGGTGTCAGTACACCTGGGAAAACTTGACACCAAAGCATAAGCCTAATCGGGTACCCGATAACTGTGGCATAAATCTGAAACCCATGAGCCCTTTTCTTCATTTCTTTCTACATTTTTTCTTACTAAAATGGCTTGATATATCATATACCCGATATATTTTTGAGTATCTGATTTTGGCAACCACAAATTTGACTCCGAGCATATTCGGTAAGTAAATTTTTTGTTTATTTTAATTATTTTATTTTATTTTCATGCCAAATGTCATTTTTTTTGTTGAAATAGGGTTTTCTATTTATATTTGTAATACTATATGAAATTAGATTGAAATTTAGATTTTTTTTTTATTTAATCAGGCATGGCTGACAACAATGAAGAAAATAACCCTCCCGCACCAAATAATGATCTTAAAAACAATCCCCCGTGTTAAAACCCTCGATCTTTAGAAGATTTGATACAAGATAATTTGACCACAATACGAGGTTTCCAAAACACATATCGAAATATACCTACATTAGGTCCCATGCTTGCCACACTAAATACAATTGCTGAAAATATTGACACACTCACGTAGCAACATAATGCTACGCTTCATTGGCATGATGATATGCACACCCAATTTGATGACGGGCTTGACCATGATGGGATTGCGGCCCTTAATATAAGTAAGGAAGATATAGCTGCCCTTTTTGTCAATCCTAAAACTGGAATACCAGTTGACCCCAAAAAGCCCAAATTATCAATAAAATGGTGCACAAATGAAGCAATGCGCACAAACTTTTGGGATCGCTGGTGGATGGTTTTTGATAAACCACCCCATAGCAATTTGCAAGTCCCATTTTATTTCATAAAAAAATTGTATTTTGAGTTTGTGCTTGGTCACCATGTTGATTATTGGAGTATGAGGCCCAACATGGGTGCAGGCGGAGGAGCTCCTCAAACTAGGCCATCTACCCAGTGCAAAAAGGCCACTACCTTTGTCCCCCCCATTAATGTTGCACCCCCTCCTCGAGTGTAGCATCCCGATATCATTGCAGAGGCTGCCTCACAAACTATTAGGGCCATTCATTTACTGAGTGATCAGTTGATCACACAGACCAGGTCACTGTTGCCTCCTGGTGTGGATGATGTTGGTGCATCGACATCTCATCGGAGTTCACATGTATACGAGCCCCATATTTGCATTATATGCAAGAATATGTGCCTCAGACCGCTTACTGATGCTGATATATATCAGTTACATGTTATTGATGAGGAGGATATAGGAGATGCATTTGCAGAGGCTGCAACACCTCATGGAGCATCTACATCTCATGAGAGTGCTCAGGAGGTGTACACAGAGCCATTGACTCCTGTTGATACGGTAAGAGTAAACATTATAAATAAATTTGTCATATAACTTATTTTATTTATTTATTTATTTAGATTAGTTTTAATGACTGCATGCACTTATGTATATATATTTTTTCCATTTATGTTCAGTCGATGACACAGGAGGAGGTGAGACAGGTGGATGAGTCCACACTTTCGGCCATTTCATTTGGCCTTGATGACTATACGGTATATTATAAATTATGTACCCATTAGTTATTTTTTATATCATTTGGTGTACATGCTTAAATCTCTATCAATTAGAGCAATAAAATTCATACATTTACTTATATATTGTCATCTGATTGTGTTCTTGCAAGCTACGACTGATGTCAATGGGGGGCACAAGGGGGTTCCTTCATCAGGTGTCGACAAAGGAAAGGTAGTTAATTGTTTAAGATTAATTATGCATGCACATGTATGCCACTTGTGTGTAGTAATAAATATTTTACTTGCACTTTATTGTATAGGGTGTGGCTATTGATGATGTCCCGATAGCAATTCGGTAGCGTAGGGTTACAGGCATCTTGATTCGGAGTGATAGCCTGATTGTACGTAGACTTTTACATATTGTTATTTGTATTTCTTAACCAAGGTTGCTATGATGAAGTACATTTATATATAATTGACAATATTTTTACTCTCATAGGTTACTCCGAGTGTGAGGGAGGGCCCACGAGAATCTTTTATATCTTTGTTGACCCAGCTCACTATTCTAGAGGAGGGATCACCAGATGTAAGTTTCAATTTTAGTTCAATCAATTTGTAATTTCATTATGCTATCATCCTATTTTGTAGATTTATTACTCTATGTTGCACGACTCTACTAATCTCATTATTGCAAATATATATTTATAGGTCATAGTTGGTATTGTTGGCATGGTCCCTTCGCTACCCAGGACTTATGCTAGGACACCTGATCGTGGTAGGCGATCGAGAGACCAGGTACAGATATTTGTATTCAATTATAATTTTAATTAAATTAGTGTTTGAATTATGAACTATATGTGTGTGTGTGTGTGTGTGTGTGTGTACAAATCATATAAAGTAAGCAATCTAACTTGGGTTTGAACTCATTTTTTATGCAGGATCAATCAGAGCCCAACACTTCTTCAAAGAGGCTACATTTTGATGATCCCCCTACAGCATAGGATGTAGTTTTAGTTTTGTGGTCATTTAGAGATGTCACTTGGCACATTTTGAGATGGCATATATGCCACATTGTACACCTTAAAACATTGATTTTGTAGATATTTTGAAATGGCATGTGCCATATTTGTAGATGGAGATACTTTTGATACATTTGATACTTTGTATATATAGAACATGTTCATTTATATGTTATATTTGTGTCATCTTTTGTATATACATATTTATTATTCATGTTTATGGAATTGAATGGTGAAGTTATATCTTGACTATGATTATCATTATAATTTAAATTATATCTTGTTGAAGTTACATTTGTTTTTCTTTACTCTGGAATACCCTGTTCATGGAGCTTATTATGTTTGAGGTTTAACTTCTATAGATTTCCTATGTTCTTATGTTTCATACCATTATATATACTCACTTGAGCCACTTAGTACTACATTGTTTTAATACTATGTATATATTCACTATGTATATAACTCGTCATATTGGGGTCACTCGAGCCATGGAAGATCGTTGCCCAATCGTGCTTAGTGCACCTTGGGGTCACTTGGATCGAGCGTGGTTGCGAGCATTCCAATGACTCCGTGGGTGAAATGAGGTTGTCACTAGCGTTTACTCAGCCAACCGGAGCCGATGGAGTAGATGGTTCAATGCAATGTTGGATGGTTTGAAAGATATGTTGCTGAGCCGCTTTCAACTAACCCTCACTGCAAGTTTTGGCATCGACTGAGATCATCTTGCCAAATGCAAATGAAGTCGAATCGCCAAAAATTGAGAAAGGTTATGGAGCAAAGATGGAGCAGATGGTTCGATGTCAAGTCAAATAGTTTGAAATATACGTTGCTGAGCCGCTTTCAACTAACCCTCACTGCAACTTTTGGCATCAACTGAGATCGCCTTGCCAAATGTAAACGAAGTCAAATCACCCAAAACTGAGAGAGGTTATTGTAGACCTCAGAAACAAAATCCCGTAGCACCTAATAGTTTGTCAATACCTCTCATGAGCTCTATGATATGAGCCCCGAAAGATCACTGCCCAATCATGCTTAGTGCACCTTAGGGTCACTTGGGTCGAGCGTGGTCGCGAGCGTTCCTGTGACTCCGTGGGTGGAATGGGGTTGTCACTAGCGTTTACCTGGCCAACCAGAGCTGATGGAGCAAATGGTTTGATGCCAGGTCAGACGGTTTGAAAGATACGCTACTGAGCCGCTTTCAACTGACCCTCACTACAAGTTTTGGCATCGACTGAGATCGCCTTGCCAAATGCAAACAAAGTCAAATCGCCCAAAACTGAGAGAGGTTATTGTAGACCTCAAAAACATGATCTTGTAGCACTTGATATTTTTTTGATACCTCTCACGAGCTCCGAGATATGAGCCATGGAAGATTGCTTCTCAATCGTGCTTAGTGCACCTTGGGGTCACTTGGGTCGAGCGTGGTCGTGAGCATTCCTGTGACTCCGTGGGTAGAATGGGGTTGTCACTAGCATTACCCAGCTAACTAGAGCTGATGGAGCAGATGGTTTGATGTCAGGTCTGATGGTTTGAAACATATGTTGCTGAGCCGCTTTCAACTGACCCTCACTGCAAGTTTTGGCATCGACTAAGATTGCCTTGCCAAATGCAAATGAAGTCGAATCGCCCAAAACTGAGAGAGGTTATTGTAGACCTTGGAAACATAGTCCCATAGCCCTAAACGGTTTGTCGATACCTCTCATGAAATATGAGATACGAGCCCCATAAGATCGCTGCCCAATCGTGCTTAGTGCACCTTGGGGTCACTTGGGTCGAGTGTGGTCGTGAGCATTCTGGTAACTCCGTGGGTGGAACAGGGTTGTCACTGGCATTTACCCAGCCAACCAGAGCTGATGGAGTAGATGGTTCGATGCCAAGTCAGACGGTTTGAAACATACGTTGCTGAGCCACTTTCAACTGACCCTCACTGCAAGTTTTGGCATCGACTGAGATCACCTTGCCAAATGCAAATAAAATTGAATCGCCCAAATCTGAGAGAGGTTATTGTAGACCTTGGAAACATGATCTTGTAGCACCTAATGGTTTTTCAATACATCTCATGAGGTCCGAGATATGAGCCACGGAAGATCGCTGCCCAATCATGCTTAGTGCACCTTGGGGTCACTTGGGTCGAGCATGGTCGCAAGCGTTCCAGTGACTCTGTGGGTAGAACGAGGTTGTCACTGGCATTTACTCGGCCAACCAAAGCTAATGGAGTAGACAGTTCGATGCCAGGTCAGACGGTTTGAAACATACGCTGCTGAGCCATATTCAACTGACCCTCACTGCAAGTTTTGGCATCGAATGAGATCGGCTTGCCAAATGCAAATGAAATCAAATCACCCAAAATTGAGAGAGGTTATTGTAGACCTCAGAAACACAATCACGTAGCACCTGATGGTTTTTGGATACCTCTCACAAGGTTCAAGATACGAGCCATGGAAGATCATTGCCCAATCATGCTTAATGCACCTTGGGGTCACTTGGGTCAAGCATGGTCGCGAGTGTTTTCGAGACTCCGTGGGTGGAATGGGGTTGTCACTAGCATTTACCCGGCCAACTAGAGCTGATGGAGCAGATGGTTCAATTCCAGGTCAAACGGTTTGAAAGATACGCTACTGAGCCGCTTTCAACTGACCCTCGCTGCAAGTTTTGGCATCGACTGAGATCACCTTGCCAAATGAAAATGAAGTTGAATCGCCCAAAACTGAGAGAGGTTATTGTAGACCTCAAAAAAATGATCCCGTAGCACCAGACATTTTGTTGATACCTCTCACGAGGTCTAAGATACGAGCCATGAAAGATCACTACCCAATTGTGCTTAGTGCACCTTGGGGTCACTTGGGTCGAGCATGGTCGCAAGCGTTCCCGTGACTCCGTGGGTGGAATAGGGTTGTCACTAGCATTTACCTAGCCAACCAAAGTTGATGGAGTAGATGATTCGATGCCAGGTTAGACGGTTTGAAAGATACGCTACTGAGCCACTTTCAACTGACCCTCACTACAAGTTTTGGCATTGACTGAGATCACCTTGCCAAATGCAAACGAAGTCAAATCACCCAAAACTAAGAGAGGTTATTGTAGACCTCAGAAACACAATCCCATAGCACCTAACAGTTTGTCAATACCTCTCATGAGCTCTGAGATACAAGCCACAGAAGATCGCTGCCCAATCGTGCTTAGTGCACCTTGGGGTCACTTGGGTCAAGCGTGGTCATGAGCGTTCCCGTGACTCCGTGGGTGGAATGAGGTTGTCACTGGTGTTTACCCGGCCAACTAGAGCCGATGGAGTAGACAATTTGATGCCAGGTCAGACGGTTTGAAAGAAACGCTGCTAAGCCTCTTTCAACTGACCCTCACTATAAGTTTTGGCATTGACTGAGATCGTCCTACCAAATGCAAACGAAGTCGAATCACCCAAAAATGAGAGAGGTTATTGTAGACCTCAGAAACATAATCTCGTAGCCCTAGATGGCTTTTTAATACCTCTCACGCGCTCCAAGATACGAGCCCCGGAAGATCACTGCCCAATCGTGCTTAGTGCACCTTGGAATCACTTGGGTCGAGCGTGATCGCGAGTGTTCTCGTGACTCCGTGGGTGGAATGGGGTTGTCACTAGTGTTTACCTAGCCAACTAGAGCTGATGGAGTAGATGATTCGATGCCAGGTTGGATGGTTTGAAAGATATGCTACTAAGCCGCTTTCAACTGACCCTCACTACAAGTTTTGGCATCGACTGAGATTGCCCTACCAAATGCAAACAAAGTCGAATCACCCAAAATTGAGAGAGGTTATTGTAGACCTCAGAAACATGATCTCATAGCCCCTAACAATTTTTTGATACCTCTTGCAAGCTTTGAGATACGATCCATGGAAGATCGCTACCCAATCATGCTTAGTGCACCTTGGGGTCACTTAGGTCAAGCGTGGTCGCAAGTGTTCCCATGACTCCATGGGCGGAACGGGGTTGTCACTGGAATTTACCCAGCCAACCGAAGCTGATGGAGTAGACAATTCAATGGCAGGTTGGATGGTTTGAAACATACATTGCTGAGCCGCTTTCAACTGACCCTCACTGCAAGTTTTGGCATCGACTGAGATTGCCCTGCCAAATGCAAATGAAGTCAAATCACCCAAAACCAAGAGAGGTTATTGTAGACCTCAGAAACACAATCTCGTAGCACCTAACGGTTTGTCAATACCTCTCACGAGCTCTGAGATATGAGCCCCAGAAGATCGCTGCCCAATCGTGCTTAGTGCACCTTGGGGTCACTTGGGTCGAGCGTGGTCGTGAGCGTTCCTGTGACTCCGTGGGTGGAACGAGGTTTTCACTGGTGTTTACCTGGCCAACTAGAGCCAATGGAGCAGATGGTTCGATGCTAGGTCAGACGGTTTGAAAGATACGCTGCTGAGCCGCTTTCAACTGACTGTTAGTGGTATGTTTGAAATTTGAACTATGAAACTAATCATGATTAAGCTTGTGAAATTTGAACTGTGAAGCTTATTATGTTTGAGGTTTAACTTTTATAGATTGTTTGAAATGATAAAAAATAATATCCTTAAAGCATTATAAACAACAATCAAACATGTAAGAATTCAAACCATGCAAATGACATAAGTAAATGACATGTAAGATCCCTTCTTGGGACTATTGGCCACCCATACATGATTTTGGTCATAAGTCCTTATCAAGAGTTTTAGGACATTTAAATTTTAAATCAAATTGATTGTTACAAATTTCCATTATAGGCCTCAAAAGATCTCAATTAACCATTAAGGATCCTTTTGTCCTTCTACCTCTAATTGGATCCATGGTGACCGTAGGCGTCTTCATAGGTGCTCCTGCACAAGTTACAATCCACATACAAAACCAAGTTTATTGAATCAAAATACAATATAAGAAAATTGAAATTAATGTATTGAAATTAACCTTAACGAACTTAGAAAACAATGCACTAAGTTAACTTATTACCTAGTCAAGTGTTCCTAAAGGGTCATCTCTTTGCTTCAGGGTCTCCAATAGTGCTTCATGATCAGCAGTACTAATAGTCCAAAGTTCTTTTGTCTTTGGTCTTCCTTGATGCTTTGACAACTTGACATTTGTTGCTATAACAAGGTGTGAATACATGAGAATAGTTTTGTGCTTCTCATAGTCTTCAAATGTGGGAATTCCATTCTTTCTAATCATGTATGTTCGTAGCCATGTTCCTACAACAACAACTGAACCAGTAGGATATGTGAACCCATCACCATCTATCATCGGTTGTACAAGCTTATGTTTACCTTGTACACAATGTGCTAACCAATAATCTGACCTCTCATCATTCCCCTGTGGCGCAACCAATGCAAAAACATTTCCTGGCTTCAGAAGATCTGAAAGATGGTCATAGTCAACTGAAGTGTCCATGTCATCAATTCCTATAGAGAGTGTCAAAGATAAAGGAGTTAGATACTATGGAACCCATGTATCCACCCACTCACTTGACTCACAATGATCCCAATCATACTGAAAACACATGGGGCAAAAACAAGCCAACTCTCGTATCCAAATGGTCCATGTACTACTATTGGAGCTTCGGAATGAATGCATTTTTGAAGAGTCTTTCACTGTTTGACAATCCAATCTATCTCCTATAGTTCCCTCCTCAACCAACCAAAATAATCTACACACTGTAGAATCAAGAGTCCCCCCTTGTGACAATGCTAAAGTACACCAATCAACAATAGAACGAGCATCAAGAAGTACAGCACCTGAAATCCCCAATTGCTTCTTAACTAGAGCTCTCTTCACACACGCACCTGCTCCGTCATGCTCCCCTTTCCCATGCCCTGACTCAAAAAAACTCCAAATATGAGGTACACCTCTCTCCACATGCATTCTACACAACCAATAAAACATTCTGGCATTCTTAAATTGACTAGTGCAATTATCCGACCAAATGAGATGCCTATCCATAGAAATACCATTTTCCTGCAAGAAGTCAAAATAGTTTTGGAAACAATGTTGAACAAACTCATGAGAGTGAGACCTGTCATCGCTCATATAAAAATTGGTACTCTCTAATTATCTTTCGCTCATCTTTTGTGCTATTAGGGGAATGTCTATATGTGATGTGTACAAAAATAGCAACCTGAATGGAATTGTAATATTGAGCTTGAGTCTCATTTTGGGGCTGCAATGTATAGTTCTCCACAAATTCTACAACGGATATAATAGTTCCAATGGGGAAAGTGTCCTTACATGTCCTGAATTGTTGATCCAACCATTGAGACCTGTGACCATGCCTTGCATACTTGTAAAAAATATTTGTCTTGAAATCTGAGATAAAATCAGCAACATTGTATTCTTTTGCAACTAACTCACATTTAGAGCCTTCACCTCCACTCTTCAATGTATATTTCACCGTTTCATATACCTTTTTTTGGACAAGTGTCTTTCCAAAATTGTGTTCCAAACCCTCATGAAAACATGTTCTAAACTTGGACAAGCCACCACATTCTGGGCACTTGGCATTTAAGCAATCTTTTTTATAAAATAAACAACCATCATCTCTATGACATAAAAATTGATCTAGCAAGTCTCTTGATGATTTGGGAAGACCACTTGCACCACAATCCTCTAGCATTTCATTAGTATGCAAAGTAGAACAAATGGACCATAATAATTCATGATGCATTGAAAACTCAACATGATATTTGCAACAACATGTATTTTGAATCTTAAGGGGTACACAATAAAATGGCTTCACGAATTCAAAAGACCTTTGTGATATTTTCAATGTTGGATGTGTCTCACAAAAAAATTTATACAACATTGTTTGACTTACCTCCACATAATGTTTAGGATGTGGAGTGCGGTCTCGATTGCCAACTCTCAACTTCAAGACATCCTTCACATTTAGTGACACTCTTGAGTTGGCATCCCAAAATTGTTGAATTTCATCCTTGACAACATCTGTTAGCTTCTTATCGAAATGTGGAAGTCTCCCATCATAAGCCCATGCATCAATTTAAAGCGGATCATCAAGTCTTTCTCTTCTTGCAAGTGCTCTACCCAAATTTTTATGGTCTATATTGAAGTCAACACAAGTTTGTCTCATCAAACGAGCCTTTCTCAACTGATGACTTACTAAGGAGGTTGTAATAATCCTCTGAGCAACTCTCTTATCTTTTTCTCTGCTAGTCTTCCCAATGCTATTGAGAGCATTGAAAAGATTCTTCACAACAATGGCATTTCTCTCCATTTTCTTGTTCACACGAATCTTCAATTTCACAAGCACAGGTCTCATCTTTTGCATCTTTAACAACTGCACAAAAATTTGACATTGCTCAACCAATGTCTTATTTCCAAAAAATTGATCATAAAGTCTTGAAGCCCACAACCTAATGGTTCTATGTGACCTCTTTTCTTCCCAATTATTCATAATGTTCTCCTCAATTTCAATTAACCATTTAGGTCTTCCTGAAAGCCCCGAATTTGAAGTTTGATTATCTTTATTGCAAGGGACTTCATTTCACATATAATTTGAAGATGTGTAACATTCATGTGATTCTTGTGCAATATTTTCATTCCCCAAGTCTACATTTTCAATCTCCATCTGTACATTTTCAAATTCAACATCCTCTTCACTTACAACTACATTTACGGGGTTCAATTGATTAATGTTTAACATACCTTCTCTCCTTCAGTGATTTTCCTTATCTTTTTCCCTATATGCTTGAATTTCTTCATTTGTCAACTTCCTCTTGTGTTTAGCCTTTCGACGACTGCTACTTCCCATGGTGAGACCACAAGTCGACAAAAATCAAACAATGGGCCCCAAATCACATTTATTTTTCTACAATGCATGAAAAAAGTATAAAATCTCGTCATTGTCTGGTCTGTGGGGATAGGGAATATTTTGGTCAAATATTACCTATCCAAAATCGGGTATTCAATTTCATATCGAGTACCCGATATTCCCAAGAAGATGAAAAAAGGGCGGGAGCAAATGAAAAAAATTGAACTTTTACATATATTAATGTATATAATATATATATATATAAAAGAGGCATATGATATATATAATGTATATATTATATATATACTAATGTATTATAATATACTAATGTATTATATGTACTAATGTATATAATATATTATATATATACTAATGTATATAATATATATATATATAATACATATACTAATGTATACTAATATATTATATATAATATTACCTTTTAGCTATTATTTTTTTCTCATTTTTCCTGTATGATGCTTTTGTATATGAATTGTGGATATTCTCTAGGAAACTATCTGATAAAGATACAGTAGTCGATCTATGTCCTTTGGACCAAAAAGATGATCTGTAAAACTTAACCTAAAAATTCAGTTCTACTAACAAAAATGTCTAATCATGTAGCAAGGTACAGAAGCTCGAGAAAGGTGTAACAAATTAATATGCAAATATTTTTGTCCGTAACAGTATTTTTTGCATTTATTATGATATTGATCCGATTTGATGCACCTTAGCTATTTGATCAATCCCTTCCCTTGCATTTCACTTGGTTTGCTCATTTTGCATATCATAGGCCAGGATTTGACAGTGGATATGACCTTGGTACTACCGGTGTTAATGATAAATTGTACCTTTTAGCTTCTTTTTTTGGTCATTTTTCCTATATGATGCTTTTGTATACGAATTGTGGATATTCTACGTGAAACTTTTCATTTTTTACTGTAGGATGCCTTTGTATACAAATTTTGGAGAATCTCTTGCAGAAATATGGAAATTATAATCTTCCCCCTAGAGCATACATTAATGAAGTTCTTCATGCCTTAGCAGAAGAAATCGGCTAGATTGTTGAAGCTTACGCTACTACATACAAAAATGTGGTATGTGTCAAAAGGGGTCATGGGGACTCCCTAGGGGTCATAGTATGCCTTATCACGTGTTAGGACCCCTAGGAAGTCCCCATGACCCCTTTTGACACATTGGAACACTCAAGTGTGTTTGAAGGGGTCCTAAGACCCCTGAAGACACACTTGAGCATTCAAATGTGTCAAAAGGAGTCATGGGGACTCCCTAGGGGTCCTAGAGCGTGATAAGGTGTACTAGGACCCCTAGGGAGTCCCCATGACCCCTTTTGAGACATTTGAAAACTCAAGTCTGTCTGAAGGGGTCCTAAGACCCCTTAAGACACACTTGAGTGTTCCAATCTGTCAAAAGGGGTCATGGGGACTCCCTAGGGGTCCTAATGCATGATAAGGCATACTAGGACCCATAGGGAGTCCCCATGACCCCTTTTGACACATTTCAATGCTCAAGTGTGTCCGAAGGGGTCATAAGACCCCTTAAGACACACTTGAGCATTCAAATGTGTCAAAAGGGGTCATGGGGACATCCTAGGGGTCCTAAAGCATGATAAGGTGTACTAGGACCCCTAGGGAATCCCCATGACCCCTTTTGACACATTTGAATGCTCAAGTGTGTCCGAAGGGGTCCTAAGACCCCTTAAGACACACTTGAGCATTCCAATGTGTCAAAAGGGGACATGGGGACTCCCTAGGGGTCCTAACGTGTGATAAGGCATACTAGGACCCCTAGGGAGTCCCCATGACCCCTTTTGACACATTCAAATGCTCAAGTGTGTCCAAAGGGGTCCTAAGACCCCTTAAGACACACTTGAGCATTCCAATGTGTCAAAAGGGGTCATGGGGACTTCCTAGGGGTCCTAATACGTGATAAGGCGTACTAGGACCCCTAAGGAGTCCCCATGACCCCTTTTGACACATTTGAATGCTCAAGTGTGTCTGAAGGGGTCCTAAGACCCCTTAAGACACACTTGAGCATTCCAATGTGTCAAAATGGGTCATGGGGACTCCCTAGGGATCCTAACGTGTGATAAGGTGTACTAGGATGCCTAGGGAGTCCCCATGACCCTTTTTGACACATTTGAATGCTCAAGTGTGTCCGAAGGGGTCCTAACACCCCCTAAGACACACTTGAGCATTCCAATGTGTCAAAAGAGGTCATGGGGACTTCCTAGGGGTCCTAACATGTGATAAGGCGTACTAGGACCCCTAGGGAGTCCCCATGACCCCTTTTTACACATTTGAACGCTCAAGTGTGTCTAAAGGGGTCCTAGGACCCCTTAAGACACACTTGAGAATTCCAACGTGTCAAAAGGGATCATTCCAGATTCTTTAATGCTTCTAGTGAATCCAAATTTAGTTCTTATAAAGATGAGATGTTAGTGAATGACTTCTTGCTAATACTACTCTTCCACCAAATACAGATTTCAATCCTTTTGTGGATCTACAGGCTCAATCGTGAGCCCATAGGATTGGCCAAGAGAAAAATGTGATTGTATATCAACTGATTACAAAATGTTCAGTTTAGGACAAAATATTGCAACAATCAAGAAGAAAATTGGCTATGTAAAATCTAGTTATGAATTCTGTTAAGAATGAAACTATTAAGGAATTGCATGAATCAAAAACCATGAAAATAACCTTCTGCAACAAAGAACATTCAAGCTATAGAATTTATTAACTCTGAATTTAAATGTCTTATCAGCATTCATGGAAGAGATTTCATTAGCATCCATGGAAGAAATTTCATTAACTTCAGACAAAATCATCTAAAAAAATTCATTAACTTCAGGCGAAATCATTTAAGATAGACAAAAACAAAATCGTATTACTCAGAAATGGCAAAGAAAGAAAATGAGATAAACCAAATTTATCAAATTCTTGCAATCCATAGCTTCTCTCCGAGCACAAAATGAAAATCCACGGAGCCAAAATTACGGTGAAAATTAAATTCTTCGAGTAAGTCATTCAGAAATGCGCAGAATACTGTAACGTATGATGATTTATAGAGAATTTATGATGGACTATGTTGTGCAAAAGCCCACAATCCCTGCCATATCTCAGAGTACTGATGAGAAGCAATGGTGAAAGTATGAGACAGAGGCAGCACCGACATTGAAGCGGCAAGACATTCTTCATAATATCAGGGTGGTGCCATCGAAATGGCAAGGCTTTCCTCATAATGTCACATCGCCGCTGATCTCTTCTTTAAATTTATTAATGCAGTCAGTTCTACGGTGCTTGCATAATTTCCAGTACAGCTGCTCATTTTACCAAACCCTTCCCCGCTCTCCATAATCTTCGACCGGTTCAAAGATCCATCTGGTTGTTCTTGTTTAACCTCCCAATGACTCTATTGAGCTGTCAGATTATCAATAGGCATGGTACAATTGTCTGGTTGAACCAGAATCTATTTCGAGAACCTTTGCAATTTAGCATTCCAGTTGAAAAAGTAGGGAAAGATACCATTTCACAACCACAAGTGGTGGAAATAGAGTGATTCTCTTTCCCTTTGCTTTTGTAATCCACCTCCAATGAACTATTCTTCAAAGCCTCCATTTCTGCGTAGCTAGGGTTTACGGCGCCTGTAAAAGGCACAACTATGCCCCTGTAGGGACTCATGCTCGTGCTCAGAATCATATTATTTTCATGCATTCCCTAACATTTAATACAAAGATTTAGCCAGCCGCCTTTAAAGACCTAGAAGAAATGAAAAATAAAAATTAGGCTAAAAATACATACCGCATTTCTGTATGTAGTACCGTCAGCTTCAACAATCCAGTCAACTTCCTCTACTAAGGCACGAAGAACTTCATTAATGTCTACTCTGGGAGGAATATTATAATTTCCATATTTCCACAAGCCCTAAAAAAATTTTGTCGTTATTTCTCTCTGCCTCTGCTCTCTCAATTTAGTCATCTCCCTCTCCGCTGCACTCAGCTTAGCCATCCTTACCTACTCTTTAAAAAAGATTCTCCAAAATTTGTATACAAAGACATCCTATAGGAAAAAATGAAAAGTTTCCCAGAGAATATCCACAATTTGTATACAAAAGCATCATATAAGAAAAATGACAAAAAATTAATAGCTAAAAGGTAAAATTTATCATTAACGCCGGTAGTACCAAGGTCATACCCACTGTCAAATCCTGGTCTATGACGTGCAAAAGGAGCAAAGAAAGTAAAATGAAAGGGAAGTATGGATCAAATAGCGATGGTACATCAAATCGGATCAATATCATAATAAATGCAGAAAATACTGTTACGGACAAAAATATTTGCATATTAATGGGAAAGAGTGGGAACAGCTTCTTGGACCCATGATAGAAGTTATAGATAATGAGGAAGAGCTAGGAAGGGGAAAGCAGCAAAGGAAAGAAGTAAGATATGCATGTGAGCCTATGTCAGATGATGATGATGAGTACTCACCATCTGGTAGTAGCTCAAGTAGTGATAGAAGCTCTTCAATGCACATGTACACTGACACAAAAAATTCAGATAGAGAAGTAACAAGTGTTGTGGAATTATCCATAGAGCAATGTGAAATGAATCCTCGAATTGGTTCATTAGCAAGCAAAGAATTTGGTCATGCACTTCATTCTAGCACCACAAATATTTCTATTAGAAATGCCTATTCGTCAATGGCCTTGAATTTACAGGACTTGGGAAACCAGGTTACTCATGTTGGGTAATATCCCTCAAATGTAAGTTCATTGCCACCTTTGGCAAGGCAGTCTCACTCCTCATTTTACAACAAAGGGCAGCCATCTATGGTCCAAGGTTTTAATTCAGCTAACAAATGGAGATCTTCTCAAGGTACTAATCTCTTTCATAAAGAAGTTTCTGATTCATCTCAAGGTTCTTGTTTAGGTGACCGACTCCTTCGAGGTCCACAAATAGACCCATTGATTTCCCAAATTGGTAAAAGGGTAGATGCAATTTTTGAAAGAGTATCCCAATTGAAGAGAAATGGAAATTCCAGTGAGCATAAAGTTATTGCAGATCCAATGGGTGTATCTTCTCTACTGACAAATATAACTGCATTTCCAGAGACTTGAGTTTAAATGGAGACTGTTTGTTCCCAAACATGCCCCAGTCGAGCAGATGAACCAGATGTTGCTTGAGTAAAGAAGATAGTGGTTTATTAAAGCATCTGCATTATCCCACTTGATATCAATTACTACTTTTTGAGCAGCTTGCCAGCTGCTTCTGTGCGGGATTCCTGTAATATATAATGTCCTCATGCAAGTACATGCTAGTTTTTGTAAACATTTTCAGTTCTAAAGTGTTAGTGAGCAATATCAAAGAAAAGGTTCTTGCATGTGTTATTTAGACACATATCAATAAATTAGGAAACCAATTTTCTCCCATTACATGGTAGAAATGCCTAGATTCACTTTGTCAGTATCAATAGGCAGCAAGATGAGGGAAGAAATATATTTGTGAAGAGGAAGTACAAATGTTACTATCCAAAACCATTTGGAGAGTAATATTCTTCTCCTGATTGTAATAAGAAACTCAAAATGCAGAAGACACCAAATAGTTGGGGCATTTATTTCCTATGACCTATGTCAATTTTAGTTCAATTCCTAAGGATGATATTCTCAATGTGTAAAAATAAACTGATGTGTTATTTTAAAATGGTGTTGACTGAAATTTATGAACATATGTCAAATATCCATTTTTTCCAGAATTTGAAATAGAACCAGTGGCAATATAATCAAATTTGTGAATTTCACATCCAATCATTGGATGTTAATCAAAAGTACAACACAGTAATATAAATTTGAACTAAAAAACAATCTTAGTCTTACTTCAATCCTACTCCTATGTATGTGGGTTCTTGGAGGTATCTACTAAACAATGTGTGGATCTGTAATGTCCCTATCCAGGACCTTACTCACTTTGCTTAAAACTCCTAATTAGAATTTGGATTTCTAATGCCTGCTGTGATATTATTTAATTTTGCCTTGCTCCTTACTAATTAATATTGTAATGAATTGGTTATCCTTCCCCTTCTCTCTCTCCTACTCTCTCCCCTTCCCCCTTCTCTCTCTCTCCTACTCTATCCCCTTCCCATTCCTCCTCTCTCTCTCTCTCTCTCTCTCTCTCTCTCTCTCTCTCTCTCTCTCTCTCTCTCTCTCTCTCCTTCCCCTTCTCTCTCTCTCTCTCTCTCTCTCTCTCTCTCTCTCTCTCTCTCTCTCTCTCTCTCCTACTCTCTCCCCTTCTCTCTCTCAACTACTCTCTCCCCATCCCCTTCTCTCTCTCTCTCTCTCTCCCCCCTTCCCCTTCTCTCTATCTCTCCTACTCTCTCCCCTTCTCTCTCTCAACTACTCTCTCCCCATCCCCTTCTCTCTCTCTCTCTCTCTCTCTCTCTCTCTCTCTCTCTCTCTCTCTCTCTCTCCCCCCTTCCCCTTCTCTCTATCTCTCCTACTCTCTCCCCTTCTCTCTCTCAACTACTCTCTCCCCATCCCCTCTCTCTCTCTCTCTCTCTCTCTCTCTCTCTCTCTCTCTCTCTCTCTCTCTCTCTCTCTCTCTCTCTCTCTCTCTGTTATCTCATCTCTCTCTCATCACCCTCTCTCTCTGTCTCGAGCTATCTCTCTCTCTCTCACCTTCTCACTCTCTCTCTTCCTCTCTCAGCCCCCGCCACCTTCTCACTCTCTCTCTTCCTCAATGGCCGCCCATGAATTTTTTAAATGGCTGATTAATTTCCTTTGCTTCTTTCAATGACCATCCATGATTTTTCTGCAATCTTCCAACCTTTCGTACATAGTCGTAAAATACATATTAATATATTATACATATAAAATAATATATAATATATAATGTAACATTTAATATTAATATATATTAAATAATATTTAAAATGTAAAATGTATATTATATAATATTATATATAATATATAATCTAATATATAATTCTAATATATAGTTTTTGATATTAATATATAATTAAATAATATTTAATGTAAAATGTATATCATATAATATTTAATATATATAATATATAATCTAATATATAGTTTTTAATATTAATATATATTAAATAATATTTAATGTAAAATGTATATTATATAATATTTAATATATAATTGATATTATATAATATTTAATATATCTAATATATATCTATAATATAGTTTTTTATATATAATATATCATATGAAGGATGGAGAAATGGGAGGGAGAAAGTGGAGGGAAGGGAAAGTAAAAATTCAAAATTTTGTCGTCATATTCGGGTACTCGATTAGGCTCGGTATTGCTTTGTGCACCAAACCTACATGGTCAACTATTGAAATGTCTCAAATACGTGTTTTTCCCATGTTTCTCTAAGTTCTAGACTTCAACAATGTAGCTGATGACTTTTTTTTCACCCGAATTTGATAAAATGAAAAGGGTATCTTAAGGAGATTATCAGCTTTCTATCGATATAATTACTGTCGAATTTTGAATTCGATAAGTAATTATTAGTTATTTTCTAATTGAGCTACCTCTAACGTGTTGATTTATATACTGATTGAAAAATGACTATAACTTTCAGACGGTATAACATTTTTGAAATCTGAAAAATGTGTCACATTCTATGCTTCGCCTACTATAAGGAAAAAAAAATTGAATTTTGTAAAGTTTTGAATGAGTTAAGGTGGTCAGACACGGGAGTTTTTTTATTCTGAAAATGTTGTAGCAGAAAATTCATAATTAATTATTTTTTTGGAATAAAATTACAAAAAAATATGCGTCACATATATTAAATCTTATAAAAAAATATTATCATTTGATCATGATTAAGGTGGTCAAACATACACCTACTTCTTATTTTTTTCCTGAAATTTTTGTATTGTTGTATTGAAATCTATACTTTTCACCAATTATATTAATTTTTTTTTAGAAAAGGCCTAGTAGTTTAGAAACTAAATTGAATTTCCTACAGATTCTATTCTTACAACTTTTTGGTATTAGGTTGATAGCTAGTTCAAATTTTCACGTCAAGTTGACTAACCCTGATTTGCTAATTTTTCATTGCCACTTTTGGGCATAGTTTGGCCCCTCATGATCTTGCAAATAGCCAGGGGTATCTTTCCACAATGTCGGAGAAGATTTCTTCTTAATGAAATCATCACTATAGAGAGAAGCATGATGACCTATTTTAAAGCATTTTCTACACCTAAAAGGGATGCCCTCATAATCCAATGGTTGTATCCAGTAGCCTTTAGTTGATTCAATTTTAATTTTGGAAGGAAGACCCTGTGAAATGTCAATATCTATTAGAATACGGGAAAAGGTAGAATGGAACAAATTAGAAGAATTATCATCAATAAGCAGAAACTCCCCCAAAGCCTCGCCCACCTCCTCCAGGACAACACCTTGCCAGAAATGGAGAGGGAGATTTGGGAGTCTTACCCAAATAGGCATATTATTGAAAACTTCAGAGGAAGGGTCAAAATCCGGGTGTCAGGGTTTAACCATAAGCAAAAATTTATCATCCTCCCAGCTGAAGAAATTTTCACACAAAATCTTAGTTCTATCCTTATAACTATCAAATTTAGCAACAAAGAAACCTTTTTCTAAGGGAAAGATATGGACATTATCTGAGATTATTGGTTCCCATTTTTAGGAAATCCAATCATGAAGTTGGGGCAGAGTCGGCCAGAATCCTTAAAAGTGACAATTCACAGCTAGACCCCTAAGGTTTTCAGAGCAAGATTCCAGCTCCCCTTCGGCAGCAGTAGAGAGCTTAACAAAGAGAGGGTCACTGGTAAAAATCAAAATGGAAGAGGGCACCCCAGTGGAAGAGCCCCCTGCCCTGAGCATAGCCTTTGATGCAGCATTAATTAGCATAGGAGCCCCCAAAAATACCACGACTAGAATCCACTCCAACCCGAATAGAAACATCAATAGAAGCATTTGAGTTGTTAACAGAAGAAAGAATAGACAGACCAAAGGAAGAACCCTCATGAACAAGCCCCCTAGCAGGCACATCATGCACTGAGCCAACATTCCCCTTCACAAGATTTTTAAATTTACCTGGGCGGGAAATAGGAAACCCTATTTACCCACACCCACACCCATAGATAGAGCCTGAGAACAACCAACAGTAGCGGAAGAGGTAGGGATCCCAATAGCAGGAGGCCCTAGGGCCGGTGCCACCCCCACAACACCAGAACGCAACCCAATCCCTGGCATAGCAGAGCCAACAAGAAACACAAGGGAACCAACACCATTTGTAGGGGGAGCAGGCAAGTCTCCATTAGAAGGAGGAGTAGGCGACAAACCTGCAAGCGCAAGAGAGCCGCCAAGGGTAGTGGAAGCCCTAAACGTTGTTGGCTTGTGCGCACTAGACATATCGTCTATGGATGTGATGATTTTTTATTTTACTTTACACATGACAATTACTGGTTTGATCGGTATATACACTAGATAATTTACTGATATTCAGTTAATGAACAGAAAGGCACAGAAAAAGTTTTACCGAGTTGTTTAATTGATTTGAAAGATTTTTTTTATACATTTGGGAGTATTTCGAACTGTAGGATAACTAGACTTAACTGATTCACCCCCCCCCCCCCCCCCCTCTCAGTTATCTAACACATAAGAAGTGTGATAAATAATCCCCTCTTTGAAACATAAAAAGAGACTTACAATAGGGAGATTTATAAGGGGTCTATGTTTTAAATGGATTTAAAACACGCATTAATTTATGCCAACACAATTTGTCTCATACCTACTCATGCACATAAACTTATAACATTGGAGTGTGATTTTGTGAGATTAACTTGTGATTCGTCAAATAATAATCTAAAGTTATGATTGGGAGTTTAGGCATATAGGAGTAGGAACTAAAAAAGGTATTCAAAATGAACGGTAATAGGAGCAATATGGAAAACGTATTTGACATCACCTCCAAAGGATAACTTTTTGACCTTTGTATGCATAATGAGTTGTCATGTGCTTGTCAGAAATATATAGAAGCTAAAACAATAGCTATAAGCGCTTAAGTTGAATGTATGAAGAAAACATAAAATCATCAAAATATGATGTATTATTTAGGAGCTTAAGGTGTGCAAAATTTAGCTATATCAGTTATCGGTACCTAACCCCTAGTTGGGGGCCTCAAGTTTAGTAGAGAAAACAAATGCTCTATACAACCTTATGTGTATGTGAGTTCAATGGATTCAGATTGTCCTAAGACATATACTTATCTCAAGTATAAGCCTCTCTTCCAATGGGTAATTGTGATGTTACTTCTGTAGACATGGGGTCTTATATTTATATGTTGTGTAGCCATGTAGGCAAATTATCTCTATGGAGGTATGATGTGAAAAATTATTTATATACTAGGATTAAGTATCCTCCTCTTCCATCTTCTTTGAGGATGAATAATGTATTGAGATTTTTTTGTCTTAGAATGGGGTTGTTATTATGTATTGTGGAATCTGGAGGATTGAATAATGACTTGTTAAGGAGGTTTGCTAGAGGCTTGAAGGAAGGAATAGTTTTAATTTAGGGCATAAACCAAGAGTGGGGTTTAGGATTAAAGTTAGACTTATAGTAGGGTGGCTACACTCCAATTTTTAAGCTAAGTTAAAAACCATCTAACAAATGACAAGCAAAGGTAAGCCCTATATACTAGAAAACATCTCTTTTTGAAAAACCATTTACTAAAATTTTATTTAAAGTAAATAAATTAAATTTATAGATAGATATATTTAAAATATCTAATATTTATATCTTTATTTTATCATGAATAATTAAATATAAATTAATGGAATTATAGTCATAATATTTTATATCGCTTATCTTCAATTAAATTTGGACATGGTAAATGAATAAAAATGTTCTTGTCATGTTCTAGAAAATTCAAATTGAAAGCAAGTTTTTAAAAGAAAAAGAGCTATTGAACAAATACGAAAATACACTTGCCAAAGAAGAAATATTTTGGAAATAGAAAACTAGAGAAATCTAGTTAGCAAAAGGGTACAAAAACATTAAAAAAAATTCACAATAGCACAAAGCATAGACACAATAGAAAAAGGATCCTCAAAATAAAGACTACAAAGGGCAATAAAATAGAGGATCTTAAAGAGATAGACAAAGAAATAGTATCTTATTTAAGCACACAAGGAAGTATACTAGCAAATATTCCAAAATTAATTACAGAACATCATAACAAAATACTTATAAGCAAGCCCACATTTGTAGAAAACTACTCCTCTATACCTACTCCTTAGTTGGGGGCTTCAAGTTTAGGAGAGAAAACAACTCCTTTATATAACCTTATGTATATGTGAGATTAATGGATTCAGATAGTCCAAAGACATATACGTGTCTCAAGTATAAGCTTCTCTTCCAATGGGTAGTTGTGACATTACTTTTGTAGACATGGGGTCTTCTATGTATATGTTGTGTAGCTATGTAGGCGAATTGTGTCTATGGAGGTATGATGTGAAAAGGATTCATATACTAGGATTAAGTCTCCTCTTCTTCCATCTCCTTGGAGGATGAATAATGTATTGAGAATTTTTTGTCTTAGAATGGGTTATTTTAATGTATTGTGGAAGCTAGAGGGTCAAATAATGACTAGTTAAGGAAGAGAAGGTGTGCTAGAGGCTTGAAGGAAGGAATCATTTTGACATAAAATCGTAGGAATGAGGTTTAGGATTAAAAATGGACTTGTAGTAGGGTGGTCACACTCTAATTTTTAGACTAAGTTAAACAACGTCAAATATATAATTGACAAAGGTAAACCCCCTAAACCAACATAAAAATCTCTTAAAAACTAATACTTAAAAAATATTTTAAGTAAATAAATTATATATATATATATATATATATATATATATATATATATATATATATATATATATATATATATATATATATATATATATATATCTATCATAAATAATTAAATATAATTTTACTTAAATTTAGTCCTAAACATTTTATAACACTTATCTTCAATAAAATTTGAACATTATAAATAAAAATTGACTCAAAGTTGTCATGTTGTAGAAATTTCAAGTTAAATTTAATTAAAAAAATACATTGATATATTCAAAATATCGAGTAATAATCTTTAATTCATTGTGGATGATTAAATGTAAGTTTACATAGATTTAATCATCAACATTTTATACCACTCGTCATCATAAATATTTTATACCAAGTGCGGAACATTATCAATAAATAAAATTTCCCAATTACCAGGTGTCGTGATGCTAGCACGACTACAAGTTGAAATCAAGGCATATAAGATAAGATAAAATAAATTGGGAGGAATTGTATCTGTGAAATTATGCTTCTTATTATGGCTGGCCATGACACCAGCGTTGTGATGGTAATGATGTTGTTGAGGAATCTGACCCTGAATCAGACTGCTACCAAAAGGTTCTACAAGGTATATAAAGTCCCATGGGTCTTTGGGATTTCTTTTAATGGAGTAAGAGGTCTAGAAATTTAAACATATGAAATTGAGATGGGTTTAGAAATTGTACCACTAGTTTTAGGAAATTTTTTGGGGGCATGTCAATTAATTAATATTTTAGATTTTTACAAGAAAAGAAATAGAAGGAAAATTATGTTTATTTATTAATTCAAATTTGCAACATTTTCTCTGAGATCACTAGCTTCTCGATATTTTGAAGCTTAAGCTTTAAGTGAATTGCACCATTAGATTCATGGAAAAATACCCTTGGAATATTGTAACAATATTTTATGGAAGAGTGACAAAATGTGAGACTAGCACACAAGTGATAGAAATCTACTCTCACAATATAATAATTATTATCACAATTAAAAGGTTTTTATTGTTCATAATAGGAGGTCTCCATAGTAGTTTTCTACTTCTAAAGTTTATTGTTAGGGGCTTCTATTTCTTATGTTTTGGTTGTGTGTTAATGTGTTGCAATTATTTTGGACAACATGCTCAACCCACAAAAATGTAGAATATTTTGATGATCCGGAAAAATTTGATCCATCAAGATTTGAAGGGAATGGGCCAACACCTTACACATTTGTGCCATTTGGAAGTGGTTCACGAATGTGTCCAGGTAATGAATTTGGACGAATGGTAACTCTTCCATTTGTTCACCACATTGTTAAAATTCTTGAATTGGATTTAGTAAATGTGAATGAAAAGGTGGTTATTGATCCAATGTCTGCCCCGGTCGATGGCCTTCCCATCAACCTTTGTCACCACTCACTCACTACCTAAATTTATCTTTATATTGGAGATGCTCAGTACCTATAGTTTCCTTTTTTATTGAAGGTGTAAATAAAATAAGTTGTATCATAGAAATAAATAGTTAAAGGACTTAAAAGTGCTATTAAATGGTTTATAGATATACAAATATTTGTAGTCTTATTATCAATCATCTATATTTATGGTTATTGACCATTTAATATTACTTTTTAACAATTGTGATTAGTTTTCAAAAGTTAGGAGTGATAATTTATGAGTTTTCAATGATGTTATAAAAAGAGAAGGAAATTTCAAGGTATTTTCATTTATTAATATTGATATTGATATCAAAGATACTAGTATCGAATAATTTATTAATTTATTTTCTATTTTTCTTTGGTGATTTTCAAATGTTGACTTAATCCATAATTTATAAATTACATTATAGATTGTATGTATAAATGTGTTTTTCTCTGTAATTTTAATGTGAGAACTTAATGTTTAGGTATGTTCATGGATGAATGTCACAATGTTTTTCTTGAAATTATCTTCAATGAATGCTTTAGTTATACAAATATTCATAAATAGTTTTGTGCATAACTACTCTATTCTCAATCATAGATTTATAAATGCCTTGTAACATTATACTTTTAAAAAGTGATGATAGTCAACAGGCCCTTGGTCTCCCGGTGAAGTTGAAAGGTTCTTAATGAGCCCACAATGGATCAAATATTGTTGAGTGCAACATTTTGACAACATAAGTGAGGTCGAGATCATGTCACTCAGTCCTTCGCTCTTAACTGAAGAGGCTTCATCTTATAGGTTTGTGCTCTCAAATTGGGTAGCTAAAATAACTTTCACTAGTACAAAAACAATAATATATGACTAAATAAACTACTAAAAATTGTAGATAAATGACTAATTTTGATCACGTGACCATTAGTAGTTTATTGCCGGTCATTTATCTCGTGACCAAATTTATGACTAAACTATTTTAGTCATTGATTTGGTCATTTATTTGGTCATTTATTTGGTCATTTATTTGGTCGTTTATTCGGTCATTGATTTAGTTATTTATTTAGTCATCTATTTAGTCATTTATTTGGTCATTTATTTGGTCATTGATTTAATCATTTATTTAGTCATGATGGAATCGAACCACCATCCTCCTACTTGTAAAGTAGGTGCTCTTTCATTGAGCTAGTACCCTTTAAAGAATAATCATACCATGTATACTAGTATTTTCCATATATCAAGTATAGTGTTGAGCATCATACACACAACTCCAATAAAACAACAAACTAGTAGCCAAGCCTCTATTATAGCCTATGTAACTTACCATATGATACTTTCTAAATTTAAAAGCTTAAGGATAATGTCTCATCTCAAACCAATTATTTTTCAAACAAATTCAATAAAATAATAATATTTTGCTAATTTCTTCCATATCTAATATTATAGGAAATTGTAAAAACACTACAAAATATGATGATTGTCATAGGCACTTTCAATCTCTTCCAAAAAGGCCAAAAAAAACTAAGACCCATACATTTGCACTAAGTCATGTATTATTGGTGTGACTATGTGACATTACCTGATTTGTCACTTTTTAAATATAAAAAATATATACCATTCAATTATAGGTAGTCATCAACACTAAAAACTTTAAATTAGCAACTATTAGTACAATATTATTGAAAATATTGGATATTAAATCAACAAGTGCTATAACAACTATTAGAATGCATTCAACTCTAGAATCCTTTCTTTTAATATATCTATATTAATAATGATCTACCCCGATGTCAAGATAACCCAAGAAAAAATCTTCTCAACATTCATCAACTACTTGTATTGGATATAAAATAGCTAAAAACTCTAACCTGAATGGACAACAACTAAGCTAGTAATGTTGGAAAATTCTTGGGCAGTTGGCGCACAAGTTATAGTGTTTTCTTCAGATCATTGAATGGGTTTTTGAATAAGCAAGTTCCTTTGGCCCTTTCCCCTCTTAGTGCAACTTGGGTTTTCTTTATTTTCTCGGCTATCTATTGTTAGGCTTTACATGTTTTAAGAGTTAGAAATTTTATGGATGACATGGTTCTATATATAATAGAATAAATTAATATTCTTGTTGCAATAAAACACAATATTAAATAAATAGATAAAGAAGTCATAGTAAGTAAAACTGGGAACTTCTGAGACTGCGTAGGTACTGGTGGATCATTGGGATATATGCTTGAGTTAGCACAACTGGGAGTGGCTTTGGTGCTAGTGCTGATAATGAAAAAGTAGAGATGAGTGTGGATAAAAATCTTGAGCACTGTGAAACTGCTGGTGGCTGACCCCAAACATACTTATAAATGTTGTAATTTGGAAACCAAGTGAAAAGTAGATTTAGATGTAAAACATGTTTAGACCAACCACCTCATATTTTAGCCTGAAAGATGCATAATGAGCATTGCATATAATAGCCTAACATATAACCAATTGAAACATAATTCTTATATATGTAAGGTGTTGATGCAAGTCTGATGATACTCTAATACTATTGTCACACTATAGAAAATCAGTTCTGATTTAAACTAAAGCATACTTCAAACACTACTATATAGTATATGGTGATACAACAATCCAAAATGAAGGAACCAAACCCTAAACAAAAAAAATAGCTCATGCAGATTGCATAAATTCATCTAAAACTTAAAATATAGTTTTGTGAGTCCCTTTATGACTCATAAACATTGAATAAAAAGTTTGATCAGTACTGATAACATTTTGAAATGTTGCAAACATATTGCAAATCTGAAACTGAAAACAATACATTACATCTACAAACTTTATCACTATTCTTGTTTTGAAAACTCATTGTCATGACTTATATTTAGATTTTCTATAAAATATTATATTATATTAAAAAACAATTGACATACCCAAGTACCCACATCCCCTATTTTGAAAAATAGTCGTACTCGTACCCCAAGTACCCCTGTCCCCATGCAACCTTGAATAGCACCTATTCGTTGTTCTACTACTATGCATGTATTTTCTAACAACACTTCTACACCTTCTATAACCAAGTATTTGACATACAATCCTTTCTTTTGCTAACAAACATCTATTGGTATTACAACAAATTAATAGCTCATACCAACGGTGACAATAAACTAATACTACTTTCTAGTAGCTCATACTAATAATACTTACCAACTTTCTTCCTAGAACAATTCAAGGTGATAGGTATATAACATGATGACTTGTATCAAAGCCTAAATACAATAAATACAACTATCCAAGTTCCCTACTAAGGATAAAATGCAGCCTTAGTTAATTCCAAATCCTTTGATAATTATCACATTCTCTTTATGAATCAAGGATATACATGACTACTTTTTGAAACAGTAATGGAAGTCTACAAGAAATGCTATGGTCAAGAGAACTCTATGAGGTTATATATATATATATATATATATATATATATATATATATATATATATATATATATATAAGCTTATTCATAGAATAAGTAGTTGAAAACTAATATATCCAATCCTACTCATTTCCATTAATCTTTTTACTCAACAATGAATCTAAGGATAATGTTCCTTTAGGGCCCGTTTGGACCACGGCATATCGGCCGATATTCCAGAATACCATATTCTGAATATGCTATCCATTGTTTGTGGTCGACAGCGAAGGATGAAATTGGAATTTCGATATTCCAATTTTAGCCAAAAAATAGGCATATCATCTTCCACTTGAAAAGGTGGAATTGGAATATGGGGCTCATATTCCTATTTCGTATGCCATTTTTTAAAACTTTCGGGTCCGCATGCAAAGATAATTTTTGACATCCGCTTCATTTTGACCGTGTCTTGCGATTATTTCCTCTTCGATTTCCTGCAATCGCCTCGTCTAATCAACACTGGGGTTTCTAGATTCTTTTGCTTCAGGAAAAGGAGAGACTGAGGAAAAAGAAGAAAAATTAAAAGAAGGGGTGGCTGTCAGACGTCTTCAAAATAGGGACCCTAAGGCACAAGCAACCTTTGTTGCTGCGCCAATTGATTGCAGAAGATAGTATGAGGCCTGCAAGGAAATCGAACACTGATTCTCATCCGTTTTTTCCCATTTAATTTCTCTGTTGAGTCCCACAAAACCACAATGGCGACCAACAGATCGAATCCGTTGAGTCCCCCAATTTGACAATGCGAGGCGGCTGAATAATTCAAGATTGTCATTTTCGGGTGAACCAAACAGGTCATCCCATATTTCGGAAATCATTTTGAGAATTTGATCTTCCAGAATTTCATTTTGAGAATTTGATCTTCCAGAATTGACTATATCTGGCATTTGGTATTCTGGCGTCCAAACGGGCCCTTAAGAAATATGGACTATTCAGAATTTCTCTCTTTAATCTAGGAATTAAATTATAATTGTATTGATAGAAATTGGGTAGTGTAGTGACCAAAGTAGCCGTGTAAAAGTGAAGAATATAAAAAGTTTTTAACGTTTATTTGATTTTGACCTGACTACTAATATGTTCAGCAGTGTGGGACGTGTTCATTGATTCTACAAAGAGCTTCCTCTCTCCGAAATCTACACATATAATTTCTGTTTAATTTGTAAACCCTCAGAAGTAGAGTAAAGACTTTACTTATACTGTAGAGTAATTTTGTTGTATTTATATTATAAATAATGATAATATTGAGATGCTTGTTGTTTTAGTTCCTAAAGCCTTGCATGAGCTACTATTAGAAGGAATATTTCTATTGAATTTATATAAAATAAAATGAAAGAGACTTGTTAGAGGAAATAAATAATATTTACAACGGTTTAATTTAAATGTGAGTTCATAATATGTAAGTGTACAATTTATATTTTAAAAAGCGCATTAAAGAGGCAGACTTAAAATGTGGGAATCATATTAATTTATTACAAGTGCTAGGGAAGCCATAGATAATTGGAAAAAAATCTTGAGGGAACTTGGGTCCCTCACAAAGACATATCGAGTCCTTAGGGCCAGTAAAAATGATACTAATTTTTGTAAAATTTTTACAAAGCCTAGTTACTTTCTTATTATAAATTTGACTACGATAAGATGGGGATAGCAATTATATTTCAATGCAGCTGATGTGTAATTAATGATATCCAAATCACAAATAAATTTATCCATGGAACTTCTATAACAACATTTTGGATTAAGGATAGGAAATTTCCACAATCCATGAACTGTTGTTATGATTCTGGGTAAGATTGTGTGAAAATTTTTTACATAACGTTTCCAATCATACTCCATGATCCATCATCAGGATGAGAGAGTTTAAGAATGCGAAAAAGATGATGATGAATCATGGAGTATGACCTGAAACGTTATGCAAAAAAATTTCACACAGTCTTGCCCAAAAGCCTAACAACAACATTTTGGATGCTTGTGAATAGCTGTTTTAATTCAGGCTAAGATGCTTGATTATATAACTTAGGTAATAAAAAAATATTGTTGAAGCTTAAACTGTGTAGTGCTTGATTATATGATTCTGGTAATATAAAATATCATAAAAGTTATTCTGATTTTAGCTCGTTGTGAAAAATACCATTAAAAATATAGGGTTGTTTTGTGAATAATATTTTCCACCAACTTTTCTAACCGACATGATGTCTCAATGTCCACACTTTAACCAACAGGCAAACACCATGGAAAAAACATGAGGTAGTCTTAATAGCTTTATATAGAGAGAGTTTGGGAGCTGAGTATTGCAATAAATAAACAATAATTATGGGGATATTTTGATTTTCCCCTTGTTTGTTCTTTATGCTTCTAGTATTGCACATATTTCTTGCCAAGACACCTACAACAAAATCCCGGGAGAGTGTGTGGCACCATATTGCTACTCAATCATTATATATTTTTTTGAAAGGTTATTATTCAAGATGTTTGTGCATTACCATTTAGTGATAGTTTCTTACAATGGAAATAATGTTATTTTTGGATTTAATCTTATGCTTTTCCACGACTATTGTTGTTGTTACTGAAAAACTTGTAGCCACTCCTGAGTGAAGCATTGAAAAAACTGCTGCCAAGCTTATCCGAAGGGGATTTGACTTCAATTTGCTTATGGGCTGATATAGTTCGTTCAATATATCATTGGTCTTATTTCTTATACTTTGCCAATCCTCCTGGTCTTTGTAACTATGACTACACTCGTAAATCATTTTTTTAACAATAATTGATTTCTTTTCTTATATAAATATATACATTCTATGTATCTACATTAAGTGTACTGGCCTTGTGAATTGCTTTTAATGCCCAAAATTAGGGGACTTCTGTAACGAAAAAGGAGAAAAAGATTTGTGTTCCAAAACAAGCAACGTGATGTGTCAGATTTGTTACTGGTTTTAATTTTGATGGTAAATGCAAATTTAATATAAAATATTGTCTTGGGCTAAGGATAGTGTAGGGGTAGCATAAAAGTAAGTCATATCAGAACAGAATGAGATCCACAAGGGATCTCTAAATTACTTGATTAGTTTGCAATGCTTTTTATTGGAAATGTATAATCTGTCTTATGAGATGCGTGGCTCTGACTAGCCAACTTTGTAAGTAGAACTTCAAGCAACGTATGCCTAAAATTTAGTGCTAATACAAAGGTATTCTAGTCCTTTATTATCACTTTGGATTTTAGTCCTTTATTGTCAATGGAAAAGCCTTGTTGAAATCAGAAAGATGATCATAATATAGGGTAGTAGGTTGGCTGCGAACTAAATGAATAATAGAAAAAAGTGAGGCAAACTAATAGTTGTTTTTTAGGAAATAATAGGTAGATTGTTACTCCTACCAAAGTTTCTTGTCATTTTTGTTACATTGTTATTGTACTTTTTATAGGTATGCTAGCTTATGTGTAGTAGATTTTAGTGTCAATTTCAAATCATGGGCTGTATTCAAGTCTATATAGTATCAGACCTAATCATTTTTTTTTCCTGGTGTGAGAGACAGTTTGTTTAGTTGCAATAGGAGAAATTGAATCAACAATAGAAATGCATGTTGACTGCTTTGGGTACTCCCTCTTCCATCAAGAAAGAGTTCCATGGCGCAGTTGTACAGGCCAAATTAGTTCTTTGTAGTAGTGTCATTTCAATCAAGTTGCATAAGATGCACAAGTTGTTTAACAGAATGGGAGTTTATAAGACTTACACCGTTGATCCTTATCGTGACTGGAATGTTCCCTCTTCTTACTAAGAATCATGGTCAACTGGTAGTGGAGGCAAGGTTGGAGGGAATTAGCGGGAACAAGCAAATTGTTATTGTAGCAAGAGGAATCTTGCAAAGGTAGTAACTTTGCTACTGTGGAGTAGTGTTGCACAGGAGGAATAATGAGAAAGAAGTGGATATCATACAGACAACATGAATAAAGTTTAGATCAGGCTTTTAGGAAGAAAAGTGGCCGCTTTAGTGTGGACATAAGAACATCATGACTTGTGTGGGTGTGTGGGAGTATTGTGGCATGAAGGGCAATGACAGTGCTAGAATGGACACAGAGGAGTTGAGTATATTCTAATATTTATTTATATATATATACCTATATATATATACCTCATTAGATTTTTAATGTTTTGGTCATGTTTGCTATAGATTTTGAATAATTTATAATCTGAATACAAGGTTGAAGAATATTGAAAAGAGACTATTATTTAAAATCAAGGCTTTGTTTTTGAACTTACTCTGGCTATAGTTGATTTGAGAATATTCTACATTGGTAAAAAATTCTGTGGAAAGGAAAAGTTCAAGTGGTTACCAATAGAAAGCATACACACCTTTCTTTTGCTCGAGTTAAATGCATCATAACCACGGTCAAATTGTTTTAAAAAATTTCTTTGGTATTTGTAAGAAGGGTGTGGACCTGGATATGCAGACTTTGGCAGGGGATCTGTAGGGATCTGTAGGTTGTTGATTGCCCTTGGGGATTTCTTTGTCTCTCAGTTTACCTTTTTATGCTTTTAGGTTGTCTATCTAATCCTAGAGACTCTTAATAGTTTTACAATTAATAGTTTTATAGATATTAGAAACAAATTGACCCACAAACTGGCATATTTTTGCTTCCAACCTACGAAGTTATAATTCTATATCATAAGCAGAAGATAAAAAGATTACATACCATTTGCTTCTTGTTTTCTTCTATGTTCATCCATCTAGTAGATTAGTGGATCCTTATAAATAATATGTGCAGCTCGGAGCTTCTTGATGTACTCCATCATCTATTCCATTCTACCCTGTTTAGCACCAGACTCTTGCAGTTATTCCACTGAATTAACCATTAGTAGAGAACAATGTTCTGAAAAGTCGAACTAATTTAAAAGCATTTGCATGTGGGCACAGAAGTACCTTAGAATCATGATTTTATTTTCCTTTCATATTCATGTTCAGTAGTGCCTCCACTTTACTTTTAGTCAAAGTACTCTCTTCTCCTTCCTCTATCCCATTTACACTTACAATTTGAACTGATTGAATTGATTCCTGTACCATCTTCTTTGTCGAGAGGAGAGATAATTCCTCATGACCATTGTTTTTAAGTGCTGACATTTGTCTCATGTCATCTCTTTGAATCAACTTTCTTTTCTACTCTGGAGGGCCCAATGTCATATTCTCCTTCTAGAAAACACAATATTCTTCCTGATAAATTTTCCCACAAAGTCTACTCATTTTCGAGGAACTTAGACTCAACAACTGGAGGAATAATCAGCAGGACACTTTAGGTCTTATGGAAACAAAGTAAAATAATTTATTTTTTTGACTGTAGGAATCAGGTAGCTTTGCTTGTGTATAATGAGACCTCTGGTATCTATACTTGTGGGTATTTATGTAGATTCTAAAGATGTGGCCATGTAATATAGACACCGAAAAAGAAAAGTAAATTCACAGTTGCCTTTTACCTTCCAGCATTGCTATTCCTCGTTGTCCATCTGCAACTTGCAGTAAATGTACAAGTTCCCAAGACAACCTCATAATACTCTCTTTCTTGTCTGAATCTTTTGTGACTCCATCCCACTGTCCAACTGCTTCTCTTTCACATTTCTGAAATGGAAAAACGTGTATTTGCAAAATGAAAATGGTTGTAATGAAGGATTCTACACATGGATATAACCTTTTTAAATTTCTGGTAATCAAATATAGATTTATATCAGTTAGTGATTGATTTTAGTGATTTTCTTAGTTATCTTCTGTCATTCCACGTGAGGGGAAATGAGATATCATACAACTGCCTGCAGAAAAGCATTTGTTTTATACCTACATAACATATGCAAGAGTGCTATTTTTAGGCAAAGAGGTAAACCCCATATATTAATAATAAATAATAAAGTATAAAAATGTACAATATGACATATAATAGACCAAAAAGGTTCAAATTCATGTCCCAAAATGATAGCCAACTGATATCCAAACTCAAGAATGGTAGTCTAATTCTTCTGATTTAACTTGATGTTTCAAAATAGGCTGCATTCATCATGATGTGCCATGGATTGTTATAACTATCTCCTATGATTGTGAGCCCAGAAAGCAGAGTTGAATTCATTGGCAGAAGGTACTTCGGCCACACAAAACCATAACTTGAAACATCACTTCCATTAATGCACAAAATTCTTCCATTAGGGACCTGCGAAGTGAAGTAAAATTGCTCTGGATGCCCATTTTGGGCTTTTCCCTGCAGAGTGCTCTGCACTCCCCCCTTCTCACCAATCAACCCATCTCTATTTTCTCCTGAAGGACATGATTCCTCTGTTCTTTTCTAATTTAAATTGAACACCGATGGAATGGCCAAGCTCATCCCTTTTAATGATGATTTGCTCACAACCTTAGTCACAGGGTTCGCCGAATTTTCTGCAACTGGGAGCTCTGGCTTTGCGACGCTGATCACTACAAGCTTCGGCACAAAATCCGCGTTCATCCTGCAACTGGGAGCTCTGGTATTGCGACGCTGGTTAGTGCCTACAACTGTGGGCTCTGGTTTCGTGATGGCGAGTTTTGCAGTAAGCTGGTTCTTGCTGCCTCAAACCATCAATCTTGCTGCCTCTGTTGCCGAGCTTCTCTTCCCTATGTTTGAAACCCTAGACCTGGGTCTTCATATTAGGAAAAATAGTATGCCCATCCAGAAACTCATAAGATCAGCCTTCGTCCTAGCAACTATGTGGGCTGGTGAATTACTCGATGAATATCAGCCTTCGTCATTCAACAAATCCTTCAACAAAATAATTTTTTTTGGGTTCTCTTACCTGATAAGTGAAAAACTAGAAATCATAAATTGAAATAATACTTTTCTAGACGACAAATCGTAAGAGTAAACCTCCTTCAATGGTGCCCCTCTCCATCATTCACCAATGGAACCCTAGTAGACACCTTCCATGAAGGCCATAAACAAAAGAGAAGTGAAGGTAATATGAAAACTGAGAATCTTTTAGGTTTCCCTTATCGCATAATGTTTCTTTTATTAAAATTATTTTAATTTTTAATTTAAAATTTATTAATTGCATATGGGTACATGAAGGTGTATGGAAGGTGAACTCTATGATTACCATGCTTCAAGATATAACTTGTGGGTTCACATAGATGTTGATAAGTGGTGAGGAGCACCCAAGGTGAAAAGCCCTCCCTTTGTTTTGTTTTGTTGTGTTATCTCATAGTTGCTTAGTTAGTTTAGGAAAGTTTAGGAAGATGTTAAAGTGGTTTAGGGTTTGTTAAGTTAGTTTTTGAGTGATCTAGCATTGATCACTCATGACGTCCGGGGGATCAATGGTCTCTACCATCTACCTCTAGCACAAACCACTCATGACATTCAGGGGATCAATTTACTCTACTATCTACCTCTAGCACGAGTTTCTCATGATACCCAAAGGATTAGTGGTTTCCATACACCAACTTTATCTTATTTATGTTTTAAGACCCAATTCATTTTATTGTGTTTCCACTTTTTAAGAGAACTCCTAAATGCCTCCATTGCAACCACTTATGGGCTACGGTCATCATAAGGAGCTACTGCCTATGAGTACTCCATGTACCTAGTCCAAGGATCAACATCCCAAGACGGAGACCAAAAAAAGAATGTCAACTCGATCTACGCAAGGAGTAAAGATAAATTTTTCTCCGAGAGGGTTTGGAGCAAAAATCTAATTTTCTCCTAAACACCAATGAGAAGTGAGTCAAATTTTCACTTTTTCCACATAATAAGCACTTTTTTCAAAAGTGACTTATAAAATTTTGATTATTTAAATACTTAAATAATCAAATTAACCCTTTCCCAATTAAACAAATTGATCCCATATATTTGGAATTCAACTATGATAAATTAGCTGGCAAATAAAATTAACTATTAAAAATCCCCAAAAAACATTAAAATCAACAAAAAAATTAAATCCTTCTATGACAACTACAGAGCACTAAATGCATAGACAGTCACTGGTCAATCAAAATACAATATGAATCCGGATTTACCAATCACGTACCCGATGGAAATAATATAATACTACAGATATATCGTCCATACATGGATGACATTGGCTTAGTATGCAAGGCCAAAGCTACTATCTCTTGTGCCACTGCTAGGGATATAGACACACTCAAATCCTTCAACTCGAGCATAATGTGTCTAGTACCTGTTCATGAAAATAAGCAAACATAAAGTGCAGATGCTCAAGATAAAATAGATGAAGCACATATAATATATGATAACAAACAATGAAGGAGAGTGATGCATTGTGTGGATCTCATGAGTGAGTAACTACAACTTTGTAATGCCCAAAAGTTCGGGACAAAACACAACCAACAATTTTTATTTTTTTTTAAAAGGTTAAAAGTTCCACGTTAAAGATGCGGGTAAGAGGAGTCAATGATGAGGTCACAAAAGATTCAGGTGATCAACCTCAACAATGTTGTTTTCCCATAGGATGCTAGTTGAAATTTCAATATAAGAAGAATTCGTAAATCATCTTAACGATCAATTTTGTCGATCGTCAATCTATTAATCTTATAGATTATCCAAGAGAAAAAGAAGATTTATTTAATAACATTATTATACATATAGATTAACCAATTTCCCATATATATAAAACAAGTCCAATTTTGATTATTATAATTAGATTGTCAGTTAATGAAAATATTGAATATTAAATTTAATAATCGTTTACACCAATATTCGTTGCAAAATGAATATATACCAATTCAATTAATAATTACAACATAACAATTGATTAATAAACTTGTTAACTATTCAATAAATTTAAAGAAAAACATTAATTAATGATATATATTCAAAAATTATAATTAAATAACATATAAGAAATTAATTAATAATTATAATGTATTAATTAATTAATATATTTATTAAATAGTTAATATACTATAATATATCAATTAATATTACAAACATGCTATACCATTAGCACATGGTACCTTAAACCATAACAAAAATAACTTATTAAAACATTGTCAAATAATAACCATTTATAGATATTAACATTACATTAATTAAAAACATTTCTAAAAAAAATACTAACCAACTACAATCATTAACAAGACTTCAATCCCATAAAATAATAATTAACTAACAACCTAAACTAACTTATCTAAAATACTAACCTACTCACTAAACTAATCATCTTACCAAGTCAACTAGCCTATCTCCCTACTCTTAGCACCCTATCAAATCACAAAGGACAATGGAGGGGTGTGCAATTTAAGAGAGGGAAGGAAATTTAATTCAAGTTTTAATGCCCATCCCCAAGACCTGCGCCCAACTTGCACATGGGGAAGTGGGAGTCATAAAAAGGAAGTGAGATGTGGGTCCCACTCCTTCTCCATAACATGGGAAAGTGCCCAAACAAATTTTAAGTTTAATGCAAGCATGGACATGCCAAAGACCTGCGTGAGTTTATGAAGTCAAAAAAAAGTAATGTCATGAAGAAAAAGCTTGATGATGTGTCACCCAAGGACACTTTCTTGACCAATCCAAAGGTTTGCATTTAAAACAAAGATTAGACATCCCTCCACATGCGCCTAGATAAGGGAAAGATTATAATGAAGTATGGGGCGCACTTCAAGGGAGATGAAAAGGGCTGCAATAAGTATCACCTGGGTCCCACTACAAATTCAAACCAAAGCAAGTTGATAAAGTCAAAAAGCAGCGCCTATTAGGACTAAGAAGGGGACATCATAAAGTTTGGGTCTGACCTTTATGTGACTTGCGCCCCAACCAATGCATTAATTAAATGAACAAGACTGCTCTACCATAAACATGCGCCATTTTCCATGACAGAAGGTAAATGCAATAAAGTGATGTTTTAGTATATATTTTAATTGATTTATAAGGTGAGGTGGCAAGGTTTATTATTTTTAATTGACTGTGGTATGGATTTTGTATGGGATTTTTATCCCATACAAAATCCAGAGAGCATTTTGCTCTCTTAAAATCTGGAGAGTGTTATTTTGCTTACACTATTTTTACATCTTCTTGCAAACTATGAGTAGTATATCGTAATCATTTAATTAGTCTCCTTAATGCATAAGGAAGTATATTGTCTTAAGATTGATAGAGTATCAATAAGGGTTAAATATAGTTTGATTGCAAATCAATTGAGATATCAACATATAAATTAATTTGTTCATTCTTTCATAGATGTTTCATTACAATTGATAGGTCTAAAAGAGTGATATGAATCAAATGGAGATTATTTTCAATGATCATGACATTTAAATCATCATATATGAATCTGCAATATTCCTACTTCAACCAAAATATGAAATCTTATTGAAATTGATACAATATCTATTCTATCAATATTGAGAACTCATTTCACAAGAAGGAATGACTTCCTTATCTCAAGAAGTAGAATACATTGGATATGGAAGAAATGATTCATCATTTTCAATATAGTCATCTCCTCAACTAAAATACATATTCTTTGTGATAAAGAAGTATTCACATTTACAACTAATTAATCCCAAACTGGTGTAGATACTCAATGAGAGTTCAAGATGGAATAACAAAACTCATCTTCATTACTAATCTCTTACAACTTCACAATAGCCAAAAGGCATACAAACAACATTACAAAATACAACAAGAAGATGATCTTCAACAAGGATCAACAATACCACATCATAGGATAATTCTACACCAAGAGAGTGGACTTTTTCAAGCATCATCCACATGAGTCTTGACATCCAAACCTGCAAATAAAAAAAAATGGAGAACCATGGGTGCTCACCACCCAACCTAGGTCTCTTATGAGACCACCCCCGAGCTTGGAGAACCAAGGCCAAACGGGTATGCAACAAGATCAACAAGATGCTCACAAACAATTCACACAAATGCACATACAACAAATTACTCCCTTCCAAGGTTACACAAATGAGTCTTACAAGCTCATTGAGAGGGTGGAGGTGGGCTTTTCCAAGGGGAGAATGCCATTACATACAAATTTTCTCACCATGAGTATTCAAATGCCTCTTCAAGGCTACATATCCAAATGCCTCTTCAAGGCTACATATCCATGCATATCCAAATGCCTCTTCAAGGCTACATATCCAATATCTCCATACACATACTTTGCTTATCAATATCCACGAAATACAAGAATACAATGGCTTCCATGGTGCCCATACACCATGAACTTATCCCTCTTCTCCAAGAGAAGAGACTCTCACCTCATGGAGAGCCCAACTAACCCCTCCACCCGTAGGCCACTTCTTCCCTTCCCAAAGGGTGAGTAATGCCTCACACCCATAAACAAGAACTCCCTCAATCAAGCAAAAAGAACAAGATCAAACCATGAAATCAAAACCCAAAATCCCTCCATTACAACACATTGTCACAACAAGAACCAAGATTCATATGCATGAGAAAGCAAAATATAAGTTAATCTAAAGAGCAAGTAGAAAGGCTTCCATGAGAAGAGTAACCAACCTCCACAAGTGTGATGGAAATGGAAATTTGAGAAGAGCTTATCCACTATCCTTCCTCAATCCAAACCCTAATGTCTCCAAATGTGGAGAGTGGGTGAACACCCACTAAATCTCCTAAGGGCCTCTAAAAAGGCCTCCAAATCTCTACCCACCCACCATCCATTAATGCAAACTTGACTCTATGACCTTGTTGTCTTTCCTTGTCCCCCCATGATAAATGCATGATTGAAAGAAAGGGTGAAGTTGGGTAAAGATCATGACTTATCAAATTTCGAAGTCAAGGGTAAATGGGTCATAAAATAGGTTACCAAGATCACTAGGGAATTATAGACATGCTCAAAACCTTCCTAACCCATAACCCTATCCATTAGATACTTAAATTATGCCAAAAATGACCCTTAGAACCCCTTATTGGTCTCAAGAAGTGACTAGAACAAGGATGCATTAATAAAAGCACATAACAAGTGTCAAATGACACTAACGATTACACATTACATACCCAAGGTCATGTCCTGGATGACAACAAGAAATTAACTAATAATACACCTGCAAAGATCCACATTTACAAGGAGTTCACATTACAACGAGGCTTTTAATCCCATATTGGATTAAGCCTTGGCTTACTCAATTCACATTTGTTTAACCTTGGTTCTCTGATTAATTCCATGGTTCTCTTACCTGCACACTCCTCAATGCAGCATCAATAATTCAAGGAAGAAAAACCAATACGAATAAACATATAAGATATAACATCTTCAATTTAATCAAAATTCAATTGCTTAGTTCAATTTCATGATTCAATTGCATCTCTAATGCTTACTAATCTTGTAATTCAATTGAATTCATGATCATCAATAATCTAACATCATCACAAGGTAATCATCAATTACTCATAACATCAATGCAGCGAAGATGTCTAACATGATATTCATTTGCAACATAGAATTCGATTGCATTCTTACAATCGCTTTCTCATAATTCATGATTCAATGCATATATCTAATCACTTTCATGTAGTGCATAATTTAATTGCATATAATTTTATACACATAAGTTATAATTTCTACTGCGTACTCAAAGTCACATAAAGTACAATGCCCACATATAGATCATAATCCAAATTCAAGCTTGCAAACATATAGAATACATTCATTATTTCAATTCAATTCAATCTACATAATTTGATTGCATAACTTCATAGTACTCCTAATCTCAAAGATTCTCAATTTTCCTTAGCATGATATTTAAGATAAATCGATGGTTCAACATCGGTAAGGGGGTAACCATAACAATTAGGTCCTATAAAATTCTTATCACAAGTATGATTAAATTTCCTAATCTAGGAAAACAAAATGCAGAATAATCCTATTAGTCTAGGATCTAACAAATCCTTGTTCGGGGTTCTAAGAATATCACCAAAATGTCACTATGGTATAACCATATAATACATCATCAAAACATTACTCATCCTCCTCGTAGGAGTTACTAGAATCATCACATCAACTTATTAATTTAATCCAAGATAAACTTAAGACTTAACACATACTAATTTGGCATTTACATCTCGACTTCTTGAAACTAATCCTTTCGACAAAAGTACTCAAAGGAGCCTTAATAGTCTAGCTGGATCTATGATTTGCAGGGTAACATACTGCATCCAAGATTCACTTTCACAATTAATAACCTAGAGATATCACCTCTGTCATTGCGACACTTAGTTGATAGGTCCTGATATGAAGGTACAATATATAGGTCTATTCCGAGGTACAATTCCGTTAGGGATTTACCAATCATCCAGATACTACGACACCCCTTAATCCTCCAACATCAAACTGTCAAGGAAAAGGTGGAAACGGGGTGGACCTTACAAACTTTATCTCACTTCATACTGACACAAAGGATAAAATGCATAGCAATGGTGCGGTTAGGTAGTAAGAAAATCATATCTTTAGATTACATTGCATTTAAATTAAAAGCACTTAAATAAACCATATTATGACTATTCTAAGCATAAATCGTTGAAAGTAAATAAATGATATATTCTCAACACATGGCAATTTATAAATGAGTCCAATAAAATCATCCTAATATATAATCAATAGTCTCTGTAATGAATAAAACGGAGATCAATGGTAGATCCCCAAATCCTACATACATCAGAATACCAATCCTCCAAAAAAGTGAATCCAATTAGCACAACCAAAGAGTAAGGGTCTCAATTCGTAATCTACACAATGTAGGGTTTTGGATTACTTATGAAAGAAATGTTAATGATGTGTAAATCTGATATGTAAATGTGATAAATGATTAAAGAAAAGTAAATATAATCTATGAAAGTATGTGCAAAAGGAAAATAGGAGGAAATGAACTAGCCTTGAAGAAAGAAGAGGCAAATGGACTTCCAGATTTGATTTTGAATACTGTAGAGATGTCGGAATCAGGTAAAACTCTAGATCTGGGTTTTTGGTGTCTGTAATTGCTTTCTATGAAAATATCAGCCTAAAAGGATGAGGCCAACCTAGAAGACCTAGTCTAGGACGATGTTCAAATTTTTTTTACCTGGTCTCTATAGCTCTAAATCTAATGAAAATTTTAGAGGTTCTATAACTGTGTTTGAAGCTCCCGAATCCAAATCCAAAAATTCACAACCTACTCTTGTGCACATAAAAGATGAGGAAGAAGGTTTAAGGGAGGGTTTTTCCTCATTCAAACCCCTATTTAGGAATCAAACTTTAAATAAAATAAATGTAATTGAAAGAATGCTATCATATATAAGAGATTAGATCTAAACAATGGAATATATCATACCATGTAGATGCAATTGTCTCTAAGTATGTGATCAAGAATTTTGATGCAATAGCTTTGACTCAATACAAAAACCAAAAAGGAAATCATGTAAGACAAAACCTCATGTAGTAGATGTTGTAATTTTTCACAATGTTGGATTAAGGAAGAAAGAGAAGAAGAAGAAGAAGACTTGATGGATGAATGTAGATATCTTTCCTTGATTGCAAATTCCTTTTCTTGAACTCCAATAGAGGAAAGAAGCTAGCTCTATGGAAGGAAATGCCTTGAATTCATGATGGAAATGATGGAATGAAGAATTAAAATTCTTGTAGACTCTTGATAACTTCCTTGCACTTGAATGCTTGATAAAGGATGTCTTCACCAATGGATTCTTGCTTGCACTTGAATCTCTTGAATGTAAAATGAATGATAGCTCACATGTGTGTGTGATGTAAGTTATGGATGTAATAATGAATGAGAAAATTAGAGGAAGAGGTCTCCTTTTATACACATTTTGGGGGTCAAATTTCACAGGTTGACCTCAATTAAAGATCTACGAGAAAAACCCTTGCATCATGCCTAGAGCCAACCAAAGCACAAAGCTCTGGGGAAAGGCCAAATTGTATGGCCTTGTCTAGGACAAATCCAACCTAGTCGGCCTTGTTTAGGCAAATCAAATTTTTCTTCAGTCTTAGGGGAGTGTACCAAAAAGGGGTGGTGAAAGCCACAGACTGTTATGAAATCAAGGAAAATCTAAAAATCTAAAAATACATGCATAAGGACCTAGGTGGAAAATGAATTATGTGAATGGATAAAAAAATGGGAAATTGTGCATAGAAGTTAGAGCCAACCTCTAGTTTAAACAAGATTAAAGGAGAAGGAGCTTTATTTGAATTAAATGTGCATTTAAGTGCAATATGAGGTCCTACCATATTAAACACACTAGAGTAGGTTTAAAATGGTCCTAAAATGAGCACAAATTAAGTGCTTCCTTTTTAAGACGGTAGAGTCTCGAATACAACATAAACCAAATATCATCATAAAACATCATGTCAAAATGCTAGCATCATCATGCAAATATGATAAAACTGACATCAGTAACATAATCTATCCATCTATCACAAACAAGATACTGGCAACCAAAATAATAACTATCATCGAAGAATCTCATCACATAAATAATCAGATATAATAACCAGAGTATATCTCAGATCTAAATCATCATGGGATTGAATGAAAACATGGGAGGCACTATATTATCTGCATCAAGGATTTCTTCAATAATTTTTTCAATAGAACCCTAAGTCTCTTGAGCGGCTAACTCGGCTATTCGGTTAAGATTTTTCTCTTTCTCATTAGATTGATATGGGTGTCTTTGCATATCTTCCTTTCTTTTCATCTCTTGTGCTCCTTGTTTAGTGAAACCTTCCTCACTATCATGAACCTTTTCCTCTCCTACTCTAGGAATTTCATGATATGTTTCCTCATAGTCCAGATGTGTTGGCATTAGTTCTTCACCCCCCTTCTTTTCTTTCTCTTCTCCACCATTGGGAACATCAATTAGTCTCAACCTTTTTCTTTGTTTTATTCTTCCTAATAGTTTGGAGTCAGCCAAATCTTTGAGTAATTGTTTGAACTAATTGTTATGGTTCTTTCTCTTCCTCTAAATCTATAGTGTCCAGGACTCTTGAGTCTATGGAGAAGAATGAAATTGGTGTAGATTTCTCTTAAACTAAGATAGAAATGAGAGATTGTACATGATTTTTAGAAACTGAAGGTGAACCTTTAGTTGTTGGAGCATAAAAATGAGAAGGTTTCCTTTTCTCAACACCCTTATAAATAGTCTTGACAACTTGGGTTGGATGTGTTCCAATTATTGTATCTTTCTTTAAAGCTTCTATTTAGTTCTACGAATAACTCTTCTCTTGTTCACCATTCTTCTCCACTATATAAAACTATTCTCCAATCTCCTTTTGTTTTTCTCCCTTAATATATTTTTTCTTCATACTATCCTCGAGTGAAGGAGTAGGGGTTTCTTTATTATCTTTTCTCTTGGCAGAACCTAGGTCTAGTGATTCATCCATTTTACTCTTACTCTTTCTCTTTTATTTATATTTCCCCTTTTCCTTCTAAACTCTCTTTATAGGGTATTTCATTAATGATCAAGCAAGAGTATCTATAGGAGGTTTTTGTGTTAATTTTTTATTTCAAGTCTTAACTACATGGGATGTAGTTGCAACCATTTCTTCTTTCTCCTCAGAAGAGTCCTCTTCTAGTTCATAATTATTATCTTCTTCCTCATCTAAGGAGTTGGATTATTATTTTATACTTTCTCCTTTTATACTTGATTCTACTATTAATCTTAATTTCCTACCCCCAAGACCTAGATTACTTTTCTTAACCCTTTTGATCTCTAAAAACCTCCTCTAGGTCATCTGAGGAATACACATTTCAAAATATTTAATATAAAATATGATAATAGAAATTATGGATAGAAATGTGATACAAGATTAAAATTTATATATTGATTATTTCATGCCTTATTAAGTTCACATTGTGTTCACTAAATGATCTTGGATTGTAAACACATGTGAAGGATAAGTCGAGCTAAAGATATTGTACAAATGCCTGATCATAAAAAGGTAACAGAGAAATTTGATAACCAACCTAGAATTTGTGTGATGCTAAATGCATCAATAGATTTAGAGGATTCCTTGTGACACTGTCATCAAGCTAATGTGGAATGTTGATCTCTATTGACATGGCCTTCAATCAAGTCCCATGTGTGCTGCTAGACATGGCCCTTCGCTAGGAAGTGAACCAAATGTTGAATGTTTGATTAATAGTGTTTCCTTATAAAGGAAACTTATTTATTTCACACTTAAGATAATTTAAGTATGATCATCTGCAACCTCCTCTTGAGAAACTGCAAGAATATCATAAAAAACCTCTTGATGAACACTATGCCAAAAATCTTTGTGAACCATTGAATTTTTGTAGAGTCTGAGTTAATGCCCATTGACCAACAATTAAATTTTTACTAGATCTATTGTTTACAATTTCACTAATCCATTTGGAAAAACTTTAGCTATTTCATATGGCCCTAGCCAATTGACACAAGGAAGGGTCGGATGAGGGGCCAAAGGCACACCCTAATCCAAATCTACCTTGCAAAGATCACACATGGAAGCACAACACACAAAGTGAGAGAGAGAATACATATCAGATCCATTATATTTCATCAAATAGATTCATACATGCCAGGCTGTAAGGCCTTCCTAGTTAGGGCCAAATATTATAATTCAATTACAACAATCCTCCAACATGCGAGGCTTCATAAACTATCTTCAACTCCTAATCTGATACCATTCATCTTCTAGCTCTAAGTTCATGTATCCACCCCCTAAACTACAACCAAAAACTAAAATATATACAAGAGGCTACCGAACAAGTCAGCCTCCACAGAAAACTAAAACAAACAACTTGGTAAGCAAGGATAACCGAGCGCCAGGAAAGGATAACTGAGCGCTATGGAATTAACCAACCAGCTCGGTTAACAAAGGAACCGAACAACTACTGAGCCAACTTGGTCAAAGAAGGAACCGAGCAACACAGAAAACTCAAACTTGTTTTTGGTGACATAGGATTGCCAAGGACCTGAGATGCTCCTACATCAGACACTTGGGGTTATTTGAAATGATTCTCTAAATCATGCAGTAGGTACAACCCAAGCTGAATCCATCTTAGATTGTGAAATCCACAAACTATCTTCAATCGGTCTATTCTTCCACTTTACCAGATATTCCATATAATGTCTTCCTCTTGTGCTTTTGCCAACTCTTTGTTCCAATATCTCCTCAACTTCTTATGTCTGTCTTTTAGGATAATCATTTGTTATTGTCATTTCTTCATTCGATTCATGATACTCATATAAATCAGCAATGTTGAATATAGGTGATATATCCATATCATCAGGTAACTCAATCTCATAAGAATTTCCACTGTCAAATCTCCTCAATATCTTGCAAAGACCAAAATTCTTCATTTTTAGCTTCCCATATGTTCCAACAGGAAATCTGTCTTTCTTCAAATGAACCATTACTTCATCACCAACTGCAAAAGTCTTATGTCTTCTTGATCTCTCATCTCTGCATTTTTACTTCTGATTACTTTTCTGCAACTTATATTTCACTTCTTCATGCAATGTCTTCATGAACTCAGCAAACTTTACCCCTTCAACACTTCTATTTTCTTCACCAGCAATATCCTTCAAATTTGATATACCTCTCGGTTATATTCCATTTACAATCTCAAAAGGTGTTTTTCCAATACTCCTATTCACTAAATTATTATATGCAAACCTTGCTTGTGCCAACACATAATCTCAATTACTCGGTGTATCTCCAACTAAACATCTCAAAAGATTACCCAAACTTCTATTCACAACCTTTGTTTGTCCATCAGTCTATGGGTGAAATGTAGATATACCTCAACTCGATGCCAAACTTTCTCCAAAGAGTCTTCCAAAAGTATCCAACAAATTTATTGTCTCGATCAGAGATGATACTCCTCGATAATCCATGCAATCTGACAATTTCCTTAAAGACAAAATCTTTTATATGCACTGCATCTGATGTCTTTCTATAGGGTATAAAATGCATGCCATCTTAGAAAATCTATCCACAACAACAAATATAGAATCATTACCTCTTACTGTCTTTGGTAAGCTAAGAACAAAATCCATACTGATATCAATCCAAGGTTTCTCAAGAACATAAACCGGTATATATAAAATAGTATTCTGACTTACTCCCTTTGCAACTTGACAAATTCCACAACTTTTCACAAATTTCTGAACATCCTTATATAGCTGTGGCCAAAAGTATTTCTCCTTAAGAAAATTCAATGTCTTGTCAATGCCAAAATGTCCAGCCAAACCACTACTATGTTTATTCTTTATCAAATTAGTTCTCATTGATCATCTTTGTATACACAACTGAATACCTTTAAACAACATACCTTCTTGAATGAAATAGTCTTCCCATTTAGTACTCGGTTGATCTTGAATAGGTGATCTTCACTTTCTCCATGGCTCAGAAAAATCAGGATCAGTTTCATACAATACTTTCATATCATCAAAACCAAGAACTTCAATTCTCATCTCGGTCATCAAAGATCTTCTTTTACTCAATGCATCAGAAACTTGATTAGTGACTCCAATCTTATGCTTTATCACAAATGTATAACTGTAAAAATATTCAACCCATTTCATATGTCTTTGATTCAACTTATTCTGACTACCCAAATACTATAAATCCTTACGATCAGTATACAACACAAATTCACTTGGTATCAAATAATGTCTCCATTTCTTTAGGGCTTGAACAATAGCATATAATTCTTGATCATACACAAAATATTTCCTTTTTGCATCATTCAACTTTTCACTAAAGAAAGCAACAAGCTTACCTTCTTGACTCAACATAGATCCTATTGCACTATCACTTGCATCACGTTCAACTTGAAATACCTTATTGAAATCAGGCAATGCTAACACATGCAATTCAACAACCTTCTGCTTCATAGTCTCAAAAAATTTATCAGCTCCATGTGTCCACTTGAATTCTCTTTTATCTCCTCTCATATTCTCATTCATAGCATTACAAATGGAACTGAAATTCCTAATGAACTTTCAGTAAAAACTTGCCAAACCATGAAATGATCTTACCTCACTAGCATTCTCAGGTGTAGGCCAATTCAAAATAGCTTCAACCTTTTCAGGGTCCATTTTCAAACCATCAGCTAAAATCACAAATCCCAAATACACAATCTCCTCTTTCATGAAGGAACACTTTTTTAGGTTAATCAACAACTTTTCTTCTTTCAACCTTTGCAATACTTTCTTAACATGTAACAAATGCTCTTCTCTGGTCTTACTGAATATCAGAATATCATCTAGGTATTGTACACACAAAAGTAGTGCACTTCTATGAATCCTTACATGCAAGGAAACTCAAGAATGAGCCCTCACAAATCGATCCATAGCTCTCTATGCATGGAGTTGCAAGATTATGGATTTGCTCTCAGCTAGAGCTATTGAGCTTGTGACCTTGCTAGTCAACCATACAATGAGAGATTCAAATGAAGACAAGGGCAAGAGTGCCAATATCTCCAAAGAATCAAATGGAAATGCAATGAAATGCAAGCTAATAATGAGAATGCAAATGTGCAAGCTATGCTATGAAAATGGAAACAGCAAACTAAGCTATGCAATGGAAATAACAATGTGTTACAACCCTTCCTATTAAGCTAAATGAGTTATTCTAAAGCTTGAAAGTGAAATCTAAGCTATGAAAGCATAAACATGAACTACTATGCAAGAATGGAAACTAAATTATGAAGCAAATGAAGAACTCTAAAATGCAATGCAACAATGATCTTCAAAAAGCTCCAAATAATTCCTGCAGCATAGAGTTAGCATAAAACAAGTGTCTCATAATGAGGGAGAGAGCTCCCCTTTTATAAGAAATGAGGTGAAATGGACCATTGAGATTAAGAGGCAAAAAGTCTTAATCAACAGTGGAGCTTGAAAGAGGAGCAATCCATGTGCACAAGTATCCTCCAATGAGAAAATAGGAGTTGATTTTATGTCCATGTGAGACAAAAGGTGCTTTTCTCCTTTTTATAAAATAGGAATAATACTTTATTTGTGCAACTTAGGATAAGAAGAAAAGTGGGGGCTTTTTATTTAATAAAAGGGGAGGAAATATTCCTTTTAAGTAAATAAAAACTTAGGATAAATGGTTAGCCCATAGGATAAAAATCCAATATATGATTGAAATTAAGACTTGATCAAAAAATTGATAATGTTGAAAATATTGATTATTGATAAAACTGATTCAGGATTGATAAATCAAATAAATGGGGCCCAAAGTCTAGGCGACCATTTTTGGGTGCATACAGGTATACAATCACAAATTTACATAAGAATTTCTTCAAAACTTCATTCATCAATCTCATAAAAGTACTTGGTGCATTAGTTAAACCAAAAGGTATAACCAACCACTCATACAAACCTTCTCTTGTCTTAAAAGAAGTCTTCCACTCATCACCTTCTTTGATTCTGATTTGATGATATCCACTTTTCAAATCAATTTTGGTAAAATACTTTGCTCCAGTCAAACCATCAATTATGTCATCCATTCTTGGTATAGGAAAGCTATATTTCACCGTTATCTTGTTGATTTCTCTGGAATCAGAACACATTCACCATTCTCCATTCTTCTTGGGTGCCAATACAATTGGTACTGCATAAGGACTCAAACTTTCTTGGATCAAACCTTTCTGCAACAATTCTTGAATCTGTCAATTCAATTCCTGATTCTCGGTAGGTGTCAACCGATGTGGTGCCTTATTCGGTAAAATAGATCCAGAGATTAAATCCATGCAATGATCAATGCTTCTCTTCGGTGGAAAACCATCAGGTACATTGTTAGAAATGATCTCTCTATACTCGATGAGTATCTTATCAATCTCTTCAAGGATGCTATCCTCTGTTTTCTTACTCGATTTGTTAGGAATCACAACAAAACATACATCATTCTTCTTTAAATCCTTAAAAAAATTTCTTCCTTCCATCAAGAAAACTTTCACAGATGTACAAACACTACTAATAGGTTCTTCAATCAAAGGTAACAAGATTTGTCTTCACCCATGAGTCCAAATAGTATATTTATGCAATCTCCCATCATATATAGCATGTCTATCATATTACCAAGGTCTACCCAACAAAATATGACAACAATCCATAGGCATGATATCACATAACACCTTATCATACTACTTTCCAATTTTTAAATTCACATAACATTGTTCACTTACCAAGAGTGTATGCTCATCTTTGATCCATGAAATTTGGTAGGGCTTCGAGTGTTTCAACCTTTCCAATTGCAACTTTGTCACCATTTCCTCAGATGCCAAGTTCTTTGAGCTTCCACTATCAAAAATTCATCAGAAACACCCACACTTCATCAGAAACTCTACATCTAGTCTTGAACCAACTTTTCCTTACCAAATCTTCCTTATTACTTTCACTCCAAAGTGCTCTCCGAACCATCAAGTTATTTTCCTTCTCAGGTTCATTCGGTGAGTCTTCATGCACCAAAGCATTTCTACTACTATCGAACTTCTTACTTGCATGTGTACATTCAAATGATCTATTTCCTTCTTCTCCAAAATTATAACAAGTTCCTCAGAATCCACCTAGATGTTATAACCACCTCGGTAGTTATTGCCTCTTCCTCTAGATGAACTTTCACCTTTCCACTCGGTCTTACCTTTATCCAGGTTTGTCTTTTCCGGATCAAATCTATTGTTTTCACCATAAGATATACCTCTTCCTCTAGGGAATCTAACACGTCTACCTCTTTGTCTTTGCTCATGTCTTTTGTTCAATTTATCCTCAGCTTTCAAGGAAAATTGATAAGCTTCTTCAATGTTTTCCAATTTAACCAAATTGATTTCTTCTTGGATGGAAACTCTCAATCCATTCAGGTACCTAGCAATTCTTTCCACTTCATCTTCATCATGTCTAGATCTGGTATCTAATCTATAGAATTCCTCAATCTAATCTTTTATAGAGCTATCTTGCTACCTCAAACTTTGTATTCGCAAGGTAATCACAAGGTAAAAACTTGCCTTTCAACTTATTTACCATCTTATTCCATACCTTAATTTTGTCTTTTCCTTCCCTCTTTCTGTCCAATTGAAGATGTTCCCACCACAAGGATGCATGAATCTTCAACTTTGTACTTTCAATCTTCACCTTCTTTTCCTCAAGGATATTTTCATATTCAAAGTACTTTTCCATCTCGGTGATCCAATCCACCAATTCATCTGAATCCAGCTTTCGACTATACTCAAGAGGATTGAAATGTGGTGTAGACTTCAGATTTATCAAAGCTTTCAAAAATATTTCCTCGCCCTGATCCATCACAGGTGCAGATTCTACATCACCTTGTTCTTCATCAATTTCATCATCACTAACATCTTCAAGATATCTTCCTCTATGTTGGGCTGTCTCAACAGCTTCTAACCTAGCAGCAAGTTGTCTCAACATGTCTACCAATCTTGGATCTATATCTTACCTCCCATGAACCATCTTGAAACCCTCTACAATTGCAGGCCAGATCGCAATCTTCTACCCCACAAGAAATCAACTAGGGTTTGACAAGAAGGAACCCTCAAACCTAGATTCACAAATCTAGATCCAGATCTCACCTTCACTCTGATACCACCTGATGTAAGGCAAGGAGTCAGAGGAGGGTTCAAAGGCACACCCTTATCCAAATCTACCTTGCAGAGATCACACACGGAAGAAATAACACACAAAGTGAGAGAGATTGCAGACCAGATCTATTATATTTCATCAAATAGATTCATACATGTCAGGTTGTAAGGCCTTCCCGATTACGAATAAATATTACAATTCAATTACAAAAATCCTCCAACATGTGAGGCTTTATAAACTATCTTCAACTCCTAATATGATACCATTCATCTTCTAGCTCTAAGTTCATGTATCCACCCCATAAACTACAACCAACAACTACAATATATACAAGAGGCTACCGAACAAGTTAACCCTTTAGATCCACCATTAACAAAAGGAACAACCAGATCTAGGTCCACATGCTTCCCAATGATAGATACCAACATTAAATTTGCAACAACAATTAAGTGCACAAGTCGGCCTCCATAGAAAACTAAAACAAACAACTCGGTAAGAAAGGATAATCGAGCGCCAAGAAGGATAACTGAGCGCCAGGGAATTAACTGACCAACTTGGTTAACAAAGGAACCAAGCAACTACTGAGCCAACTTGGTCAAAGAAGGAACTGAGCAACACAAAAAACTCAAACTTGTTTTTGGTGACATAGGATTGCCAAGGACCCGAGATGCTTCTTCATCACAAATGGGTTTGAAATTTGTGTTAGTGATCTTTGAAGTGAGAATAAAAATGAGTGACCAATCACCTGCTTGAAACTTCTTGGATTTAATATTGTAATTATACCATTTGATCCTTTGGCATTGAACAAGTTTAGTTATGTTGACTACAACTTTACATAGTTTATGTAGTTCATTCAATTATATTATCCTCTGATTTTGTGATTCTGATATATTTATCCCAAGGTCTAATGTTGTCCTTAATTTTTTGTGTTCAAACTCTATAGGCATAACAAATTTGTTTCCATAAACCAATTCAAATGGTGTGAATCATGTAGTTGTTCTCCATGTAGTGCAGTAAGCCCAGGTTGCTTCTGCTAATGTTGATGACCAATACTTTTTATGAAGTGACACATTTTTTTTGTTAAGATGTCCTTAATATCCCTATTTGATACCTCTGATTCACTATTTTCTCGAGGATGTAATTTTGATAACCTTAAAAATTCAAGGAATCATATTTTACAATAGAAATTATTTACAAAAATTATGTAAAGCCTTTGAGTGTCCTACTTGTAACTATATAGAATAATATCAATGCCAAAAATTATATTTTGAGAGAAGAAAACTTTGAAGAACCTTGTGTAAGTAATAATGCAAAAAGTGTTGTTGATTATTTTCAAGACCTAAAGGAATTGATTAGCGCCATGGATGCATTTGACTTTGTAGTGCATAAAAAATGAAGATTCACATAATCATGATGAGAATAATGCATTAAATCTCCCATAAATGTCTTAGCTCCATCAATGCTAGGAAAATAAGGTGGCTCTGTTAGGAATAACAGTCTACCAATACAACTAAGAGGGGGGGTGAATCAGTTGTATGACAGATTAGTAAACTTTAAACTTTGAATAGCAGCAATATCAAATCAAATGAACACAATGAATGCCAACACAATAACACAATATTTTTTGGTGAGGAAACCCTATTAAAGGTAAAACCCCGGTGGGAATTAACACCTAGTAATGACGTACTGAGAGTATAGTATCCTTGTTAGAAGATTTAGCCCTATTAGGAGCTGATTAAAATATTACAGTACATAGTCCTTGTTAGAGGATAGACCCTGTTAGGATTCAAGAAGAATAAGGTAGGCTCACTGTCCAAAGAAGGTTATGTCCACCTTCAGAACTCATTGTTCGTAACACAAGTGTATGTAAAGACATACACAATCTTGAACTGTCTAATAGCAACTGTATTTTCTTGATCAGTTCCAATGAAGTATATAATTTATCCTTTTCTCTACATCCAACAGACACAAGCTCGCAGCTTCGACAATCCTCTTTTACATCAAATCCATTCTTCCATATCTTTTCAAAAGAAAAGATCTTACATATATACCCTATTACAAAGTAAATGATCAGGTCGGCTAATTAAGCTTTCCTAATATAAAAATGATTACATAACTCCTTGCTAAGATACACACGGTATCTAAAATAAGTATACAATAATTACAATTCAAGAATTTAGGACCAACATCTGTAAATCATGCTCGCCATTCATGATACACACTACAACTCTGAAGTCAACTTCCAAATAGGTCATCTCTAGAACACACGTCACAAATGACATCATCTTGCTTTATGTACCTTGCTAAGATCATCGAACATTCTTCAGTACCCTATCTGTCATCCCTTAAGCTCGCATACACTGAATCCTCATCGCCTATAAGATATACCCAAAACTCAGAGACTTACTCTGCCAGCTTCCACTATCAATGTCCAGTAACCAGTCTTCACTAAATATTATGTAACTAAACCAATATGAAATATTATATCATGTGATCTTAGATATAAGATCACAACACCTTCATGTACACACAACTGACTTCGCACATTCTGAAACATCCTTACAGTATATGTACACTGTAATAACTAGTATGTTCTCTCCATAGAAACATATGTTGACAACAGTGACAAAACACAAATGACAACAACAATAATTCCAACATCACTCAACATAGTGATTAAACATATTAAATGTATCCAACAATCTCCCCAATTCATTAGCAATATCCAAAAATCTCCCCCTTTGGGGTTCCATAAGTCATCAAATGTCTTGAACAACTGTATTCAATGGTCAATTCCCCTGAGGAGTAGATCCATACATCAAGTCCAGAATATGATAAGGCTCTAAAAACCTCTAGACTGATGCATCCCTGCATCATTTAATTCGCACTAGGAGGGGCCTGCACCCCAAGCATACCTTTGAGATACTCAAAGGTATCTTTTGGCAATGACTTTGTAAAGATGTCTGCTATCTGTTCCTTTATGCTAATGTATTCCAACCTTATTTCCTTCTCTGCTACCTTATCTCTCAAGAAGTGATACTTAATAGAAATATGCATTTTTTAGAGTGCATCATAGGATTCTTTGACATGTTTACTATACTGATGTTATCACAATGGATAACCACTGGTTCACCAAAAGTTATTCCAATATATTTCAGCATTTGTTTCATCTAGACAATTTGAGTGCAATTAATAGCAACAACAACATACTCAGATTCTGTAGTAGATTGAGCTATACAATCTTTCTTTTTACTTAGCCATGAAACCAACTTTTTTCCAAGGAAAAATGCACCTCCACTTGTACTCTTCCTGTCATCAATATTCCCTGCCCAATCAGCATCAGTATAAGCATGTAGTTCAAAGTCATCATTTCTATCATACCATAAGCCATATTCCATTATTCCTTTCAAATATCTAAATATCATTTTTATAGCAGCTAGGTGTGTCCCTTTAGGTTCTACCTGTTATCTAGCCACAATTCCAACAACATTAGCAATATCTAGTCTGGTGTGAGTTAGATATTGTAATCCACCAACCATTAATCTATACTTGGTTTGAAAAAAACACTTCATCTCATCATTATTTGATTGTTTGTGACCAGTTACCATGGGTGTACCAACTGGTTTACAGTCTTCCATTCCAAAAAAAATCAACATTTCTTTAAGATACTTAGTTTGAGAAATAAAAATCCCATTCTTGCTCTGATTTATTTGTAGTCCTAGAAAGAAAGAATTTCGCCTATCATGAAAATCTCAAATTAATTCTCCATTTCTTTAGAAAATTTCCTACACATTTCATCATTGCCTCCAAAGATAATATCATCAACAAAAACTTATATTATCATAATTCCATCTTCACTAGTTCTTAAATACGAGTTACTGTCAACATTAACTTTTTTGAACCCAAGGTGAAGTAAGTATTTGTCTAACCTTGCATACCAAGCCCTTGGAGCTTGATTCAGTCCATACATTGTCTTCTTCAACTTGCATACCATGTCTTCATCTTTGGATAGAGGAAATCCATCAGGTTGTTCTATATAAACTTCTTCTTCAAGATCCCTATTTAGAAATGTAGATTTCACATACATCTGATATACCTTGAAGTCTTCCCTGATTTGAATTATGTTCAATGTGTATAATGTTGTCCCAATAGCTTCTCTCCAATGGACATGTGATATATTTCCTTCAAGCAAAATTGTCCAAGAAACATCCAATATTGTTATGTTTCTTCTCTCTGCTATCCCATTTTGTTGTGGAGTCCTAGGAGCAGAAGTCTTCCTTTGTATTCCATGCTCTTCACAATATGAATTGAATAGATCTGAAGTAAACTATCCACCTCTGTCTAATCTCAAACATTTTATCTTTAAGCCTGATTCATTCTCTACTTTTACTTTGAATATCTTGAAATTTTCAAATGCTTCTGATTTCTCTTTCAAGTAAGTGATCCACATCATTCTAGAAAAGTCATCAACAAAAAGTATAAAATAAATTTCACCATAGTATAATCTTGTCCTTGTAGGTCCACATAGGTCTGTATGTACCAAATCCAACTTTCCTTTTGTTGTATATGATTTTCTTTTACAGTTGCTTCTAGTTTGTTTTCCCATAACACATTCTCTACATACAGTGTTAGATGGTTTCAGAATCTTCGGTAGGTCTCTTACTGCATTAGTCAAGCTTGCCTTCACAATATTATCAAAATTAACATGACAAAATCTTATATGCCATAACCAACTATCATCCAACTTCACAAAAAAATAAGAAGCTCCAGATGTATTTAACTCAAACACATTACCTCTAGATTTAGTACTGGTTGCAATCAAGTTTCTTATCTTACCTCTGATAAAACATCTCCCATCAATGAACTTTAATTGATACTCTTTGTCCATCAACTATCCAACACTCAACAAGTTATGCTTAAGTCCATCAACAAGCAGTACATTGTTAGTAATAGTCTTTCCATCCAAAGAAATAGATCCTACTCCTATGATAAGCTTAGGAACATTGTCTTCAAATCTTACAACACCACAATCATATTTCACTAGTTTAACAAATTTGTTTTTGTCTCCAGTCATATGGTGTGAGCAAGCACTGTCCATAACCCATTCAAATTTCTTATCAACATGTGATACTAGAGTTTTTTCCTCATGTACTATTTTTTCATCTTTGATAGCAATAAATCCAATCTCCTCATAATCCAAATCATCATCATTAGAAATACCTTCACTAGCATAATAACATTCCTTATCCTTTGAATACTTAGGCTTGAAAAACTTAGGTTTGTGCTTAGGAACTCTTGTAGGACATCTAGATGCAAAGTGACCTATCTTATTGCATGAAAAACATTTCAAAGGTAACTTTCCTTCAAATTTACCCTTAACTCTCTTTTCTTTTCTAGCGATCAGTGCAACAAGTTCATCTAGCTTTCTTTCTTCTTCTTGTATCTGTTTCCATTCATTAGCATATTCACCAAGCTCTTCTTTTATGTTCTCACTGCTGGTGCTCGGAAGTGTAGATATTATCTTCCTGTGTGTAGATGCCTTAAATGATGTTTCAACTTTAGGTACATAATCTTCCATTTCTGCAACTTCAAAGGTAGTTAACTTTGCAATCAACATTTCTTTGCTAAAGTTGGAGTCAAATGTATGATTTCTTCTATAGCCTGAACTTTGGTCTTGTAGATTGGTGTCAATGATCTAAGGATCTTCGTAACGACTTCTTCCTCTTCATAGGTGCCTCCAGAATTTCTGATTCCAATCACAACCTTTGTAACCCTTTGTATATAAGCCCTAATATTTTCATCATCCTTCATTTGTAGTTTCTCCATCCTTATTTTCTAGTTTTGTAACTTTTCTTGCTTGGTAAACTTGTCTCCTTCATACAATGCTTCTAATCTTGTCTAAATCTTGTGTGTCAAATCTAGATCTTTAACTTCAGTAAATTCTTCTTCAAAGAGCACGTTGATCAGTGCTTCCCTTGCGACCATGTTATATGAAAATATCTTATTTTCATCATCAATAGCTTTATCCAATTCATCTTCAGCATTCAAGGTTTTGTCATTCTTTATAATCATCCAATAGTCAATGCCCAGACATAGCAAATGAGTTCGCATCTTGTTCTTCCAATTGTCAAAGTTTTCAAGATCAAATTTTGGACTATCCTTCCTATAGAATGTCATCTCCAAGATCACCTCAAGTTGTTAAGCTTTCTCTCTAAGGGATAGTAGCTCTGATACCAATTATTAGGAATAAAAGTCCACCAGTACAACTGAGAGGGGGGTGAATCATTTGTATGATAGATTATTAAACTTTAAACTTTGAATAACAGCAATATCAAATCAAATAAACACAATGAATGCCAACACAATAACACAATATTTTTTATCGAGGAAACCCTATTAAAACTAAAACCCCGGTGGGAATTAACACCCACTAATGATGTATTGAGAGTATAGTATCCTTGTTAGAAGATCTATCCCTGTTAGGAGCTGATTAAAACATTACAGTACATAGTCCTTGTTAGAGGATAGACCATGTTAGGAGTCAAGAAGAATAAGGTAGGCTCACTGCCCAAAGAAGGTTATGTCCACCTTCAGAACTCATTGTTTACAATACAAGTGTATGTAAATAAATACATAATCTTGAGCTGTCTGATAGAAATTGTCTTTCCTTGATCAGTTCCAATGATGTATATAATTTATCCTCTGCTCTACATCTAGCAAACACAAGCTTGTGGCTTCCACAATCCTCTTTTACATCACATCCATTTTTCCATATCTTTTCAAAAGAAAAGATCTTACATATATACCCTATTACAAAGTAAATGATCAAGTTGGCCAATTAGGCTTTCCTAATATACAAATGATTACATAACTCCTTGCTAAGATACGCAAAGTATCTAAAACAAGTATACAACAATTACAATTCAATAATTTAGGACCAACATCTATAAATCATGCTTTCCATTCATGATACACGCTACAACTTTGAAGTCAGCTTCCAAATAGGTCATCTCTAGAACACACACCACAACTGACATCATCCTGCTTTTTGTACCTTGCTAAATTAGAGAACATTCTTTAGTACCCTATCTATCATCCCTTAAGCTCTCATACACTGAATCCTGATCGCATGTAAGATATACCCAAAACTTAGAGACTTACTCTTTCAGCTTCCACTATCATTGTCCATTAACCAGTCTTCACTAAATCTTTTGTAACTCAACCAATATGCAATATTATATCATGTGATCTTAGATATAAAATCAATTGACACCTTACATAACTCCTTGCTAAAATAAACATGGTATCTAAAACAAGTATACAACAATTACAATTGAATAATTTAGGACCCACATCTGTAAATCATGCTCATCATTCATGATACATGCTACAACTTTGAAGTCGGCTTCCAAATAGGTCATCTCTAGAACACACACCACAATTGATGTCATCCTTATTTCTGTACTTTTCTAATATCAACAAACATTCTTTAGTACCCTATCTATCATCCCTTAAGCTCGCATACACTGAATCCTCATCGCCTGTAAGATATACCCAGAACTCAAAGACTTACTCTGTCAGCTTCCACTCTCACTGTCCATTAACCACTCTTCACTAAATCTTTTGGAACTCAACCAATATGCAATATTATATCATGTGATCTTAGATATAAGATCACAATACCTTCCTGTACACACAACTGACTTCACACGTTCTGAAACATCCGTACAGTATTTGTACACTGTAATAACCAGCCTGTTCTCTCCATAGAAACATATGTTGACATCAGTGACAAAACATGAATGACAACAACAGTAATTCCAACATCACTCAACGTAGTGATTAAACATATTAAATGTATCCAACAATCTCTCCAATGCATTAGCAATATCCAACAGACTCTATATAGATTTGAGAAAAACATCAAAGTGCCACAAGACATACCCTTCATCTCAATGTTTCCCATGACAACAATCACCAACTTCGAGTACAAAAATAAAAACCTCTTAACCCCAACTTCTACAACCTGAAAGGTCTATAAAAGATGCACCATTCTAGAATTGTATGGAGCTCCTTCATGACCATGTAAGTGGAAAATCAATTCAAGAATAGAGAGAAGCGAATGCAATAATTTCATTTAAAGAGAGCTATGGTGAAGATGAAACAAATGAATTGCAATTATGAAACTGTTGATCTTCCACCAGTACCACATGAGATGATAAGACTCTTTGAATTCCACAAATTTTGAATTTAATTTGCTATTGTAATTGATTGACTCTTTGAATTTCATATATTATAAATGATTGTAACTGTCATTTCTTTTTTAAGATAATAAAATGAATTCAATTTATTTCCATTGTAGGAAGCCTCTCAACTTAATAATATTTACAATTATTTTGTGTATATATAGATACTATAACTTATTTATTAATTATACAACAATATTATTATTATTTATGTTTATTCTTTTGATTAGCACTATAATAGATTTTTATGATATAACACTTTTGAAATCTATACTTACTAAATTAATATTTAATATAAAATAGTGAAATAATTTAAATATCAATAATGCCCAAAATATTATATCAAATACTAAAAATGTACTAATTAAATTCTAAATCTAAAAAGAAAAAATACTAGAATTTAAACCACCTTGACAAAGCTAAATCATAAACTGAAGTTTAACAAATAAAAATAAAAATATTAAACTTCTCCAATCTACACAATCTACAACTCTGCAACTCTATTGTCTTTAATTAATTTAATAATATATATTTAAAATGACAAAATAAAGAAATCCTTCAATAGCTATTATGAATTGAATCTAAATTCAAAATAGTGCTAATAGTAATTCTGCTGTATCAAGAATCCACTTTGCATGCTAGATGGGAAAGAAGTACATACATTATTTTTCCAAGACTTCCTATACCAATATTTGTAACACTACAAATCACCTACGCTTGAACATTATAACACATAAGGGTGAAAAAGTTCATTTTGGATGCTAAGTTATATAGTCGATGGCAAAGTCATATTATAATAGAAATATTTGATAACATCAATTCATATTTTTTACATACATCTTTTTTAAGATAAGTTTGTTTGATGGAATTAAATAATGCTGAAATTGTAACATACAATTCAGAAAGTTTTCAATTTCCAAAATAGTTTTTAGAATATAGCACTGATTTAATAAATTGGTTGCAGAAAATCTTCATTTTAGCATATGATGTTGCGTGTTATTATTAGTTTACTGTGTGAAAGATTCAGTGGCTTGACTATATATGCCACAACAATACACATTGTTTTTCCAATAGTTCTTATACTTATAACATTTCTAGCACTATAAATCTGATATGATTGATTATATTTAAAAATTGAATGAAAAGATATTATTAAAACTGAATCTTGTTATGCTCCTGAAATTGGTGCCATGATCCGTCGTTCAAATGGAAATGGATCAAATATAATACGATTTTTAAATTTATGTAAAGAAAACTAGAGGTTTCAATTTTGAAAAATAAATTGTGTAGTCGTAAAAGTTTTTTTTTTTAAATCTGATTTTAGTCTAACTGAGTATCACACATATTTGAACTAATGAACCTTCTCAATGACTGGCTCTAACTAACCATAAAAAAATTGATAATATAATAAAAAATAACTTCAAAAATTAAATATTGATTTCTCCTCTAATAATATAATATATAAAATAAAAATTATAACTATAAATTCTAAAACCTGCCTAGTTCTAATTCTAACTATAATTATCAAATACAAATAAATTAAATAAGATTTATATTATTTTTAAATAAATTTACAATGATTATTAATAATTTTAAAATAAACTAAAAATTAAAATCTAAATATATGAGCAACATTTTCTATTCTCAATTTAAACTATTATTTTAAACCATTCAATTTGAAATGTATTAATTTTTAAATGAAAAATTATAATCTATATATAAATGATTCCTTGCATTTTTTTAAATTTTTTTAAGCAAATGTTTTTATATTTTAAATAACAAATGTATCTATTATAAACCTTTAAAAAAATATTATTTTTTAATTATATTTTATGACTTTCTTTTTTATTGTAAAGGATTTTTTTTATGAAATATGCTTAACCATTAATTAAAAAAGATGAATACATAATTCAAAAAATAAATATATGGAGGATATTAAATCACTCAACCAGTAGTGTCAAATGGGTTGAGCCCAAAAACCATGAGAAACATGGGCATAGCCTAGAAACAGAAAAAAACCTAGGCAGTAGCCAATGAAGGAGGGTCAGGGTCAAGATTGGGGTCTCGAATAGATCAACAATCAGTTGTCTCTTCTTCTTCTTCTTTATCCTTCATGACGAGAGAAATAGTCAAGGAAAGCATAGGAAGCCATATTAATAATGAAGGCCAACCAGAATCACCGCCCGAACTAGGCCAACTTGTAGCATTAGGAGGAACACCGCCAATAAAGGGTCATCTAGAGGTAGAGCCACTAGGAGGTGGAGATGTCGACCACTAACGAGGGAAATCCTGATGGTCATTAGAATGATGTTGAGGAACTAATGAATGTGGTGTGTGAGAATGCTCCACAGAGGAGTTATGACCACGACGACAGCCATGGGATGGTGAATGGCCACCAAAAATAGAACTATCTGGCCGAACCCTAGAAACCATACATGGGGCGCCATTACCCCAATGTTGTAAAAGATTTGCAAGTGGGCCACTTCAAGGGCCACCTTATCTGTCTGTACTCGAATATGTAACATTACATTATTGCAAATACACACTTTAGCAAAAATAGAAATAGAAGTATCAATACATGAGTGTGTGAATATAACCACATTCATGTCTTTCCAAATAGAAAGTACTATTTCCATCTTGAAAGTATGCCATATATGAAGGAAATATAGGAGAGTCACTCAGAATGACCACGTGCCAAGTGAAAAATTCTAGTCAAAAGGGAATAAAGACATCATGAATCCACACCTAGTACTATTGTGCCCTACTACAAAACCAAAAAATATGAAGGAAAGATTCAAGATGGCCACAAAATGGACAACGGGGGTCTGGTACCCCCAAATGATGAAGATGGGAGCCTAAAGGCAAGCCTTGGAAAAGAATACACTAGGTTAAATGAACAATTTTAGGTTTTGTAATAGCAGACCAAATAGTAGAAAACTTCTTCCTCGAAGTTGCATGTGAGAACTGCAAATACCAATGTTGGTTCAAAGTATAGACCATAAGCAAATGGGGTGAGAGCTAATAATAACCTAAATGTGGTTTGTAGATGGAGAATGTTGTCTTTGGGTACCAGCACCAATCTTTCCACCAAGGGTTGACAGATGAAATACCAATTTTGTGTATCAATTCCAAAGGTAGAGCTAAGATCACTGGATCAAAAGTCTGACGATCTTGGTGGTTAAGGTGGAATTGAACTTGTCGGTGCTCCTAGGTGTGTATACTCATTGTTGGTCTAGAAAAAAGGTCTCGAGGGGTCTGAATGCCATGCTTTTGAAAGTGAAGAGCATGGATACTTGGGAGACGGGCCAAAGGAAGGCCTTGAATCAAGATCAACAGAGACCACCAAATATTATGTTAATTTAAGGATAGCCCATCATGAAATATAGCTCCATCCTAGCGAATCCAAGGTTTGGGCGCTTCCCAAGTATGTCAAATGCTTTTACCAAAAAACAAGCCCTAGATTTGAACAGTCTCTCTCACTAGAAAGAGGGTTTGAAAACCAATCCCCTTCCATGTTGGTCAATGGAGTGGGTAACCAGATGAAATAGAGTTTTGGACAAGAATCTTCCAAGCTTCATTGCCAAAAATGGATCAAATCATACATTTGACACACAAGGAAAACTCTTGTTTTTGGGTTGAAATAAGTCTAAAACCTCCAGAGTTTTTGGCAAGACAACAAAATTATTGTGGAACTCTATGAAAGCCATGCTTTTATGTGTCTATGGCCCAAAGGAAAACACATAGTAAATTTTCAAGTTTACTATAAGAAGATTTCAAAGGTGCCCAATATGAAGAATAATAAACATGGGTGGTTGCAAGAACTTTGGAACAAATTTGAAATCTCCCTGCTAAAGAGAGAGGCTTTGTGATCCAATATGCAAGCTTTTTCTCAACATTTTCCAGGATGACATTCCAAAGCTCAGTAGTCGAGGCATGGAAAGAAAAAGAGATGTACCCAAAAAGTAGAAAACTTCCCCATGTTGAATCCATTTCCAACCAAATTGAAGAACCCAATCTGGCACTGGTAAAAATGATTGCCTTTAGCAGAGGATCTTGTGCCATTGGACAATAGATCTAGAGGCAAAAAAAAAGGTTTGCAAGCACTAAAGTGCATTCTAGATATTTTCTTGGTCTTCATTCAAAGCACGAGAAAAGTTCATCATCCGCAAAATGCCAATTAAAAAGATAGGAAGATGAATCTCAAAGAGAAATTCCCCTAACCCAATCAACTAAAATTGTAGAAGTAATAAAATAACCAAAGTCCTTTGTTGCAAGAACATAAATGGATTTGGCCAAATGTCAACCTTGTTTAATGGATCTAAACAAACCAAAGGTTTGAGATGGCGGCCATTAATTGGCATTAGTGAACAACATTTGAATAAAATGGATAAAGTGAGGACCAAATCCCAAATCTTTAAGAATGGCTAAAAAGAAAGGCCATTCAATGTAGTCATATGCTTTAGACAAATTAATTTTGATAAAAAAAACATTCTCTTGTAAATGTCGATCCCACTCTATGCCTTCCCAAAAAACTATAATATTATCCATGATGAATCTAGATTGGATAAAACCTATCTATTTTGGATGCACAATTTGAGGGAGAAGGTCGCAAATCTTGAGAGAAAGAACCTTGGCAATTATCTTATAAGAGACATTAAGCAAGATGATGAGACACCAATTACATATATCTTTAGGATCACCACCCTTAGATATGAATTTAATGTTTCCTTTATTTATTTCTTTTCCTAATGAGCTAGAATGATATGCTTCTAAATACACTTTATGCAAATCAAAACCCACACAAGGCCAAACTGCTTTATAAAATTCATGAGGAAAGCCATCACATCTTGGGTATTTATCATCTGCTAGGGAGAAGGTAGCTTCCTTAAAGTCTCTGAGGGTCTCTAACTGATCACAAAAGGCCTTTTGCAAATCAGAGAGCCGAGAGGGAACAACTACAAGGCATCCTTCAAGGATTTTTGACTAGCAGTAGAAGGTTCCTATGTAGTGAAAACCTTTTTATAATCATGCACAAAAGCTTGAAAAATATTAGGAATCTCAATAAGAACTGAATTTCCCTCTTTGGTTTTTTTAATGCCGAGAGAAGATTAATGAGGTCGAAGAGAAGAAAAAAACTCCTTAGTAGCTCAGTCTGCAATCTTTAGCCAATGCATGTGTGCTTTAATCTGAACACTTGGGTGAATGTTGAAAGTTGGGTACCAATTCCGCAGAAGTCCACTTCCAAAAAAAATTGCAATTAGAAACGGGCAACCGATTTTAATGAATCGGGCACCTGTTTAGGTTTGAGAGCCTAATCCATATTCAAAAATTAGGTGCCTATTTCGGATTGGGCACCCAAAGCGAAATGGACGCCCAATTTTTACAAATCGAGTTCCTGTTTTGTAAAAATTCGGGCACCTGTTTCACAAGTCTATTTATTTTTTATTTTTAACCGTTTTATTTGTCATTTTCACTATTTTGAGAACGGGATCACATTTTGCAGAGCTCAGGTGCCTGTTTTAGCTTCTCCTATCGACCCCCTCTGCCATTTTTTTCGTGTTCCAGGTACGTACTATTGTTTTTTATTTTTTTTTATGATTTTTCTCATAAAAATTATAGTTTCAAGTTTTTTTTAATTAAAAAATGTAGTTTAATATTGTTTTCAAAATTATTGTATAAATTTAATTATATTTTATGTTTCAATTAGCTCTTTTTAATTTTAATTTACTTTGTAATTATCATACCAAAGTAGAAAATTGTTAAAACTTTTAATTTAACCCTAGGTAGTAAAACAAAAATGTAAACCTAGACATAATTAAATTACAAAACCCTAAATAGAAAACCAAAACATAAATTTAGCAATGTGTAAATAATATAAGAAACCATAGGTAGATTTTTTTTACCTAAACAAAACTCTCTCTCTCTCTCTCTCTCTCAATGTTCTCTTTGATGTAGAGGTGGTGTGTACTGGTCTCATTGCCCATACCTGATTGTGAATGATCAAATGATGAAACAACTTCCCACTCCTAATGTCCTCTCAAGGACTCACCTTCTAGGTTTCCCCAAATGCACCTAGTGCCTCCCATATACCATATCTTCACATAGGTCTTCAAACTTCATTCTAACTTCATAGAACATCTCATCATGGCCTATACACCATGTTCCATCAACCCACTAAACCTGGATAACAAGTCCTTTACCCAACACTCACCATTAGCCCTTACAGCTAGTAGCCCAAACCAGTCAATAATTTTCCCTTTTCTCTAACATTCTTGAAACAACTCAATAAAGTAATGATGGTTTTAGATACCCTTCTGAAATATTTAAATCCACCCCAAGACTTAGTATAAACGTCTTTAGACCATACTCAAGATCCAATAACCTAGCAACTCTAAACTAGGCCTAATCCTTCCCCATTTACAAAGAAACACATAATCCCACTCATTTCCATGACTTCAAATTATGAAAAAGTCCTTCTACAGATTACAAAACAACACATTTTCTAGTCCTTATTGTTTCACAATTATCCTATGGTCTTAGCCACTAAACCCTTACTTCTAGGGTCATACATCTAGGGTCTATTCAAAAGGACCTCCACTGTGATCTCCAGACCAAACCTACTGCTCAAAAAATTCAATAAGGACCCATACATTAACAATCCATCACCAAACACCTTTGTTCACAAGGAAAAATATCCTTCCATTTGACTAGTGTCAACCGGGGCTCATCTTCAGTCAGCAACTTCTAGCCATCATTGTTCCTCCATCATGAATCCTCCACATCCCTATATATGATTAGTATAGTACAAGGATAGTATTGCATGGTTGTACTCTCCCACCAATCATAGTGATCATAGGGGGTGGGAGAGTTACAACATCACAAAAAAACTCAAATCAACAGTGCTCACTATGTCTAACCAGTCACTGTACTAGCACACCAGTCAAATGTTCTTCACTTAAAACATAATGAAATAGTGAAAAGAATGCAAGGAGAGATAAGTAATAACTAATACAATATTCCTACATCAAGAACTAATCCAAAACATGTTTCAATCAATCATGATAACTCATTGTTCCTTGACTGTACCCACAGGACAGTGAGTTAATTTGCATAGAATAACTTTGTTCTTATTGAATGAAAAATTGTTACATTTATTTTCCAATCCACAACCATCTCTACATATGCCTACTCCCCATCAAATAAGCCTTTCAAGGCCGGTTACACCTTGCACAATCATAACAATCAATTACATGACTGTTGTCGGTTAGTTACTTGTTAAGATTTGTTGTATAGTTGACACCCAAGTGTCAACTTCAACAACCTATTACCATTAAGGTGTTTGCAACATTTCCTTAAACTTTTTAAAGGTCTATTACCCCATCAAACTCCTTAGAATCCTAAATCTACCTACAAGCCTTACTAGGCCTAGTTTTGCCAACATGGGCAAAACACACACTTTGGCACCTTTTAGTGCTTTTACAACATTTTATTGGCTCTATTGGTCATGTTACATTTATTATGGATCTGATAGGTCTTTAGATTACTCCTCAAATCTAAGATCACCATAATGACCCATAGTGACCCCTTAGGTGCACTTTGACCTTATGAATTCCATTCAACTCTATTACATGCCTTTATATGTTTAGGCTTATTACATTCAAATGCATCAAATACAAAATGGACCATAGGTCCAATTACATTCATATTTTGATCCTTCTAGATCATTCAACCTTCATGAGTCTAAATTACTATCTTTTCGTGCCTTTTCCAGGGTACCCTGCACCATACTCCCAAGGATCAAATCAATCCAAGTCTCTTGGATTGGGAGTTTCTTTCACTTCATCCAGTCTTTGTCCACTTCTTGTTGAGTACATTCCATATAAATGTACCTCCTATACCTGTAAAAAAACATCATGTGCCAAGCACACCTTCTTGCATCCCTCATATCTATGTGTCCATAGATGTCTACAACATCATCACTTGCATGGTGAACAGTATCAAACTCATGCAAACCTGTCACAAAAGTGTTAGAAACAAAAATAACTAAGTCTTTCTTATGCACCAAAACATATGTTTGGTATACCACTACTTCATTGGATTCACTAATGCATCCTCCTTCTCACACACTCCTTGTGAGATCTTTGTTTTTGTAGACAATTCTAATTCTAAGATCTCTCCATGACCATTTCCTCTTTTATCTTCATCCCCATGTCCTAGGCATTCTCTCATCACTCCACCCTTCTCTTGCCATTCTTCAAAGATGGCATCTAACTCATCCCATAGATCCATCTTGTCTTCAAGATTTTGAACACTTATCTTCTTACTACCTTGTCTAGTCTTCTCACCACCAACTCTTTGTACCCTCTTAGTGGGTCCTCCATCTAGTAGATTCTTGTCTGCAATAAGCCTTTTGACAAGCCATACCAATCTCTTCATCATCCTCTTATGCCAGCTATTGGCTCCTTTCTTCAATGTTGTCTTTAAAAGTTTGAAATATGCACTTCCCAAGGTCATTGTCATCTTTGAGACCTCTCTCAACTCATCCTTCCAATGCCATCTTCCTTGTCATTCAAACATTTCATCAATGGCCTCTTTCATAGCCCTATCTTATCTTTTTGCAACAACTTGTAATGGACATTTGACTATCACTACTTGGATTTCTTCATCCATGCACTCATCCATTGCCTCAACAACCTCTGCAATTCCCTTCCCTATCTCTGGCATCTCAACTTCTTGAGCCTCTTATTTTTTTGGCCCACACATCACCATCTTCTTCTATGTCCTATCATCTTCTTGTTCTAACTTGTTCGTGTGCATTCTCACTTGCATCTCTATTTTTCCTTCAACTGAACCAGTCACCTTAGCCAATGGCTTCTCTAGGATCTTCCCTTGATCCACATCTCTTTGTGCTTCATCATAGGCTAGCTTCTCCAAAGTATTCTCTTCTATCTTGTTGTCCACATTGTCTTCTCCCCATTCCCTTTGTCCTAGGAACTCAACTCTTTCAAACAAGAAACTTGTTGGCATCCTCCATGATGCTTCATCTTCCTTCAAGGATCTCAATATCATTTTCCTTCCACCATGCATGAAGGTTTATTTATTCAATGCTCCATCATATAAGGTACATTTCTCTACTTTCCATTCCCTCCCAAGGATCAAATGGCATCCTACCAATGGAATAAAATCACACAAGACAACATCCTTAAAGGGTCCAATGTTAAAGTGAACATATACTTGCTTTGTCACTTCAACTTGGCTTTCAGCATGTAAACCATGTACCTTGTAAGGTCTTCTATGCATTGTTAGCTGGAAAGACTACTTTATTATATGTTGTGTATTTGTTATGTTGTTTCGATGGTAATTAGTTATTACTAAAGGGCAGCTAGGTTGGGTGGTGACGTTTGGTCACACCACTTCGGGTAGATAAATATGTACCACCTACAGGTGAAGAATTATTATGGATTATTATGTGAATGTACTCATGCATTGGAATGATTAATGAAATCATCTATTATTCTTTGATATATTATGTGGTTATTATATTTTTTGTACTATGTCTATGCAAAACTAAGTTTACCCCAGCGGGCAAACATCTGGCATCATTGCCAAATCAATCTGGCAAGTGACAGAATGAGTGGAAGGATGGGAATACCATTGGAGGAGAATATCAATGTGAGGATGAATGAGGATGGAATCATAGAAGTTTTTGAAGAAGAGCACGCTCTAACAATTGATGATTGAATAAAATTTATGCCCAATCTTTTAAATAAAGATAGAAATAAAAATGCATGAGATGATGATGGTGAGGCCGCACAAAGGGCTTTGATTTTTGTACAGCAACGTGAACACTGACATAGGCTGAGGCAACTTGCCCAAGACTAGCTTGCCAGAGGGTTTCCTGAAGGGAACCTTGGAAGTGGTATGGAAGGTGCATAGGCCGACGAGGAACAGTTCACTTTGTCAGAGCATCGGAGAGTGCACGGTAGGGAGGAACTACTTGTGGAAACACAACTGAGGAAGGTTTTTCTCTAGGAAGAGAAAGATTAGTTTGAGGATCTAACCCGTACACCAGGTGTAGAGAACCAAGCCCAAGGAGGGGATGGTACAGCTAAAGGTGCTATTGATGCACAGACAAACCCTCTATTGGAGCCAACAATGCAAGCACCATAAGGGCAAGTCCCATGGGTTAACATTGCATATAATAATCAAGGAAGTACAGGTACGAGTGCTAGCATAGGCGGTGTCAGAACACCGAATCCATCACCGATACAACAAGTAACCATGGCCGTGAGTAAACAAAAATTTCCCAAGTTCACGGGCCAAGCAAATGAGGATCCTATTCAGCACTGTCGAACTTGTGAAACTATATGGACTACCAATGAGGTTACAAACCAGGATGAATGGATCAGATAGTTCTCTATGACATTAAGGGAAGGAGCCATCAACTGGTATTTGGATGTAGATATAGCAGGCTTGATGACATGGGACAACGTGAAAAAGGCTTTCCAGACAAAATTTTAGTTGTTGAGGGACGATAATTAGATTCTGACTGAAATTTATAACACAAAGAAAATGAAGAGTGAGTCAGTCCATGCCTACAGGAGGTGACTGAAAGAACTCATTAGGAAGATGGAATCAGTTCCAGTGGACAAAATCAAAAAATGGTTATTTGTGGAAGGACAAAAAAATTCCCTCTGGAAGAAAATGAAGATTGTACCACCCATGTCGTACATCAATGCATACAGTCGTGCGATGGACTTGGAGAGTGAATGTAAGACCTCCAAGAAAACTAAGTCTTCAGATGATGAATTGGAGGTGAAAAGTAGAAAGGGAGAATCAAGTAAGAAAGTACTTGCTCTACAGAAAGATCTTGAGAGAATGATGAAATAACTTAAGGCCACCAAGGGAAGCTCAAGAAAAATTGAGGAAGATACCATGTGGTGTACAGACTGCAAAGAAGTAGGACACACTAAAGGTTCTTGTCCCAAGAAATCCTTTTGCAACATATGCCAGACTGCGGGACATTCCACCAAAGAATGTCCCTACAATTTGAGGGCTAGGAATCAACAAGTGCTCTTCACCCAAGAGCAACCCTCCACATTAGGAACCGATGGCCAACAAAATGTTGCATCATCCAGCAGTTACAAAAATAACTGACGGGGAGCCAGAGGAAATAATGAGAACAATAACAACAAGCCTTGAATCCAATATGATGCAAAAGGGAGACCTATGATGTAGTTTATAAATTGTAATCAATGGGGACATTTTACCTGGGATTTCTAGAAAGAGGCTCCTGATCCACAGAAATTGTGTTGGTGGTGCAGACCGGGGGACCATGAGGAAGCTAACTGCCTGAAGCCTGGCTGCAACATCCTTGACATGGATTGAGGGGGCACCGAAAATATTTTGGCAATCACATGTGCACAAACCAAGAAGGCCACATATTGTGACCCTCAGATGGAGAAACTAAGGGTGCTTGAGGTGAAGGTCGAGATCGAGAAGGGAATGCAAGACCGAAGGGACTCCACAGATATCGACACTTCTACCCGAGCCATGGTAGAAAAAAATATCTTGAGGCAGATGATGCAACTGGAGATATCAGTAAAGGTCAAGGACCTACTAGAAAAAATGTTGAATCTGAAAATGACCATATTCTTAGGACAAAACATTCCAACAAGTGCATTTGAACAGACTGAGGTTCCTGGCGGCTCCGCATCCAACCCCATGACATTGTCACTAAATAGTGGGCAGAACCCTACAGTAGTGGAGATAGGTATCTTGGATACCATCCTCACTAACACGATTGTTGACGGTGGATTTGGGGTGAACTTTCTACTGGAGGAAACTTGGAAGAGCCTAGGGAAACCAACATTGTGGCTGCCAACCTTCAACTTACTAGGGACCGATCAACACAACATCAAACCCCTCGAAACCTTGATGGCACAACATGTAACTATCAGGACCTAACCGTTCATCTTGGACTTTGTGGTAATTCCCCTGAAGCAGAAGGGGTACGATTCCATCCTAGGGAGAGGGTGGCTCGTGACTACCAAAGAAAACCACAACTAGAAAAGAAACATTTTATCATTTGAGAAAGGGGGAAGGAATTTTTTGATAGATCTCACAACATAGATGGTTAGAGAGGAAATGGCATACTCCTCAAATTCAGAATTAGATGACGGAATAGATGAAGGGAAAGGAAGTATGGAGCCCAACATGGAAGCAGTACTAAAATTGGAGGATGATGCAGACTCCATGGATGGCCTCTTCCACTGGCAAATAGAGGACTACAAACTCTTCCGACCAACATGAAATATACTAAGTATTGTGAAAGAGCTAGAAACATTTCCCTCGAAGTACAATGAATAAAATGAAGGGTCCATGTGAAAGTAAGCAAATTCTAGACGCATAAATTTGATGAGAAAAACCCCATGAAGTATAAGGCACTATTTGTCAAACCAATGAATCTGGGCAAGGAAGAGGAACCTAAGATCATTCATGTCCATGATGATTAGAATCCTGTGTGGAAGACTACAACCTTCAAAATCTTTATTCTCCTTCTTCTTATGTATGGGAAATAGACTATGGTTCCTTTAGACTTTATGGTTCCAAGCCTTTGGATGGCCATTGAAAATAGACTCAATGATAGGGAAAGCTTGAGGGAATAGTTGCACACTCTAAAGAATGAGATTAAGCCAAGGAAATTTTGGGAAGTCAGCTATGACAAGGTTGTCAATTTGTGGCCTCTCCATGGACTGGAGATACATGAGGCATCCACGGATCCAAATTGAAACCTTACCCAGAGAGGATGGACCTAAGAGGAGGGAAAAAATAATCGAGAGGATGGAAAGGGACTCAAGAGATTAGGAAGGCGACCCAAGAGCTGTCCATATGGGTGACCGAAGAAGCATCTGGAAGGAAATTAGATTAAGAAAAAAAACATCATACGGCTAATGGTTGAACAACCATATGGTGGGAAAAAAAAGGAGAAACAAGTCGGAAGCCACTGAACAATGAAGTTGGTCACCAAATGGTGAAGTCACCGAAGCGTAGCTGTCACTAGTGACAATTCACCATACAAATGACAAGGAGTGGCAACATGTGGGTGATTCCCAATCGCATGGTCCAATAGATGGCACAGGTTCTTAAAAAAAAATGATGACAAAAAAAATAGTTCACAGTGAATAATGTATGGTACCAAAGGGAAGGATATAAGCAGGTAGTGAGGAAAACATAAGAGGTTGGTAGAAAGAGTATGGGATCGGAAGAAGATCACAAAAATGGTGTGCCCTATGGAGTTTTGTGTGGATTTGAAGGTTCTAATTTGGACCCCGTAGGGGCGCTGCCCCTCGACCCTGTTGGGGGCGTTGCCCCCTAGACCTCCATTTTCTTTTTGAGGTACACTATAATTGTGAGTTGGGGCTTCGGAACGACACAAGGAAATTATTCAGTTATTAGCCTTTGGGGAATGTGACCAGCTGATGAGACCCAAAGCTACTGTAGGCATGGATTTTCTGCATGCTAGAGATGGAAAGAGCACTGGAGAAAGCCTTTCGAGAGGGGGTACTATGCTTTGAGGTACTCAGAGTAGGTTTTGGATGGATGTGAGGTTGTCTTGGTGGATGCATAGAGAGCTCAAGAGGAGCTAACCACCCGGTCGGAGGTAGCAGAGTGTCACTTGGCTCAGTGTACCCACGAGTTGGAATTGGAGAAGGTGGCACAGGTGGATATCAAGGTCAGATTGGCTAGGGAGACAGTATTGTGTTAGCAGAGGCTACAACTGAAATGTGTTTTTTTAGACCAATTTAGTGTAGGTACAAGAGGAATGTGATGCGATGAAAAAATAACTACTCGAAGCAGCATTGATGGGGAGGGTGGTACTCCAATTTTTTTAGGGACTCCCCTCCGCCCCTTCTCAGTGACTTTCTTATTGTATGACATTTATTTCATCTCCCTTTTGTTGTGAGTTTTCGGAGATGAATTTATTTTTGGTGGGGATGATGTTAGCTAGAAAGACTACTTTATTATATGTCATGTATTTGTTATGTTGTTCCGATGGTAATTAGTTATTACCAAAGGGTAGTTGGGTTGGGTGGTGACGTTTGGTCACACCCCTTTGGGTAGATAAGTATGTACCACCTACGGGTGAAGAATTATTATGGATTATTATGTGAATGTACTCATATGTTGGAATGATTAATGAAAGCATCTATTATTCTCTGATCTATTATGTGGTTATTATATTTCTTGTACTATATCTGTGGAAAACTAAGTTTACCCCAGTGGGAAAACATGCATTATCTTTGGTAGACTCAACTTTTCAACCATCTCAATTGAAGCAAAATTGAATAATGAACCACTAGAAATGACCAATTTACCAACCTTACCCATACATTTTCATTGTGTTCTAAATTGTGAGTATCCATAAGTCTCTCTTCTACCCAAATCTTTATTCATGATGGCTTGAACCTCTTCTACCCTTCAATCAGAAATCTCTGATCTCCACTAAAATCCAAGATCCATCCAACTTTGAATCACCACCTTGGAATGCTCTCAAAGGATGATTAAACTTTAAGTGTTCAACAAGGGATTCTAGGTCTTCAAAACCTTAGATTTTATCCTCCTCTTCTCCCAAAAGAATCTTTCATTCTTTGATACCACCTGATGCAAAGGTGGTGTGTATTGGTCTCATTGCTCATACCTAATTATGAATGATCAAATGATGAAACAACTTCCCACTCCTAATGTCCTCTCAAGGACTCACCTTTTAGGTTTCCCCAAATGCACCTAGTGCCTCCCATACACCATATCTTCACATAGGTCTTCAAACTTCATTCTAACTTCATAGAAATGTCATCATGGCCTATACACCATGTTCCATCAATCCACTAAACTTGGATAACAAATCCTTTACCCAACACTCACCATTAGCCCTTATAACTAGTAGCCCACACCAGTCATTAATATTCCCTTTTATCCAACATTCCCCAAACAACTCAAAAAAGTAATGATGGTTTTAGATACCCTTTTTAAATCTTTAAATCCACCCCAAGAATTAGTATAAACTTCTTTGGACCATACTCAAGATCCAATAACCTAGCAACCCCAAACTAGGCCTAATCCTTCCCCATTTACAAAGAAACACATAATCCCACTCATTCCCGTGACATAAAAGTATGAAATAGTCCTTCTAAGGGTTACAAAACAACACATTTTCCAATCCTTGTGGTTTCACCATTCTCCTATGGTCTTAGCCACTAAACCCTTACTTTTAGGGTCATACACCTAGGGTCTATTCAAAAGGACCTCCTTTTATCTCCAAACAAAACCTACTACTCAAACACTTCAATAAGGACCCATACATTAAAAATCCATCACTAAACACCTTCATTCACAAGGCAAAACATCCTTCCATTTGACTGGTGTCAACCAAGGCTCATCTTTAGTCAGAAAATTCTAGCCATCACTATTCCTCCATCATGAATCCTCCACATCCCTGTATATGATTAGTATAGTATAATGATAGTATTACATGGTTGTACTCTCCCACCAATCATAGTGATCAAAGGGGGTGGGAGAGTTACAACATCACAAAAAAACTCAAATCAAGAGTGTTGACTGTGTCTAACCAGTCACTGTACTAGCACACTAGTCAAATGTTCTTCACTTAAAACATAATGAAACCATGAAAAGAATGCAAGGAGAGTTAATTAATAACTAATACAATGTTCCTACATCAAGAACCAATCCAAAACATGTTTCAATCAATCATGAGAACTCACTATTCCTTGACCATACCCACAAGACAATGAGTTAATCTGCAAAGAATAACTTTGTTCTTATTGAATGAAACTTTGTTAAATTTATTTTCCAATCCACAACCATCTCTACATACCTTCTACACATGCCTACTCCCCACAAAATAATCATTTCAAGGCCGGTTACACCTTGCACAACCATAACAGTTAGTTACATGACTGTTAACGATTAGTTACTTGTTAATATTTGTTGTCTAGTTGACACCCAAGTGTCAACTTCAACAAACTATTACCATTAAGGTGTTTACAACATTTCCTTAACCTTTTTAAAGGTCTATTACCCCATCAAACTCCTTAGAACTCCTAAATCTCCCTACAAGCCTTACTTGGCCTAGTTTTGCCAACATGGGAAAAACACACACTTTGGCACCTTTTAGTGCTTTTACAAACATTTATTGGCTCTATTGGCCATGTTACATTTATTATGGATCTTATAGGTCTTTAGATTACTCCTCAAATATAAGATCACCATAATGACCCATAGTGACCCCCTAGGTGCACTTTGACCTTATGAATGTCATTCAACTCTATTACATGCCTTTATATGTTTAGGCTTATTACATTCAAATGCATCAAATACAAAATGGACCATAGGTCCAATTACATTCATATTTTGATCCTTCTAGATCATTCAACCTTCATGATTCTAAATGACTCTCTTTTCATGCCTTTGCCAGGGTGCCTTGAACCTCTCTCTCTCTCTCTCTCTCTCTCTCTCTCTCTAAGGGATAATGTTTAGATTATTTGTTTTACGCTTTAATTATTTAATTCATTCTTTATAAGGTAAAATGTAATTTAAAGTATGTTAATTATAAATTTTCATGTTTTAATATGTACGCTAATTAAAAATATGGATGATTTTAATATTGATGAGCTTATAGGTCAGAATGCACCACCACCACCACCTCCCCCTCCATCTCCACCTCCACCTCCACCTCCACCCCCACCAACAGAGTTGAGAGATAATATTAGGAGAAACGTAGAGGCAATAATGAGAGATGTACATATTATTAGGAATGATCCCCATCCATCAGCCTAGCTACTACGCCTTGCAGATAGCATGCAATGCATAGTAGATTCAGTGCACACATTAGACTCTGAGATTGATAGTTTACAGTCATGGAGGGAGATTATGTGTGGATATTATGCTGGCGACCACTCTTATAAAGAGGTTAATAATTTAAAAATTAAAAAAACTGATATGGCACATTAGTTTTTAAAACCTAAAACGGGTGAGGAGATACTTGGCAAGAAGTCACGTATTTCTATTAGATGGTGTAGACACCCTGGTATAGAAGAGCATTTTTGGGAGCAGTGTTGGATGGTATTTGACCATCCACCACTTGCTAATCATGAGGTCCCACTTTATTTTTTGAAAAAATTATGGGCTGAATTTGAATTGGGTAGGAAACCCAATTATTTTGACATGAGAGCATTCCAGGGGGTTGGTCGGGGCATGCCACAGGAAAGGCCAGGGGCTAAATTGAGTGATAGAACTAGAAATCATGTGCAAAATGAGCCCCTTGTTCTTCTTCCTTCTCTTGTAGTTCCTGCACCTGTCCATCATCAAGCAGTGTACTCATCTCTTGGTTCATTGAGTGCCCTTATAGGCAATTTGTTATAGCACTTGACCTAGACGAGGGTTGTCCCTAGCATAGCACATGTTTGCATGAGTTGTGGGGCTATATGTAGGGTCTCCAGACTGATCCTTCTATTGCCCATGTCACCCATGGTGGATATGGTGGTGGTGGTGGTGGTGGTGGTGGCGCACATGGTGGATATGTTGATGATGATGGTGGTGCACATGGTGATGTCAGAGATGATATCACATCATATGTTGATTTTCTCAATGCAGATGATGATCATCCCGCACAGGTAAATTTAATTATAATTTATATAGTGCAATATTAAATTTCATATTTATACAATTATGAACCATAACATGTAGATTTTTTGGTGAACAAAGGAGGGTTGACCCTCCATCATTCATTATCCATCATCATATGACATCCAAACCTCAACATCTCGGTGCTCCGTTCACAGTATGCACTTTGATCTTGATACATTTAAACTTTAAACAAAATAAACTTTAATTGATAATGTGTTGGACATATTTTTTGTGATTTTGTAGGGTCTCTCATGTAACACTGAGATTGGTAGTCCTTCATTCTCTACCCCACCAGTCGCCTAGAGTCAGCCGCATATACCTGTAGTATGTTTTTCATTTATTAATTTTAAGTGTTTATATCTTACTAATTTATGTACAACTTTGATTCACACTTATTTATTTGCAATTGTAGGCTATTGGATTGTCTCATGTTGCACAATCACATTTACGTCCTAACTCATCAGTGACATTAGCTACGTGTCACACACAAGTAATGTACATGATTTTATTCCATAAATTTATAGTCAAGTTATATATACTTTATACTTTATATATATGTACTATAAGTTTGATTCATGCTTTATATATGTTTTTCAGGTTGACATGACCATGAGTCTTGGCATGGCTACATGATTAAGCCAAATGCATCCATTCACACTATCCTTTGAGGTCATGATTAAAAGTAATTTTTCAATTTCCATTGAGTATCTAGATCTTTTACACGTAATTATTAAAAATTTGTACTTTAAAAGCTTTTACAAGACTTGGCTGCATCCACTTTTGATGTAGCTAAGGGAGGACCTTCATGTCCCACTGAGGGCATTATCGAGCATGGACGCATGGTAAAATTTATTAAATGTTCAAATTTATATTAATTATTTTTTAAGTGACTTTTAATGGTCTTTTGACGACAACTTTTAAAAATTTAGAAGTTGATGAGGGTACTCAGGACCAGACACAACATGTTGATGCATCACAATCCTCTTCACGTGGAGTGATGAGGACTGTAGATTAGCTAGATGACTAGAGTTAGATTATACTATTCACATACATTATTTTCACTTGTTATATGATGGAAATTTTATGATGGCACATGTTATATATATATATATATATATATATATATATATATATATATATATATATATATATATATATATATATATATATATATATATATATATATATATATATATATATATATATATATATATATATATGTTCTCAATCTACTTGTTATCATGTTATTTGAACTTGTGTTATTATGACTTCTTGTCATGTATTATTTTTACTTCTTGTTAGAGTAGGACTTGCATTACATACTAGTCCACTTGTTATCATATATTGTACTTGGACTTGTTTTTAGAGTAGGACTTTGTTTCAAGTGATTGTATATGGGTAAAAGTACAAAGCCATGTCACACTTTTATAAAGGAAAAGGTCAACAATGCACAAATTTTTTAACTTTAACGACATAAAAATAGCATTTATGTTTAAAATTTGGAGATGATGTAAACTAATGAAAGGTGTAAAAGTGGACGAAGTTTATGTCTATAATTTTTTAAAAAAATTTTGAACAAGAAATCACATAGTTTTTAAAATTTTTAAGTCCATTTTTTACTTGCTGAAAAATGCTGAAAAATGAGGGTCTTGTTCGCACCAAAAAAGTATATGCAAATAATCTTTTTTTCCTTTGATTTCAAAATATGTCATAGATAAAATGTATAGCTAGTGCAGAAAAGAAGAAAAATTAGTTTTCAATGTATATTTTCTTTGTTATAACTACTCAAAGTCGAACATACTTGAAATCGACAGTTTTCATCTCGCGTCAAATTTCCCCTATCAAATCTACACCATTCAGAAAATAAAGTACACACTCTCGAAGATAACTCTCTCCTCTAGTGTTAAATATAAATTTTCAATTTTTTTGATAAGCTTTACTATTTTTTTCTATTTTTGAAGCATTTTGTTCTCGAATGTTAAAATACCTACTTGCAGTATTTTGAAATTATAATATATTAGATATAATTAAAATACTATAAAAATTATATGATGATAATCTTGACTCTGTGCTCTAAAAAAGGGTATTTTTATATTTGTTAAAAAATATCATTAAAAATAGTAAGAGTTATTGAAACATCACTTTTCTGAAATAATTTTATTTCTTTAGTAATTGTTATAAAACATGCATTTAATAGATATTTCCAATTGGAAAAGATGAAGAACTTATCTAACTTAGCTAGAATGAATCTAGCTAGACCATATGTTTGACAAAAGATAATTTTAGTTAGAAATACTCAAATTCAGCTATGCTGATAAGTTGTCCTGAAACATGACACAACTTTGTGCTTTTACCCATATATCATGATTTGATATGATGGACATTATGATACATGTATTATTCCAGGACTTGTTATGTTATTTATCTTATTCATGGACTTTTAATCCTATGTCATGATTTTTTCAAATAGTGGTTTGAATGTAGATATATGAGCTTATGTAATATGATCATTTTTAATATCAATTGTAATTAAATTTATCAATATCCTAAAAAAACCATCTATCTAACAATGAGATCTATTAATTCATGTGTAATTGAGAAGAATAATATCTAGATACATTACAAGTAATATGAACACTTTGATTAACTATAAAAAAACCATCTATCTAACAATAAGATCTATTAATACATGTAATTAACAAGAAAAATATTGATGTTACAAACTTAATATTGACTTTGATAATTAACTATTAAAAACCATCTATAGATAGTTCAATGAGATCTATTAATTCATGTAATTGACAAGAACAATATCGATACATTACAAGTAATTTATTGACTTTGATTAACGATTAAAAACCATCTATTTAACAAAGAGATCTATTAATTTGAACAATGAATATGGATGCACAAATAAATCTATCATAATCTATTAAGTGAACATAATCTGACCAATGTGCATAGTTTAATATTTAGAACAAAATTAGGTGAATACAACTATGAATTTAACTTAAATATTTAAAACAAAATTGGATGAATAAAAGTGAGTTCATGAACTTAAATTACAAAACCAAAATTGGATGAATACAAGAGTGCATTGTACTGCATAAATAGTGCATGTCTATGTTCTTCCAGACATCCTACATCATAAAAATAAATGTTGAAATGTTAGAATTTATACAAGTTCATTTAATGTCGATTTTAATTTATTTCAAATCTATATATCTCTAAATTATAAATTATATGACACTTGAAAGAAGACATAGATATTTATATATAGAAAAACATATAAAAATAAGACAAATTGAACAAAAACTTACATGTATAAATTTGATTCAACCTAATGTACCATTAGCATCCTCTCTTTTCTACAATGCGTCTATGATTGCCTCATGCACTTCCATTGAAAGTGTCCATAATATTTTATTATCAGATCTCCCTTTGTATCTTTCCAATTTGATATTTGTTGCCACTACCAAATGGGATTAGTGCATAATCTTCTTTTCTGATTGGTAGTCTTCAAAAGCTGGTAAACCATTCCTTCTTGTTAGGTATTTGTGTAGCCATATACCAACTACCACAATAGACCCAATTGGATACTTAAAATCATCATCATCTACTTGATGACATATCAACTTTTTCTTAGGTTCTACACATCGAGCTAACCAATACTCCTTTTGCTCTTCATTATCCTCAGGTGCAACAACATCATACACATGTCCTGCAAAACAAAATTAAGTACATGCACTTGAATAAAACTTGTTAAATGTTTATAATTAAAATATAATCATAAATTATACGACATACACACATGTAATAATATAATTTAAAGTTTTACAATAAATTGAATTAAATTACCAGGTTGTATGAGGTCTGGAACATGATCATGTAATCTTCTGATGCAAAGGCATGATCCAGGTCTTCATTTATTATATCATCTTCATCTTGTGTCTCACTAGGTGTTAAGGATTTTTTTTCCCATTCTTCAACCCATTTTTTATTCTCACATTCTTCCCATTCACCTACAACACAAAATTGACAAAAACATGCAAGCTTCCTAGTCCATATAGTCCAAGTGTTAGAATTAGAACTCCTAAATGAATCTCATTTAGCCATCCACTAATTGTATTACAATCATATCTTGAAAGGATAGTCTTCTCTTCAACTAGCCAAAAAAAATATCTGATTGTAGAAAACTGACATGATCCTGTAGACAAACTTGTTTTACACAATTCAACAATTGCACGTGCATCTTTAAATTTTGATTTTTCCTCAAATTTGAGTTGCTCTCTACAAAGGGCTCTCTTAACACATGTGTATACTAGAAATATTATCTTCATAGGATTAATATTGACAAAAAATGAAATAGTAACTAAATAAACCACAATTAAGCAATCTATTTAAGCTAGAAATTGACAATCAAGCATCATATGGTTCTCTTACTAAGAATGTTAATGCAAAGCTCTCAGCAAGCTTCCATTAATGACAATCCTAGAATGAGAAAGATAAATGATTAAAGCTAAAGCTAATTGTTCAATTCCAATTTGAAAGCTAAATTAAGTTTAAATTGCCTTTCTAAGCTCAAATTGCAAGAGGTTCAATGCAATTCTCAGATGTGTGGTTATGAATTATGGGGATTTTGGTCTTCCTTTTATAGATTTATGCAATGGTAGGGGGTGTAGTGTAGTTGATCATGATTAAGCCTTGGTTGAGTCCTTGGTTCCACCCTTTGAAGACAATGCAAAGTTTGTGTCCTCAAAGCTTGGGACAAGTAGACAAGATGGATGGACAAGATTCTCTTTCACTTTGATTGATTGAGATTGAATTTGACTTGATCCATGTGAATGCCTTCTCTCAAATCCTATTGGTTGATTGAATTTCCTCTCCTTTTGGGTTGTTGAGAGTAATTAGGATTTATTAATTGATTTATTTTAGCCATGTACCCCTTGAATGGGTTGAATTTGATTTAATCCAAAACTATACAATTATTTGATTTAATTGTACTTTGATTTGATTGTATTTGATTAAAACACTCTCAATTTTGATTGATCTCGAATTAAGACTTAATTTCAATTTTGATTGGCTGATTATGCATTGTGATTCAATTACTTCAATTTTGTCCTTGATTTTCTTTGATTTGACTTGATTTATCCTTTAATTGTCTTTGTCCATTTTTAGGTGATTACAAATGTCCCTCTTTGAGTTGACGTGTGAAGCATTGTCGATTCAAAGAATACTATGATCTTGCTTATGATAGGTCCTGATTCATTGATGGTCGATCTTCAATGTTCACTGAATGTCTTTTGATGGTCAATTCTGATTTTGATTGATTTAATACCCTTTATGCAATTCTGATGATCATTTGAATATGATGTTTGATTCTGATGGTCATTATGATCATGAATCATTGATGCGATGATTGATTCTGATGAAAGATTTTGATGCCCCATTTGATTGATTACAAAAAATTTCCTGATAAAAGCTTTCACTTTGATTTGATGATCGGTCTCTCGATTCTTGATGATGTTGTTGATGTTTGATATTTCCAATGGTATGCCCCCTCGAAAATAAAATAAAATTTGATCGTTGTTTGATAATCTCGATGATTTAGATCAATTTGATGTTGATGTAACTAAATTTCTAATGAATTTTAATTTCATTTCCGATATCGATGTTTGGTCTGTTTGATTTCAAATGCCCCTGTTTTGGCTAATTTGATGATAAATTTGAGTTTTTAGGTCAACTGTGATGAAAAGGTCCTCTCTTAGGTCAAAGTTACCTCTTGTTAGGTCAAAGAGCTATATAAAGGGGTCAAAATCCCTTTTTCACTATTCAGTTTTACTTCCACTTTTGACTTTTGCCCTTTCTAAGCTTTTTGACTTTCCACGATGTCTATCCCCCTTCGTGAGCATCGGTTTGAGAAATGTCACCACTATCAGCGTCTACTTGGCTCAAGACCTTCGGTGAGTCCGTATACCTCTTCATTTTTTCCATTTATGCTTTTCAGTTCAATTTTTCCATTTTTTTCCTGATAAAGAGCCCTTTTTTTCACCTTTTTTCCTAAATGAGTGCTTTTGCATAATTAAACATCACTTTTAACCTTGAAGTTACACTTCCACATCATTAATAAGTGCTTCCACGAAGTGGTTGTGCACTTTTGCTCACCAACTTTGTGCCATTTTCTACTTTTACAATGTTTATGTGTGCTTTTAAGCATTTTTGCGCTTTTGCAACTTTAAATAATGCTTCCGCTATTTTATAGAGTTCTTTCACCTTTTTCACCGCTTTTAATCAATTAATAGGTGCTTTTACAAATTTAACCACCGCTTTTGTATTTTTATGCTTTTACACCATGAAACAGCGCTTTTGCTCTACAAAAAATTTTCAATTTTGATTAAGTCCAAATTGTAATTTTTTTCGATGTTGTTGATCAATTGATAGGTTAAGTTCCCAATCTTGATATTTTATAACAAGTTGTGATATGTCAGTTAGTAATCAATTATAGTTGGAATTTCATCCATCAATCTAGATTTAGATGATGGGTGATGATAAAATTTATGTTCTATCTGAGTAGAAACATGAAATTTGATTGTGGTTTGGTAGGTTTATAAATTTTTGATTGACTTAGGATAGTCCCATAATTTCTAATTTCAATTTTGATGTGTTTGAACTTTTTTTTTGTAGGAGGATCTTGGATCTTTACGTATTTTTGGTTTGTATCCTTTGTCATGGGATATGATACCTAATTTGAGTGCTACCGACCGTCGTCATATTACTCGGTGTGGCTTGTCCTTTCTTCTTTATCTTCCTAGATTTTGAGTGAATCGAGGTCTTGTTACTGCTATGGCTAAGCGTTGGCACTCAGACCATAACACCTTTCATCTTCCCATGGGGGAAATGACGATTACACCCGAGGATGTCTATCACATTCTACGGTTACCTACCCAAGGAGAGCTTGTCTACTATGATACTATTCATGATGGCTCAACATGTCCATGAGTCTTCAGTGATCCTTCCATTGGTGATCATTATATCCAGATGGCTTACTTCATTTCATTCCCTATTTTACCAGTTATTCTAGATACTTTGATTGGTGGTTTCCTACTTCATGATAGGTGTGGACATGGGTTTGTTGTTGGGTGGGGTCCCATTCTAGAGGACTTGATGGCAGAGCCTCGTCAGTTTGACTGGGGTTCCTATTTGTTGGCACAGTTATATCATGAGTTACACACTATTATGTATAGACATTCTACCACTTTGACTGTTGGAGCTATTTTGTTACAGCTTTGGACTTGGGAGCATATCCCAGTGACATGTCCTGTGATAGCACAAGATCATCAGCTAGGTTGGCCTTTTGCATGGATGTACAGTGGTATCATTATCCAGACCCACATGGGTAAGCTGGATTACTGGCAACGTCAGATTGATGACATGGATACTGTCATTTGGAGGCCTTATCTTAGATGTGAGGCTTCACCAGAGGATGATGGTGAGCTTCCTTACATGTTCTACCCTCGCTGGATGATCGGTTGCTCTACATTTGTTATAGAGAGATTCTTCTTTCACCGCATTTTTTGTCAGTATGGGCGTGTTCAAGATATGCCACAGGATGTAGCTATGTATGCTCGTGTACAGGCCGAGAGGTCATTGTGGGGCCCATGTGTAGACTTTGGTATAGCTATACAAGAGATATGAGAGATTGGGTATCATCCTTGGTCTCCTAGATCATAGATCATGGATGCAGGTATCACTGATGAGTATGGTGCCTGGTTACATCAATATCCTTTTCCCAGGTTCACAGATCCTACCGAGAGGATTCCCACCATTGAGGAGTTATCAAATGGGGATGACGGTGTTGGTGGAGATGATGATGATGATGGTGATGATGGAGATGATGGCAGAGGTGATGGTCATGGTAGGATCAGGAGTCAGCATGGATGACGGGGTCATCGTGGAGCTAGAGCAGGTAGAGTATAGATGCCAGTGATAATTGTTGCTCTGATTCCTCCTAGGGGTGGTGATCAGGCAAGAGGTCAACGGGTTGACATGATTTTACATTAGGTGGCCAGAGATCCAGTAGATAGGCCTAGGGCTAGGTGTCAAAGGGAGATGGATGCAGATATTGCATAGGTACTACTTGGTCAGGCACAGGGTCCTCCTTCTTAGCAGGTTTTTCCTCTGATTGTTCCTCTGGTTCAGGAAGCTTCTTCTACTTCTACTTTTGTTTCAGCTTTTATGCCTTCATTGTCTTCGCATCCATCATCTTCTCAGTTTATTCCATCTTTGGGTGATCCATCTTTTTCTATGCCATCTACTTCTGTTCCTCCTCCTCAGTCTTCTGCGGCACAGACTCCTACCCTAGCCTCAGCATCAGATGTTACATCTTTGCAGACTTAGATTTTGGTAGTATAGCAGCAGGTTTCACAGTTGAGCTTGATGATGCAAACTTTCATGGCTACTATGAGTCAACATGGTTTACAGGCCAGTTCTAGTCAGCCTCCAAATAGCGCTCCTGGTCCTGATGGTCCCGATGGTCCTGGTGGTACCGACGGTACTGGTGACTTTATCAATTGATCTATTCTCTAGGATTTTTCCATTATTTCATTTATACTTTGATGATATATGATCTCCTTTCTATTTCTATGATCGAGACATTGGACCCTTGTTGTATCATTTTTTATCGATTGATGTTGTTTGTGTTGATACTTTGATAGCTGGTGGACATTGATCTTTAGATATTGCTTTTATGATCATGTTATAGACTTTGATACTTTCTTTGATAGATTTGACTCTATATGATGTCTTTATGTGTTGGATCTCTTTTTCAAGTGTTTTACGTAATATGCAGCTCTATATGATTCTATATTCTATATGCTTTGTTTTATGCTTTTCAGAATGCAATTCTCAATGTATGCATATGTCCTAATGATGGTTAAATGTTTTATCTTATATATGACATAGAATAGATGAATGCAATGTGTAATGATATTACTTAATGATATTGATGTATATAATGGATAATAGATGGATGATGAATCTAATGAATGCATTTCTTTTGATATGTAAATGTGATGTATTGATGCAATGATCATGAGCTTTCAATGATATATGTAATATGCATGGATGGTACTATCATGTATGATGTGCATTTAATGTTGAATGATCTTAATGGATGTAATGAATGATTTCTAACTAATGCAATGCAGTTAATGTATGCACCTTAAATTATATGAATGCAATCTAATGATAATGCCTTAATGCAATGCACCTAATAATTCAAATGTTAGCCACATCTAAATATATGCAAAGTTTAATGAAGATGACTTAATGCAACTTAAAAATGACCTTAATGCAATGCAAGTGAACTAATGAAATGCACTTTGTTTTTTTTTGTTTTTTTTTATTTCCAACACACTCGATCTTATATAGTTGTTTTTTGATGATCTTTTGATTTTTTGAATTGAATACACCCCCTTTTAATTTTCCTCTTGCAAATTAAGCTAAGAAAGTCAAAACAATAGACACAATGCACTTAATCTAAGATGTATGCAGCTAACTATCATTATTAAGAATTTGGAGCTTATAATCATCATTGAGCATTTATTTGGAATCCCGTTTTAGTACAACCATCACTAGTTCAACTATATGATATGAATACTTTTTGCACCTCTTTATTTGCTTTCCCCTCTCTCTTTGATATGACTATCACTGATTGAAGCCAATCATGAGAGTGTGAATACTGATTTTGTTGGATTCTATGTTGCAAGTGGATTTTGGTATTTTGATATTGAAGATCAAAATAACCAAGGTATCCTTTTGCGTATACAAGAAGAAATCTCAGTTTTAACCTATGTACAAGTCCTCGATGATTCTTTGATGATCACGTCCTTAGATAAATAATACATGATTTAAAACTATGATTTTAAGATATTTATTCAAAAAACAAGAAAAATATCATCCTTTCATCATAGCTTATCTAGTCTAAAACTTTCATTGATTCTCTAGAAAAACATGATTTCATCAATTGAGTCAAAACTTTAGAAAAATTTCTTCCAATGGTTTTCAAATCCATATTTCAAGTGTAGTTCCATCCATTTCATACTTTTAATCCGGATAAAGATAAGGTCATGTGAGCTCTTGGATCAAATTTTGTTTTTTGGCTCAAATTGGATTAGAATGTAGATTTGATTAAGTGTTCCTCTTTCAAATTTGATGAATTGATTCCTTAATTGAATAAAGCTTGATTTGATGAATCCTTTCTCCTTTTGAGTACATTTCCCCCAATTTAAGATAATTTTATTTGTGGTACTTAGGACAATTTGTAGATTAGGTGACCAAAATCTTTAGGTACTCACAAATGCAACTGTGGGGTTTTATTATGCAATATATACAAATGGTGGCGAATGCAATATTTACGAGGTGACCTTCTAGGTATGTGACTGACTTGGACTTTCAATGGTGCATCTTTACCAGGTTTTCAACAATTGAATAGATCTTGCTTTTTTTTGTTTTTAAATCTTTTTCTCTTTTTTTGCTACCAAGGCGCCTATTTGCTAGGTTTTCACCAAGGCACTTTTTCTCTTTTTCTGATTTTTTTGTATTTTTCTTTTTTTCAATTTTTTTTTTATCATCAAGGCACCTATTTGTTGGGTTTTCACTAAGACAACATCTTTTTGAGGATAATATATAAATGTGTTTGCTTTCTTCATGCTCAACTTTTAACTATTTTTTATCTTTTCTTCTTTTCAATTGTTTTTGGTATTTTCCAGATCTCTTTTGACTATGTACAATAAATATGATGCTCTTCATTTGATAATATTTATACTCTTTCATCTGCCTCATGTATAGAACCTCTTTAGATGTATGCTATTGATAGGCTCTTGTATTTATTCTCCATCATAATCTGCTAGTTTGTAGGTGCCGGTCCCAAAATTTTCAACAATGATAAATGGTCCTAACCAGTTTGCTTCCCATTTTCATTTCTTTTCTCTTTCTGCTTGATTCTTCATATTTTCTCGCAAAACTAGGTCACCTATTTGAAATGTTCTTGACTTGATGTGCTTATTATAAGTCCTTGACATTTTATTTTGGTACACCTTCAAATGATCAAATGCTTGCTTATGTTTCTCATCTAAGAGTTCTAGTTCTTGCAATCTAGAAAACCTATAATCTTCCTCACTTATCAAGCCATGAAGAGATACCCTCAAAGATGGAAGTTCTACCTCCAAAGGAAAAACTACTTCTGCTCCAAAGACTAAGGAAAAAGGTGTAGCTCCTATTGGCATTCTTATGCTTGTTCTATAAGCCCATAAGGTCGAGTTTATTTTGATGTGCCAATCTCTACCTGAATTGTCCACCGTTCTCTTTAATATCTTCAAAATATTTTTATTTGTTGCCTCAACTTGTCCATTACCTTGGGGGTAATAGATTGAAGAAATATGATGAATCATGTGAAACTTGGTGCATAATTTCTTTAGGTCTTTGTTTTTTAAATGCTTTGCATTATCCGTTATGATAGCATGAGGTATGCCATATCTACAAATAATATGATTAAGGATAAACAAAGATATTTTCTTTCTTGTTGTAGTTGATAAGGGTACAACTTCCACCCACTTGGTAAAGTACTCAGTTGTCGTGATGATGAATTTATGAACATTCAAGGATGGTGGATAAATCATGCCTATTAAGTCTAGACCCCATTGATAGAACAGCCAAGGTGTTGTCATCATATGAAGCTCTTGTGAGGGAACATGTATCAAGTTTCCATGGACTTGACACTTTCTACAAGTTTTGGCAAAGTTACAAGCATCTTTCTCCATCGTAGGCCAAAAATATCCTATCCTAAGAAGTTTCTTATCTAGGATTAATCCATTTGAATGTGATCCAAAAATTCCTTCATGGATTTCTCGCAAGGCTACATTTGATTCCTCTTCTTCTAAACATCTAAGGAGCATTCCATCTAGACTTTTGTGATACAATGTTTCAAAGATTATGGTGTATCAGGCGGCTTGGTGAATGAAACTTTTCTTTTGATTCATGGTATGGTCTATGGGAAGGATTTGATCTTTCAAGTAAGTGTAAATAGGTCCATACCAAGGTGCTTCATTTGTAGTTAATAAGCAAATGCTATAAGGGTGGGTAGGGTCAAATGCAGGTTGATCCACTTCTTCTACCAGGAATTCATATCTGGTACTCTGAACAAGCATTTGTAGAAGTGAAGCCAAAGTTGCCATTGCATCCACTGCTTTGTTCTTTTCTCTTGGCACTTTCTCAAAGGTAATAAGTATGAAATACTTATTAAGACTTTCCACCATGTTTTTGTAGGGTACCAATTTATCATCTTTCGTCTGATATTCTTCATTAACTTGATTAATGACTAATTGTGAATCTACATAAACCTTTAATTCTGTTACTTTCCATTCTAATGCCAACTTGATTCCAATAACCAAGGCTTCATATTCTGCTATATTATTTGTGCATGGCAATAAAAATTTGTAGGATTTAGGGATAGTAGAGCCTTGGGGAGTGATTAGAAGTATGCCAACACCTGATCCATGATGAGTGTATGAACCATCAAAATATAATTGCCATGTTTTTGCCTCAACATTCACAATTTCTAAATCTGGGAATTCCACTTGAATGGGATGATCATCTTGAAGTGGTGCTTCTGCTAATTGGTCAGAAATGACTTTCCCTTTGATTGATTTTCTATCAAGATATTCTATGTCAAACTCACTTAGCACCATCACCCACTTTGCTAGCCTTCCATTCAATGTTGTTTTACTAAGTAGATACTTCAAAGGGTCAATTTTGGAAATGAGCCTTATCTTGTGGGATAGCATATAATGGCATAATTTTTGTGAAGCAAAAACCATGGCCAAGCATGCCCTTTCCATGAATGTATAGTTCAGCTCGTATTTCACTAGAGTTCTACTTATGTAGTAAATTGCCTTTTCTTTTCCTGTTTCATCTTCTTGTGCTAAAAGTGCCCCCAATGAATTCTCCATTGCTAAAATATATAGGATCAAGGGCTTGCCTCTGATAGGTGGCATCAAGATTGGTGGGTTCATGAGATATTTCTTTCATAGATTAAAGGCTTCTTCACACTTTTCATCCCATTTGAAAATTGTATCTTTATGCAGAAGTTGGGTGAAATTATGACATTTTTCAACTAGCTGGGAGATAAATCTCCTAATGGATTGGATCCTTTCTTGTAAAGATCTCATCTGACTAATATTTTTAGGTGCTTCCATTTCCATTATAGCTTTTACTTTAGCGGGATCCACTTATATTCCCTTTGCAGATACAATATAGCCTAGCAGTTTTCCGAATTGGAGTCCAAATGCACATTTCTTTGGATTAAGTCTCACTTTGAGTTCTTCTAACCTTTCAAAAAATTTTGCCAAAATTGGTAGGTGCTCTTTTCTTGAGTGAGATTTGGCTAATATGTCATCCACATAGTCCTCCATGAACTTATGCATCATATCATGGAATATTGTGGTCATTGCTTGTTTATAGGTCGCTCCGGCATTCTTTAACCCAAAAGGCATGACATTCCAGTAAAAAGTACCCCATGCACATGTAAAAGCGATCTTATCTTGGTCTTCTGGTGCTATCTTTATCTAGTTATATCTGCTAAATCCATCCATGAGTGAAAACATAGAGTGTCTTGTTGTTAAGTCCACAATGACATCTATACTCGGAACTGGGAAGTCATCTTTAGGACATGCCAAATCTAAGTCTCTAAAATCCGTGCAGATTCTGATGGATTTGTCTGCTTTTGATATTGGCACTATATTTGAGATTCATTGTGCATAATCAATGGCCCTTATAAATCCCACTTTCAATAATTTTTATAACTCCACTTTGACAAGTAATGCTATATGTGGATGCATCTTCCTTAGCTTTTTCTTAATAGGTTTGGCTCCTTCCTTGATATTTAGATGATGCATTATCAAATTTGGGTCTAATCTCGGCATATCATCATAAGACCATGTGAATTTAATTTTTTTTTCCTTAAAGAACTTAATGAATTTTGTTCTTTCTTCGCTAGATAGTGATGCCGCTAGGTGGATGATCTTCGGCTTTATTTCAGATCCAATATTTATCTTTTCTGTGGGCTCAATCAAGATTGGAGATCTTTCCTCATAATGTTCTAGTAGAGCATCCAAACTCCCTTCCTTAGGTGCTTCAGTTGGGTTTTCACCTTTGGAAACATCCTTTATTTCTTTATTTTTTTCTTCTTGATCTAATGTTGCCACAATGTGGTTTTCAACACTTGATTCTTTTCCTTCTTATTTTTTTTATTTTTTCCATTTTTTCTAGGATTGAAAGTTTGGATTCTCCCCTTGATCAATTATTCTTGATATTCTCTGATAGAAGTGGGTTCAACCACGTTAAGGCATTGGGACACCACGTTGTCATTCAAGAAAATTGGAAGGGTAATTGGTTCAATGGAATTCCATTCAATTAATTCTAGATGTATGAGAATCAATGGGTCAATATTTAGGTTTGTTTCAATTGGATTTAAGGTGTATATCTCATTATTGGATGGTTCATACATTGTATCTTGAAAGTCTCTGACATGGGCTTCCTCTAAATGTTCTAAAGAAGAAGGATCAAAGTCCTCCTCACTAGACTCCTCTAGGGTCTCCATTGGATAAAATTCATGCGGATTAAACCTAACGTTTGATTCTTCCATAGTAGGTCTCCATGAAGGAACATATGGTTCACCTACCCATTGACTTATCTCTATTTCTATGCTCGGCACATCATTTAGAACCACTTGGTTTGAACTAGATGCTTGATTTGAACTTGATTCTGCTATTGGTCCTTTGTCCTTGGTAGAAGTATAAGTATGAATAACATCAATACCTTTATCATGGCATGACTCATCAGATAATGTATCTCATTCCCACTCATTAGAATCTTCATCACTATGAGACTCTAATTGTAATATTTGGCTATGAAGTTTGGGATAATGTTTTTGAGTGTATCCTTCCTCAAGATACCCTAATCCTATTTTCTCCTTGGAATCTCACCATGTACTTTCTATTGGTTTAACAAGTCCTTCATTCCTTGTGCCCAAAGGTCCTTGACCTTTTTACCCCATCTTTTGCATGATTGAAAACCCTTTCCCATATTGATGTGTGGGAATGGTTATATTCTAAAATGTTTAGCATGTGCACTTGATTCTTCATCTTTATATAACCAGTTTAGGATCTCATTGTCTTCTTCATTCATGGAGGATGATGTACTTGCCCTCACAAAATTATCATTATATCTATGGGGTAGATTTTGAGGTTTTCCATAGGACTTGGGTGATAAGGGTAAGTCCATCATAGATAAGGAGTATTCACCTACACCTTTTTGCTTGATCTTGCATTGCTTATCAAAATTCTTCATCATTTGGTCCATTTTTTGATAATGGGCTTCTTTGGTGGATACTTGGATAGCTTTGGTATGGTCCTCTTTTGATTCTTTAATAATATTATCCTCACCAACCTTCTCTTTTCCTTTAGTTGATGTAGTTAGGTTAGTGAGTTTTGGTGTGTCTTCCATAACAATTTCCTCTTCCATCTTTTCTTTTCCCTTCAATAATAGGATGTCTTTAGAACTTTTCCCTTGCTCCATTTGATTAGGTATAGACCCATCTACATTGTGTGGAACTAAAGAGTCATTAATAGGCTTGATGTTATTACAATATTGGAAGGGGTTTAGGTCTCCACTTACCATTATCTCTTGCCCTAAATAAGGAAACTTTAGGCATTGATGATAAGTAGATGGAACAGCTTGCATCTCATGAATCCACGGCCTTCCTAACAAGATATTGTAAGTCATCTTTAGATCCAACACTTGGCATATGGTCTCTTTTTGCATGGGACCAACTCTTATTGGTAACACTATGACTCCTTTTGAAGCTCTTTCTTCATCATTGTAGGCTTTTATGGTTATCTTTTTCTTAGGTTCAATAGCCTCCTCAGAAAATCCTAGGGCTTTCACTAGGCTAAGGGTACAAATGTTTAGGCCAGCTCCTCCATCCATAAGGACTCTTTTCACCCTATGCTTATGAATCAAGACTTCGATGTGCAATGGCATATTTTGAGGATGATTAAGGGACATGTCATCTTGTTTAGAAAATGATAGACAATGGGGTGCAATGAGGTGCCTCACCATATTTTGAAATTTTTCTAGCTCCAAGTTTAGAGGCACATTAGTTTCCGATAAGGCTTTCTCCAAAATGTCTTTATGAATTGGTGACAATTTGAGTAACTCCAAGATAGAGATTTGAGCAGAAGTTCTTTGTAGTTGATCAACCAAGCTATATTGCTTTGATGATGAAGTTGAAGCTTGATTTGATACCACAACTTTAGGAGCATTGGTAGGTAGAATAATTTTTTATGCTTTCCCCCTAGTGACAACATTTGATGATGCTTCTCTTGAATTGTTCTTTACTATGACAACATTTATAGTATTATCCTCTACTCTTAAAGTGTTGATCGTGTTATCATAAGTATGAGCAAAGTTCACTTTCTCATTGCCTTTTTTTTTAATTTTGATTAGCCTTAGATGACTCACCCTTTTCATGATTCAAAAAGGGATTCTTGAAAGCCATGTGGTCCTCATTGTTTTGAGGTCCTTCAATTTTGATGGTTCCATTATCTATTAAGTCTTGCACCAAGTGTTTTAATCTCATGCATTCATTGGTTGGATGACCTCTATTTCGATGATATTCACAATGATGAGAGTCATTCCACCAATAGGGTTTATCTTGAGGTTCATAATCTTTCACATTAGGTAATGTGATGATTTTGTTAGTGACCAAGGTCTTTAATGCATTCTCCAAAGGTTCACCTAAATAGGTGAATTTTCTTTTGTTATAATTGGAGAAGAAAGATTTGGACTTATTCCCATTAGGATTATTGGCATTATTGTTGGAATTGTTGGAATTGTTGGAATTGTTATTGGAATTATTGGAATTAAATGGAGCTTTGTTTGATTGATTGACATTATTTGAAGAATTAGCTCCATATGGTAAGGTAAAAGGGGTTGCCTTCAAGTTGTGGGCCTCCACAACTCCATCATTCACAAGGTTTTTGTTGTTATTCTTTATCCGTGACTTAGATTTATCATTGTAATTATTGGACCCTTGATTATTGACATATTTAGGCACATAATTATTGTTGTTGTTGTTGGTGTTATTGGATTTGTTATCTTTAAATAATTTTATTTCACCTCTCTTGACCAATACATCCTCAATCTTGATCCCATTTTCGATGAGTTTTTCAAATGTTGGGGGACATTGGAGTTTTAATCTATAATTCATTTCCGTGGTCAAATTATTTGTGAAGATTTCCATCTTTTCTTTCTCGGGGATACTTCGTGGATACCTTGCGAAAACGGTCATCCACCTTTGTAGGAATCCTAGGAAGGACTCTCCATCTTTATGTTTGGTATCACACAACTTGAGCATTGTAATTTCGTGCTCAATGTTATAAGAATAATGGGTTACGAACATGGAGGCTAACTCCTCAAAGGTCTTTATTCCTTGGGGTAGTTTCGAGAACCACTCCATGGCAGGACCTCCTAAACTCCTAGGAAAGAGTCTCATTAGGTATGTGTCATTATGCATGAACTCAATGCTTAGGGCACAAAACTCCCTTAAATGATCATGTGGGTCTATTTTACCCATATATTTATCATATTTAGGAAAAATGGTATTAAAAGGAAGAGATACCATAACTAAGCTTTTATCGAATGGAAAAGGACACAAAGCTTCAATAGAAAAGGCCTTAGGTTCAGCTGCCTTTTTCATGGTATCTATTTTTTCTTGAAAGGCCTTTATTTTCCTAGTCATAGCATTCATGAGATTATCTTTCTCTTGATCTTTCTTAAGTTGTTCTATATCAAAATCATGGGGAAGCTTTACTCCCGCTTGAGCTAGGTTTAGGAAAAACTTCTCCCTATCCTTATCTATTACTTTCTACATGACCTCTAGTAATTCCTGATCTTGAGTTGCTCTATCAACCTTTTCTTTAAGTGTTTCTATAGGATTATGATTGGCATTGTTGATGTTATGATTATTCCCTCCTGGTTGGTAATTATGATATGTAGAGTTTCTATCCATTTCTCCAAGTCTTTTGTCAAACAAGTTTGGGAAAATTTCTTCTTGATTAGGACCTTTGAAAAGACTTTGGTATTATTGTCCTTCGTTCGCAACAAGAGTTATATCTCCTTGTAAAGATACCCTATATGTGTGGGACCGTGTGGAAACCAGCATCCAACAAGGGTTTGATTTGGAATGATCCTTGGTTCGAGAATTGTTGATTTTAAATTGAAGAGATTAAAAATGTAAGATGAATTTTCAATGGATATCTCTATCACTTGTTTATGTATTTTAAACACAACAATCACACATTCACTTATCTCTTTTTACCCACTTAACACAAAATGTTTGATTTGAAAGAATGTTGTCATGGGTTTTGCACAAAAAGAAACTTCAAGCACCTACCTAGCACAAGATTTGGTTCGTAAACATGGCTCTAGAAGGTGGTCTTGCTATTTTATCAAGGATTTAATATAGATTCCGTTCAAAATGGATCTTAAAATTTCATCCCTCAAGTATGTTAAGGGGCTTCCCACCACCGGTATATCAGAGTTTTGCGCAATCCATGATGACTACTCGAGGAAGTTCAAAAATTTAAAATCCTTTTGTCACACACCCCATTAAGGATGTATGCATTTCATTTTATAGTGGGTTGGATTCTTGTAGAAAAAGAAAGCGTATCCCACTTTGGGTTGTCCCTCTCACCGGCCTCATTAAAGCAATTTCTCGGGAGGTGAGCCCATTAATGTTCTATCATGTTCATGTTAAAGCAAGGAAATGGAGTTAAGAACAAGTTTTTGGGAATTTGGTTCACCTAAAAGGTCAAGGGCATATCCCTAACTTTTCCTTAATTTCCCAAACACAATAAATAATGTTCAATTATTTCACCCACTAACTATAGAGAATTGAGTATTTCTACTCTCTTCTACAAACAAGGGGCTTTGATCTTATGTGCTTGATTCTTCAACCTTTCTTCTTAATCAAAAAGTTCAACACCTTTGGCATTTTGATTCACTAGAAGAAGTGAAGAGCATAGGCCTAAATGGTAAACTTTCCAAACAAAGATAGGTTTTTTTGTAATTACTAGATTTTTAAATGCACCAATGCCACAATTTAAGGGAAAATATTCACTAGTTTAAGGCTTACCTTACATTGTAGCTAGCATAAGCTAGGGGCATTTTTTAGTGATTTTTGTCATTTTTAGCTTACCTTGGCTATAGCTCCTTTCCAATGTGCTTTCCTCCAACAAAGTTAGTCAACACAAACAACAACAATGAGGGGAACCAAAATGAATTTGAAGAAGCAAAGTTATGTATTGAATCTTAAGGCCTTATTTGCAAATTTTGAGAAAAACTTGAACTAAGGAGAAAAAATCCAATTAAGTGATGCAAACTTAGTTTTGTAAGATTCTACAATTTTGAGATAGTTCTCATATACCTGATTTTCTTCTTCTTGTGACTCCTCAAGAACCGATTTGATGTGCGCAAAGTTTTCCTTCTTGATTTTCCTAGTCAAAGCCTTCCCTTCTTGGTTGAACTTGCTCTCTAGCTTTTTGGCTTTTCGGTGATCAAACATCCTGTAGTTTTATAGAAATCATTTAGCCACAGTCAGATAACAAAAATGAGCAATTTATGCAAAAGCACTCATGTAATGCTTGAAAGTGCTATTTTACTGCTTAAAAGCGATATTAATCAGATTAAAAGCGTTGCTTTAACTTTGTCAAAAAATTTAAAAGCGCACAAATAGCTAGTAGAAGCGCTACTAAAATGATTAAAAATGGTAAAAATATAGTAAAAGCGCTCAGTAAAATATAAAAAATGCTCAGTAGTCAGGAAAAATGGACTATCCATCTGTGTAAAATCATTGTAAGAATGATCGACAAATAATAGAAAGATCAAAAGCGACATGGATCGGTGCAAAGGCACACAAATTTATCGCAGAAGTGTTGAAACAGTGCTTGAAAGCGTCGTTTGATCGTGTAAAAGCACTATTTAACCTGTCAAAAGCATTGTTTCCTAAAAGAGCCTAGAGTTAAACACATGCAAATTTGATAAAAATGATATAAATCCGATCGTTTTGTAAAGTGAAGCATTCTGCCCACGGTGGACGCCATTTTTATACTAGAAATAGTATCTTCATAGGATTAGTATTGACAATAAATGAAATAGTAACTAAATAAAGCATAATTAAGCAATCTATTTAAGCTAGAAATTGACAATTAAGCATCCTATGGTTCTCTAACTAAGAATGTTAATGCAAAGCTCTTAGCAAGCTTCCATTAATGACACTCCTAGAATGAGAAAGATAAATGATTAAAGCTAAAGCTAATTGTTCAATTCCAATTTGAAAGCTAAATTAAGTCTAAATTGCCTTTCTAAGATCAAATTGCAAGAGGTTCAATGCAATTCTCAGATGTGTGGTTATGAATTATGAGGATTTTGGTCTTCCTTTTATAGATTTATGCAATGGTAGGGGGTGTAGTGTAGTTGAACATGATTAAGCCTTGGTTGAGTCCTTGGTTCCACCCTTTGAAGACAATGCAAAGTTTGTGTCCTCAAAGCTTGGGACAAGTAGACAAGATGGATGGACAAGATTCTCTTTCACTTTGATTGATTGAGATTGAATTTGACTTGATCCATGTGAATGCCTTCTCTCAAATCCTATTGGTTGATTGAATTTCCTCTCCTTTTGGGTTGTTGAGAGTAATTAGGATTTATTAATTGATTTATTTTAGCCATGTACCCCTTGAATGGGTTGAATTTGATTTAATCCAAAACTATACAATTATTTGATTTAATTGTACTTTGATTTGATTGTATTTGATTAAAACACTCAATTTTGATTGATCCCGAATTAAGACTTAATTTCAATTTTGATTGGCTGATTATGCATTGTGATTCAATTACTTCAATTTTGTCTTAGATTTGCTTTGATTTGACTTGATTTATCCTTTAATTGTCTTTGTCCATTTTTAGGTGATTACAACATGCACCGACACCATCATGTTCTCCCTTCCTGTGTCCAGCCTCAAAAAAACTCCAGATATGTTGAATATTTATTTTCTTATGTGTCCTACTCAACCAATTAAACATTCTAGCATTCTTGAATTTCCCTGTGCAATTATCTGACCATATTAGATGTTGTGTTATATGAATTTCTCTCTCCCTTAAATTTTCATAAAAGGTCTTAAAGAAATACTGGAAAAACTCTAATGAGTGTAACTTACTGTCACTCATATAGAAATGGTACTCTCTCAATATGTTTTGATCCTCTTCTGTACTATCAGGTGCATGCCTATAGACAATATGAACACAAATTGTTACTTGCACTGAATTATAATATTGTGGTTGAATCTCATCTTTTGGTGCAAGCATGTATTTCTCTACAAAATCAATGACTGAAAGTATACTACCAATTGGAAATGTATTCTTGCATTTGTAAAATTGTCCACCAAGCCATCTATAATTTTGAGAGTGTTTCACATATTTAAGTACGACCTTACTCTTGAATTCATTCATAAAAGCATGAACACTAAGTTTTTCAATTATTAGATCTCACCGTTTTCCAACTTTTCCATCCTTCAATGGATACTCAACAGTTTTAAATCTTTGTGCATCAACTAATTGTTGTCCAAAATCAATTGAAATGTTTTTATGTAAACATTCATCTAATAATGTAAGATTGCCACATACATCACATACACTAGAAACACATGCATTCAAAAGATAAAATTTATCATTGGGTGGGTTACAAAACAAACTTGATATAAACTCCTTTACAGTTTGAGGTGGTATATTTATACCACATTCTTGCAACATTTCATTAGTATGCATAGTAGAACGTATAGATCAAAAAATATCATAATGATAATGAAATTGAACATGAGTTTTGCAACAACAGGTGATTCTTTCTTTGTTAATTCTTACATACCATGGTTTACATTTTTCAAAAGATTTTTCATTAATACTAATAGTTAACACAGGTTATCATCCACAAATTTTTTATACAATTCTATTTGAGTCATATCTAAAAGGTGTTTTGGATGTGGATCATGAACTTTTGAACCGACTCTTAATTTAAGAACATCTCTGGCATTAGGGGATACTCTTGTATTATCGTGCCAAAAAATTTCAATCAAAGTTTTGACTGCACCAGTAAGTTTCATATCAGACCTCGGGAGTCTACCACCGAAGGTCCATAAATGGTTTGTCAGATCACTTTCAAAGTTAACTCTTCTCTTTACATCTCTTGTTAAATTTTTACGATGAATATTAAGATATCCACTTATTTTTGAAATCATACTTTTATCAATAGTAATTTTTTTTATTAAAGCTATTTTTATTGCTTGTCGTGCCACATTACTATCTTTAGAACAACTTTTCTTTCCAACTGTGTCAAAGGCACTAGCAACAGTTGATACAACTTGTTTTAGAGACTCATCCTTTTTCTTGGATTTCACATAAATGCCTAACCTCTTCATCACTTTTTGTATTTTAGACATTTAATTAATTGTAACATTAATTAACATTGAAACCCAAATTTCTTATTATAAAAAAATTGTCTAAACAATCTACTCGTTTGTGTCCTAATCTATCTCCATGAAACCAAACCACATAGATTATCTAGCACATCATTTTTTATTTGAAATTGTTCATTTATTTCATTATCATTCAAAGGAGTTTATTTCTCAATTGGTGTTTCTACATCCACATTGTTGATTTCAATTTGAATTGGTGTTTGATTTTCAGTTTCAATCGGGGTTTGACTTTTAGTTCCTTTATCATTATGATTAACATTACTAATTTGTGGAATTTGATGTGCAATTAAATTTGTTAATCTATTTTCAGGAATAAAATTTAAATCATTTATATTGTAACTGTTGATCCCTAAAGTTTTGTTGTTTATTAGTGTCCAACACTTAGTCATTTTCTAGGCAATGTTGGTCGGTCATCACTGCGACCAAGTCATCATATATAGGCCGAGTCATGTATAATGTACATTTACCGAGCAGGAGTCACTCCCAAGTAAAAAAGTGGTCACCGAGTACTTTTGTATTCGCCGAGTCATCTTTTGTTGAGTTATGTAAGGAAGACAATGTCGAGCACCAATATATAAAGAATAGTGAATGTCGAGTGCTAAAGATATCTAATGTCGAGCAAGCCAAAATTGACATATGTGTTTGTTATGGCACAAACACTTAGGTAAACCATTTTGGCTGACATTTATATTTCATTTGTTGTTTGTTGAGGAAATCACGGAGGTGATTATGCTCTTGTATTGTAATCATTAATCCCTATGTAACACATGGAACCAATCATAATTAAGGAAAGGTTAAGCGGAAAAAAGAGATAATATAGATAGTAGATCTTAAATCTTGGAGAAGGATAACTATCTTTACAAGATGTGATCTAAACCCTAAAATGATGTAAGAGTGTGAAGAGAGTAGATATTTTTAGAATAGAGAAGTATTCTGATGATTAGAGATAGATTTCAGTGACTGCGTAGAACAGAGCAAAGCAGTGAAGGATAGAACATAGATATATTTGATAGAAGAGATCAAATCAATATTGGAAGGAGAAGATTTGTAATCAGCATCATAGTGCAAACTAAAGGATCAGGTACTAAGACTTTTTAATAGGTGTATCATGGTAAATCTTTTAACAAAGTGGTTTTGACAAACCTTAGTAAATCTCTTATCTGAGTGCTTACTTAGTTGTAAGTCTTAAATCCTTTTGCAAGGTAGACTGTATAAGTCTCAAGCTCTTAACAGGGCAGACCCCTCACAGGGTAGATCATACTTTGTGATCAAATTTGTAGCCCTAACATGCAACCTTTATACTGTAGTAGTGAAGATTTGTGGGTGTCATCCCCACCCCAATTTTACCTTTCAAGGGTTTCTGGGTAACCAAAATTATTGTGTTAAATGGTGATGTTTATTTTCAGGGATGATGTTTAGCTTATTAGATCTGATATATTGTTGAAGTTTTATGCTTATACTATGCAAGTTTCATTTATGTCAAAAATGGATAAACTAGTGATATATGATTCAATGCCTCCTCTCAATATCACATTTTCCCAATAGATTTCCAACAATAACCTGCTTTTAGCAATTGATGAACTTCTTTATCAGAATAAGTTACATTTGGATGTGAAGACATACCTATATCCAATACCTGAATTTTCTTCTTCAACCTCTGCATCCATTATTGTGTCTTCATTGTCCTCCTCTTTTGAAACAATTGTTGAACTCGATGCTCCAACATTATTCAATTTTTGAAGTCTTTCTCTTCTTTCTCGTTGTTGTTTTGCCTCCTCTCTATTTGTTGAACCTCCTGAGTTGTCAGAACCTTCCTTAGCCTCTTTTTGTGTTGGTTTGATCCCATTTTTGCACCAAGATTCGTGTTCAAATGATTCTTTTTGAATTTCAGATCCAAAACAAGACAAAAGAAGAGAATGTTGATCCAAAAAAATGATTGAAAACTCGTCAATCATTGAGATCAGGCCCACAATCCTATTTTTCAGCTGCAAATGCTCTTTATGAAATGGGTGCCCATTATTTAAATGAAATGGGCACCCATTTTTTAATTTCACAAAACGGGTGCCCATTTTTTTAATTTAAAAAATAGGCGCTCGTTTTGTAAAACTATGAGCGGGAATCGTACCCGCTGGCTTGATTTTTTGTTCGGGACATGCTTGGTGGGACCAAGCCTATGCTTGGCCCTATAAAAATATGGCTAAGGCATTACAGTATAAAATTTATGCCTTGCCATAATTTTTTGGGCACCTTCCCGAATGAATTTTTTGATAAAATGAAAACCCATTTTAGCTCTTATTGTGCAGATTATAAAAATATAAATTTTATAGTGATATGATAAATTTTAATATTTTTACAATATTTGTTAAGCCAACGTGGTACCTAAACTTGAAATACTAAGGTTAACTAAAACTTTAATAACTTTTTTAATTTTACGTTTTTTGAAAAATGAGTTTTATGACATCAATCTACATAGAATTTCCTTCAAATTTAAAAAAAAACTGAAAAAAGTGAAGTTATCATCAAATTATGGTGGTTGTACACCAGAGGTTTCAAAAATGTACTTTATAGTCAATTAAAAATTAATAATAAAAAATATTCAATAAAAAAAAGATAAACTATTCTCATTAATCTTTGGTGTTTTAGGCACCTTTTTCCCAAAAGGATTCACAAAAATACATTCATTTACTTCAAAAAAGGGTGGTCGTACATGTGTGAGGTGTGGTCTTGAAATAGGCATTTTGAAAAAGTGGTTTTTAAACATGCCTACTAAAATTTAATTTATACCATGTGGGTATTGAAATAAATTACATATTTGAAAACTAGACTCCAAGCGCTAAATTTTTTATTACTAAAAATTTTCAAGATTCAATCTTTTAGTGCCTCAAATTTTGACATCAATTGATAGAAATTTTGAAAAATAGAGAAAACACTTCCACTTTTTGGCCAAAAGTGGGACTCAACTTCTTGCAGCCACCCACCTCTAGTATCATAATTATCAGTAATCTACTTTTGATGGTGAAGAGTAGCTACCTATAATTGTAATTCTATGAAAAAAGGATGTGCAGCCAAATTTTTTGTAGCTGTATGCAAATCCTTGGTAATAACTGCATAAGAATGCTAGTGGAAATTAGCTAGCCATCTTCCATAAATGTGGAGGAACTTAGTACTACAAAGAATAGCACTATTCCACCATGAAATCTAATCTATTGGTTTAGTAGGCTTGGGCTCCAAATTCTAAATCCATTGAATGTGGGCCAACATAAGAGGATGACTCAACAATGACACATTGAGAAAAAATTGAGTCCAAAAGGAATGTGGAAAAGTTGGACCTAGTATTCAAATATGAATTTAATAGGAAAATTATCTTAAAAAGTGACCTTAGCAAGCAGTAATACTGGAAAAAGTTGGTCCTCTCTAAAAATGAAAAAAATTTGGGTAGAGATCATGGCATGATCAAGCTTTTTAAAAACTCTATTAGAACCAGCTCATAAATCATACCAAGTACATGTCAAATAGCTTATAGTTGATAGCGATTGATATTGGGATCAAAAAGGCCTAATTTATTACGCATATAGAATGATTCCTCACATTCACTAGATATCCATTGAAAGGGCAAAATGCCCTCCTTATTAGAGGCCACCTCAACCATATCGAAATCCCCACACATAACCCAAGTGGTAGGTGGTAACATGAATAAGCTATTCATCTCCAAAGATGAGATCTCTCAACAACATCATTAGGAGCATAAACATTAATTATCCCAAAAGAATGGTTATCGATTTGCATGAGGACCCAAACCAATCTTTACATGAGGTCCATGTCATGAGCAACAACTACATCTTGTCACCTTGGTGAAAGAAGGGTGACAACCCCTCCATGTATAGCTTCATGATCAAAAGTAAATACCAAACTATTTGGCCAAATAACATGACATGCCACAAATAATAGAAAGAGGTGTGTTAATCTTAACTTCCTGAAGACAAAAAAAAAATCTATTCCAAGATACCTTTGATGAAAATCTCACACAACATACTTGTAGGAGAGGTCTATTAGACCCCAAATATTCCATGATATGAAATTCATCCAGTAGTATCATTCATGAAATCCTCATCCCCAAGAGAGGAGAAACTATTATGAAAAAAATTGAGTTTGGATAGAAGACATGATAAAGATCCCCTGGGATCACCCACTATTTTTCTGGCCCTTCATCTTCTAAATCATCCTTCCCTAGAGGACTACAAGAACAATGCAAGGAAGCATATGCACCAGAAATCAAGGATATGGGATGAGGAGTGCAAACCCCCACAATGTGGGGAATAGATTCATCGTAACTCTTTGCCTCAAAAGCATGGGCAGTCATGTTATTCCCCTGTGGGATAGGTTTTGGAACACCCTTTTCCAATGGAGGATTTTTTGTCTCCATGGATTTCACAGACTCTTGAGCTAGTGAAGTGGATAAGGAATTATGCTTCGATTGGAAAACCAAAGTGTGCTTGCCTTTACGGGCTATTGTAGTCCATCCTTCATCTACTTTGGGGGTGTCTAGGGTCTGAGTAGAAATGGCCTCCTTGGGAGAATACTTGGTCCTTGGAGTTGCAAGAGGGAAATCCTTAATTTTATGTTATGAGGATTGGCAAGAGAAACATGTATTGGGAAAATTTAAATACATCACTCACTATGAGAATAAATGCCCACCAATTTGTATCTTGATTGACTCTTTAAAGTCCTTCGATAAATCAATTTATATGCAAACCCTCTTTTGAGCACGAGCATGAAAAAAGTGGTATGGACCCTACCAAGGGTTTGAGATATGCTTTGCAAAAAGGGCGAACAAGGCAAAGGGAGACCAGGAAATTCAATCCAAACCATAACCTTAAGATTTTTTTCATCAGAGATCTAGTGAAGTCTTGTGACCAAGGTTGTAAGACCAACAAAGAGGAATAGACAAACCAGAGACCATTCTTGAGAACATCCTCTACATGAGATGGGTTTCCAAAATGAAACAAAAAGAATCCCTCGGTCAAATTTTGGATGTCATCCAAGAAGATGCTATGAGGGGTCCAAGCCTTGGAAACCCATTCTCACAACATACTTTCAAGAGGAACATGACCCACAAAGTAACCTATTGAGGTAAAATGTTCTAACCATTCACAAGCACTATCAAAATCTTGTACTAGTAAAACTACATCTGAGGTAGAAGAATTATTACCTCATGGAAAATTTTCAGCACAAACTTGCGGGGGCATTTCCTCAGTGGAGCCATGATCTCCCAAAACCATTACTCCAGCGCTAGTAGAAACTGCTCAACTAAAGTTGGCTAAAGCCATTAAAACAACCCTAAAATTATCATGATAAATGCGGTATGAAACTACTGGAAGATGCAAAAAGTATGACAACCCTAAAGATTACTACCTAGCAGAGCGTTCATAGCCTAGCACAACCTTTAAAAGGTATTGTAAAGATTTGTTTCTATTAGGAATTAAAAAAATCAACTTAAAAATTTAAGATAATCTATTGATTTGTTTCTTTGAATATTTCATCACACTTTCTAATTTTAGAACAAAATTTTGGTAATATTTATTAGTATTATATTTTTATAGTTTTAAGCTTTGATGTATATATTTCTAAAAAATCTATATAAAATCAAAGTAATTTATGTATAACAAAATCTATTAAAAAAACTAATTATCTTATGAAAGATATCAAAGGTTACTATTTTTATATATTATCTATAAATTCAATTTTAGAATTATTTTTAATTTGAGTTAATACTAATTAATTATATTTAATTGATTAAAATTAGTAATCACATACAACCAAAAAGAATGGAATTTTTTACATTGGTTCAAATAACTTATACAAGACCATTATTTTTTTATGAAAGCCAAAGCAAAGTTAAGCAATAATCTAAATAGTCAAGTCAAAAGAAACAAAATAATTGTACAAAGAAGTGATGAATTTAACTGAACAAAAATATTAAAATAATCAAATTTTCATTAATAAACAATAATACTAGTAAGATCAATATTATTATAAATTCTGAATGGCGGTGTACATATCTTTATGAATGACAACCTTTGCAATCCCTCCCTACTCTTTCTTTGATCATCTTCAAATTCATTTCTACCCTCCATTGAATTAGTTGGACAAAATAAAATTTTCATTTTTTGACTACTTTGTGCGTGGTTTTCAATTGGAAATCTCTCCTCGAACACCAAAGGCAATAAACAAAACTAAAGACTTTATTCCTTAAAAAATAACCAAGTTTTTCATCAGAACCATCAATATTAAACAAATTCTAGAAGCTTAGATTTCTATGATTGATAAAATGCATGTTGTATTATATGAACTTGTTAATAAAAAAAGATCAAGCATATAATATAGACCTAGAATGTAAAACTTGGAAGTTTTCTTATGTGACCTATTTCTTGAAATCCACGACCTTCATTTGAGAATGAGCATTTTCACAAAATAAAAACCATTGAATAAAGCTGATTTGTGACCTATTTCTTGAAATCCATTACCTGCATGTCAAAATGAACATTTTCACAATAAAACTTTCTTCCATCAGGTATGTGATACTGAGATTCTAGTCCTATTTTCATAGATGGATGTAGATAAACTTATCTAAACATCAATAAAAACACTCATTGCTCATTTTCCAATAAAAGATATAGGTGTGCTAGGCAATGTGTATATGATAAGGTATATTTTCAGGTCACTGCCAAGGAGACACCCATTTGGCATATGAAGTACAAAGGCACCTGTATGATCACAGTTATATTTTCTCTTGAAGTGGGTATTAGAGATGTTATGTCCAAGTGGGAAGGGTAAGGCGTCTTGATGTGCATGCAGAGCTGAGGCTATTTGGCTCTTATTGTTGGTAGTGCTGGTATATTTCCTTCTATTAACATCTAAATCCAAATTCATTAGTTCATATGCATAGCCAAATAATTCTTCCATGGCCAAACTTGGAGGTCTTAATAAATGTGGGTTAGTCATGTTTAAACCAAGAACCAACTACCATACAAACTCAAAATATAATCATAACCAAAAACCCAGTTTGCAAAACCACCTAAGGTGAATCCATTAGATAACTTTTCAAAAAATAAATCTAATTCAAACTATTCATTTTCTTGCATCTATAAATTGATAACAATTTCACATTTTATATAAAAACATATAATGATGCTAAAAAACAAAAGAAAAGATCACAGTGAGTATGAACACAGAGCATACGTGGAGGACAAAGGCCCCAAGAGAGGATTCTACTTGAGAGGCTGAAAGGAATTTCTACCCAGAAACTTGAACACACATTCTTTAGGTGTCTTTGAATTCATAGGGAAATAATTCACTACCATTTTCACTATAAACAAAACAAAATTCTCTACAACAAACACAAGAATTATCCATGTCTTCCATTTCTTGCTCATATTTTCCATGTATGAAATGGCATGCGGCCTATCCCGTCGCTGAACTTCACCATCCTCTGTAGTTGGGTAAACAATTTTATCCTCTCGCCTTCCATCCATCGACCCTGTTATTTTCACATCTAAAAACAAATGCAACGATAATGTTGCTTCCCCATTGGTGAGAAAATCAAAAGAGCCAACAGCAGCATCAAAACTCCCTAATCTCATCTTTTATAGTGCAGTCCTTACAAATATTCAACAAAATCCCAACACCATGAGCGGTAGCGACATGGGACACAATCAACAAA